>JALIZH010032837.1:0-14345 GCA_030522465.1 Rhipicephalus appendiculatus | reverse complement strand
ATGACTCAAGGAATGGGGTCAACCTGGGCGACAGACACCACCTGCCTAGCCATTGCTAAGCAGCCTCTCTGTGCTCTCGGCCATGACTCTCATGACTTTGATAGGGTTGACGGCCTTCATATTACTACAGTGTTCTGGTTCACCTAATGGGTGCTTCCCTACTTCATGAAAGTGGCCGGACGCGGGATGGTGGACGGGGCAGGGATGGACAGAGCCCCGAGCATAAGATGCTTCGCATCTAAAACTTCCCCATCTCCCGCCAAAGGGAACCATGTGTGGATTCGAAGCAGCGGGGGAGATAATTAGCTTGAGCGGGAGGAACGTTGCCGCTCTCGTTTCACGGCAGCGGTCCGGGCGTTCATCGCGGCGCTGCACAGGAGAGAGAATTAGGCGCGCTCCGTCATTTTCATACCGTGGAACTACCGTGGTGCTCGAGCCCCCCTCCAAACACTTGCAAGCAAGATCAAGGAATGGGGTCAGCCTGGGCGACAGACACCACCTGCCTAACCATTGCTAAGCAGCTTCTCTGTGCTCTCGGCCATGACTCTGATGACTGTGGTAGTGGTTGACGGCCTTCATATTACTACAGTGTTCTGGTTCGCATAAAGGGTGCTTCCCTACTTCATGAAAGTGGCCGTACGCGGGACGCGGGAGGGATGCGGGACAGATATAGCCCCCAGCATAATATGCTTCGCATCTAAAAAAAGCCGCGAAAGAAGTCCCAGGTTCGAAGAGTGGACTCCCGATTCTCGAACCAGGTTGTCGGAGCTAACGCGAGAAAGATCCAGCCCTGACAGCGTTCAGTTTTCGAACTGATTTTTTATTATCGCGCTGCACCCGCCGCGCGACCGAATGCCAACTTCTTCTTCCTTGACGAGCGCCGCATTCTGAGGCGCTACAGGGCTCCCCGTAGAACCTGAGCCATAGGAGTGGCCCAGTGAACATGTTTGGATGTGGGCATCCAGACTGAAGGTGGAAGCCCCGCGGACGCGAGAGCGGCGATATATGCAGGTTTCAGTCGATCGGCAGCCACGACGTCTTCACGACCGTTGATGTCCAGCGTGAACGTCTTAGGTGTACGATGGAGTACACGGAATGGGCCATCATAGGCCGGTGTAAGTGGTGGCCGTACTTGGTCACGACGAACGAAGACGTGACTGCAGTCATGCAGATCCTGGCTGACAAACACAGACTGGGGGGTGGCGGTCGGCTGGAACTACAGGAGCAAGGTCTCGAAACGTGGTGCGCAGCTCTCTAATGTACGTTGAGGCATCATGAGTGGAGGGTGGCGATGACGGCTCGAAGAATTCTCCTGGAAGACGCAGGGAAACTCCATAGACCAGTTCGGCTGATGAGCAGCCGAGATCCGCTTTCAATGCTGATCGGATACCCAGAAGTACGAAGGGGAGGTGGTCGAGCCAACGTTCCCTTGGCTGGTGAGCAGTGAGGGCAGCTTTCAGTTGACGATGAAGCCGTTCGACCATGCCATTGGCGGAAGGATGGTAGGCAGTCGTGTGGATGTGTCGAATGCCCAGGATATTGGCAAGTGCGGTGAAAAGGGCCGATTGAAATTGACGACCGCGATCGGTTGTGACGACAGACGGGCAACCAAAACGTGACACCTAGCCGTTTGTGAAAGCCTTAGCAACTGTCGGTGCTGTAATGTCGGAAATGGGAAACGCTTCCGGCCATCTGGTGAAGCGATCCACACATATGTCAGCAGGTAACAGGCTCCTTGCGATGGCGGAAGAGGGCCGACGATGTCGAGATGGACGTGGGAAAACCTTGCGTCTGGAGGCCGAAAGGGGGATGTTGCCGTGACAGTATGGCGGTGAACTTTGACACGCTGGCACTCAAGGCAGGTTCGTGCCCAGCGTCGGACGTCAGCATTGATGCTTGGCCAAAGGAAACGAGATGTGACTAGCTTCTGAGTCGCACGAATACCAGGATGGCTCATGTTGTGCAATTGATCAAAAATTGCACGACGAAAAGCTGAAGGCACGAAGGGCCGAGGGATACCAGTAGACGTTTCGCACGTTATTAATGAGGTAGAAAATGGAAGCAGGCACTCCGTGAAAGATAGAGACGTGGATGAAGAACGAAGACGATGCAGCTCAGGATCGTTGCTCTGGGCAGCTGCTAGCTCTTCCATGTCTAGTGGTGGTTGGGTCGACAAGGCATCGATGCGGGAGAGTGCATCAGCGGCAGAATTTTCCGGCCCATGGACGTGTCTGAGATCCACAGTGAACTCGGAAATAAAGCATAGTTGACGGATCTCCCGTGCAGTGTAATTGCTGTGATTTCGTTGGAAGGCAAACGTCAGGGGCTTGTGGTCTGTAACGACGTAAAAGTCCCGGCCCTCCAGTAAATGGCGAAAATGTTTGATGGCGAGGTACACCGCGAGGAGTTCTCGGGCAAATGTACTGTATTTTGCTTCCGGTGGCTTCAGTTTTTGCGAGAAAAAACCAAGGGGCTGCCAACCGGATACGTGCTGCTCGAGAACGGCGCCAACTGCCACGCTCGATGCATCGGTGATCAGACGAATTGGGGCATCAGGAACGGGATGTATGAGCATGGTGGCGTCTGCCAGAGCCTTCTTGGCAGTGATGAAGGCAGATGCAGCGTCCTCGGTCCACTCCAGTGGCGCAGCCGCGTCTTTCTTTATAGCCAGTAGGTCGGTCAAGGGCTTTAGGATTGTGGCACACTTTGGAAGAAAGCGGCGGTGGAAGTTTAGTAGGCCCAGAAATTCTCGGAGTCTTTTCAGTGAAGTCGGGCGTGGAAAGTCTTGAATAGCCTTCACTTTGCTGGCGAGTGGTTGGATACCCTGTGGAGTGACAAGGTGGCCTAGGAACTCGATTGTAGTGACGCCGAAGAGGCACTTATTGGGATTAATTACGAGGCCGTAATCATCCAGGCGGTGAAACAGGGTGCGCAGGTGGGCTTCATGCTCAGGGCCGGATGGGCTTGCGACCAGGAGGTCATCAAGGTAGGCAAATACAAAATCGAGACCTCGCGTGACCTCGTTGATAGTGCGCTGAAAAGTCTGTGCAGAGTTGCGCAATCCAAAAGGCATCCTCACGTATTCAAACAGACCGAACGGGGTGGTGATGGCCGTCTTCGGAATATCGGCGGGTTCTACAGGAATCTGATGGTAAGCCTTCGCTAAGTCAATTTTAGAGAAGATCGTGCACCCAGCCAAATTTGATGTGAAATCCTGTATGTGAGGAAGTGGATAGCCGTCTGGTAAGGTGTGGGCATTCAGAGCGCGGTAATCCCCACATGGTCTCCAGTCGCCGGGATCTTTCTTCGGTACCATGTGGAGTGGCGATGCCCAGTTGCTTGAGGAAGGCCGCACAATGCCAAGTTCAAGCATGTGCTCAAACTCACGGCGGGCGATGGCGAGGCGTTCTCCAGATAGTCGACGGGGCCGTGTAAAAACGGGAGGTCCAGTGGTCACAATGTGGTGAGTGATGGAATGCTTCACCGGTGACTCTCTGGTGTGCGGCTTCGTGATGTTGGGAAAATCGGCGAGTATCTTTGCATACGGCGAAGCGGGTGTGAGAGCTCGAAGTCCCGTTGAGGAGGAAGTGCAGAGTATACCACTGATAGAGAGGCGCGTGTTCAGATCGATGAGGCGATGAGCATGCATGTCCACAGCAAGGTTGAAAAAACTGAGGAAGTCAGCCCCAAGAACAGCTTGCGAGACGTCAGCGAGGATGAAAATCCAGCGGAACGCACGGCGTAGTCCAAGGTCAAGTGTAAGAGAGCGTTGGCCGTATGTGTGAATGGCGGAATTGTTGATCGCTTGGAGTGGGCAGGTCTGTTCGTTGCGACGGCGATCTGCACACGAGGCCGGTATAACTCTAACCTGGGCTCCTGTGTCGACTAGAAAGCAAGCGCCAGTGATCTTATCCGAAACATAGAAAAGGCGGCATGATTTTTGACCAGTACCACTTGCCGCCGTCAGTGGCCGGTCGTCACATTTCCCGACCAGGAGCATGGGCGAGTGCACTTGAGCGCAGAGGCACCGAATCGGCGGTGGTACCAGCACACGGTCGATGGCGAGTCGTCCCGCGGCGCGTGGGTTGGCCGAAGTCCCGGAGAGCGTGGGGGGCGTCGAGAAGCGACTGTGTATCTGGAACCTGGATGACGTTCGGCGATGCGCAGGTACAAAGTCATCAAGGCGCCTGACAAGGGCGTCCAAACGGTTCTCGATGCTCGCGAGCGCCGGGTCTGCAGCGGTGGCCGGTGGCGGTGTGGTAACGGCGTTGAGGCTATGTGCCCGCGAGTAGTCCGCCACTCGGTCAGCCATTTCAGCGAGTGTGTCTACAGGGACATCTCCTGCAGCCACGAGGACCGGGACCATGCTCTGCGGTAAGCACTGGAGGAACAACTCACGCAACAGCTTCTCCTCTTGGGGGGGCGGAGGGGCCGCCAAGGAGCTGGCGCATGCGTCGCAGGAGCTGTGATGGGCGACGGTCACCGAGCTCTGTAGCCGTGATGAGCTGTTGGAGTCTGCTGTGTTCGGACTCAGACTTGCGGGAAATGATAGCTGCCTTCAACGTGTCGTAGGGATGGCTCGGGTGCGGCGACGCTAAAATATCAGCTAAGTCGTCGGCTACGTCCGGAGGCAAGCAGGACACCAGATGCCAGTACCTGGTCTGTTGGCTGGTGATTTGCCGTAGACGGAAGTGCGCCTCGACCTGCAGAAACCATGTGCTGGGGCTGTTGGGCCAAAATGGTGGCAGGATGACATGTTGGATTGCAGCAACCGCAGCACCGCTAGGTCTGGCGTCTTCTTGGGCGTCAGGACCGGTAGGATTGGTGGCAGAGCCGGCGGGATCCATGCGGGATGATCGGGGCCGCGTGTTCTTTATCGGGTCACCATTAACTGTCGGAGCTAACGCGAGAAAGATCCAGCCCTGACAGCGTTCAGTTTTCGAACTGATTTTTTATTATCGCGCTGCACCCGCCGCGCGACCGAATGCCAACTTCTTCTTCCTTGACGAGCGCCGCATTCTGAGGCGCTACAAGGTCCTAGCTGCGTCGTCCAGGCAAAAGTGCACGTGGCGCAGCTTGTCGTTGGCGTCCCAATTGTTGAATGTGGATAGCCTTTCGAATGTCCCTAGCCAGGTTTCGGGGTCTTCACTTGGAGATGCGTGAAACGTCGGCGGCTCTCTGGGTGGTCGCATCACGATTGCCGCGGGGGGGCACTTCAGCCGTTATCGTGCTTGTTCTCTTCGTCGCCGGGGCCCGGATCTTGTCGGGTAGGGGTCCGTATTCTGGTGGGAGACCTTGCTGCCTGCGGCTGTCTCGCTGATCAGTGTTGCTGTCGGTGTCCCCTTGGCGCTGTTGGCTTGGCTCACTGCTGTAGGGAGGCGTTCGGTAAATGGACGGGGAAGCATCTCCACCAGATGTCACGTGGTCGTGACGTCGACGAAGGCAGCGGTCAGTAGGTCCCAAAATGAAAGCGTTTATTTGGCCGAATTTGTGGCCGGCAAACGGATAGTCAGATTGGAGCAATACACACTGGCACTGATAGCGGCGAACACAGCGTCGGCCGTCGATCAAGTGAAAAGCTCTACAATAAGTTCGAGTGTTCGCGTCTTGCGCGGAATCCTAACAAAACGATCTACAATAATCGCGAAGCTTCTCGAACAATGACGCGTGGTTTGCGGTGAGCGTTGCAGACAGTCTTTGTGGGCGAAAACAGAATACAGCAAAAGTGAAAACAAGAAACGCGCGTGGGAGTATTATTTATGCTACGCTGAAAGCCGCGCTCCAGAAAATGTGCACGCATGCGACAAAATAATGTTTCCTGACCCTGCGGGGTACCCTGATATCGAAATCAAATGGGTCAAAGGAGTAATTCAGACACGCAGGAAAAAAGAGCGCGTGCGCAATGAAAAGGGACCGGGTCTGGTCCCCTGTGCGCATACGTTTTCCGATAGCTTGAAGAATGCGTCAAGTAGATATGGGGAGCGTGTTGTAATGTCTGCTCCCAATAAGATGTCTTCGATTTGCTCCCCCTTGCATGGAAGAACTTCGGGTTTGCGCTAGAGTGGTACGTTCTGTCCGGACAACAAAAAGAATAGGTTTGTTCAGTGCAAATCATGTGTTGTCTGTCGGTTGCCATTTTCATGCGGGGTAGGGGGTTATATAGGACAAACCGGGCGGTGCGTAAATGTTAGACTAAAGGAACACCCATCCTCGTTAATGCCTTCTAGCGGTTCGCACTTGCCAGCTCATTGTAGGGAGTGTGGCTGACAGCCGATGGCAGAGGAAACCACTTGTTTGTTTGGCCATCCGGACACATGCACTAGGGTGGTGATGGAAGCTTTTAGGGGCGAAGCTCCTTAGGGTGTGGGTCGTTCCCTTCTCCATTTGTATGTAGTATGTATGTAGCCACCTCTAGTTTATGAATTGCTCAATAGATGGCGTTGTGTGTATATGTCCTTGGAAATAATATCACTAGATGGCGTTAGTGGTTCCACTAACGCGCTCTTGGCGCGCTTTCCCTTTCGCTCGGAATCGCCGGATGGATGATAAGGCTGCGGAGCGTAGAGCGCGCAAGGCCTCGGCAGCGCGCGCTCGCAGGCAGAATCCAGCTCTACGAGAACGGGAGCCTGAAGCGTGTCGTCAGGCTGCACGGCGACGCCGCCAAGATCCAGCAGTGCGAGAACGGGAGGCCGAAGCATGTCGTTTGATGTTTAATATATACACACAGTGTTCTCACTCTTTATATGATGATTCATGGGCCAAGTGTAATGACAGAGATACACCGATGTTCGGGCGCGCGGGCAGCTTGGGGCGAGCGCGAGAAGGAGAAAGACGAGGAGATAAAGAACAGCCGGCCCGCAGCAAGGGTGCTGTCTCTTGTGTCTCTTACTTCTACATTGATACACGGAAGATTCACGGTTTACCGATGATTCTCTCCGTAGCTTCGCCCCACTCATCACCATTCACCTCGTGGATATGCTGTGATTTTTTTACATTGAAAGAGAGGGGGGAAGGGCGCTTGCGCAAACCGTCGATATCCCTTGGTGGAAAAGGAGTTCGCTATTTGGATTCAACGCTGCCTCGTTAAAGCGATTATTTTGTGGACAGGTACACATTTTTTTTTTACTGTAGGTGGTTTGTTCTTTTAGTCGGGTGCGCTTACACATGTTTTTCTTCGTCATGAATCGGTATTTATGTAGATCTTGTTTCCTCTGCTGCGCAGACACCGTGATGTATCACGTGTTAGGTCGGCTGCTTTATATAAGTGTGCTTGTGCTTTCCAATAAATTTTAGTTGCGAGTCAGCGCCTGTGTCGTGTCTTCACTTGTCCTCGTCGAATTTTAGCGCTGTTATTCCTACGTAATGAAGAATTACCAACTAGCCCAAATTTCTATTCTAGGGTAGTAAGTAAATTCTACTAATCAAATTTGTTCTGCGGCTTCAAGGAAAAGCTGCTTCAACGTTCAATGTTCCACTCGTTGGATGGAATGTTACAGAATTGCTGTGTATCTGGCAAGAAGAACTTTTATTCTACATAAACTATATGTATGTGAACTGAATTTATGATAAGTAGTTCGTTTATTTGCAACTGATCTGGCTCGAATACCAAGGCAAAAAGAAATCATTGTTATTTTTTTTATTTGTTTTTGTATGGTTTGTTGAACTATGCCTCTAATTGCGCTTTTGTTTAATTTGGCTACCTATTCGGCGATAAAATCAAATCGCATGGCTCCTTTGGCTACCTTTAGCTTGAGTTCTGGCCCCTCTTGAAATCCCACCCAACGGCAACCCTGCTAGCAGCTAACTCTTTCTCTTTCAATCTCGCGAAACTGCAAAATGCTGGTGTTTGGGAATACGGCCGCTCTCTGGAAAGAAGCGGTTTTCATGCAGTTTGTCGTATCAGTGGTCACAGCACCAAGCGATGAAATCATAGCGAAGGGCACACGAGAAGTTCGCTGATGCTTCCCGAGAGGGCGCGCCAGCGCTCGCGACCGCGCCCATATCGGCCTCGAGGGCCACCACTGGAAACATCGGCGCCACCATCGGCGTGACGTGCTTGACAGGATCCGCGTCGGCTGCTCGTAGCCGACGCGGATCCACGAGCAGCTCCACGAGCAGCCGCGTCGGCTGCTCGTGGAGCGCTTCCGCGTGCTTTGTAAACGAGTTTCAAGCGTTTCAAGCTCCTCCTGCGCTTCGGTCTGTTCGAATGCGGATGTTTTCTCGCGTTCTGAACACAACTGAACCCGATTGTGATAAGAGTGGCTGCCTCCGAAAGCGACGAATATGCTGCTCTTAATGCTCGGTGCCGCAGTGCCGGACGTGCGCAACAGAATGCAGTGTCAGCCTGCACCGGTGCCCGTGGGACAAGAAACTGCCTGAAGCGTGGGTTGTGAAACTCCGGCAAGCAGCCATCGGCTACGAGTCGTGCTTGCAGCAAGCACTTTCGCGACGAAGTTTCCTACTGCGCCGGGGCTGCGATGTAGGGTAGCAGGAAGCGCTCACCGAGACGATCGTTCGCGCGTGCTTCCCGCCGGGTAAAGATGCTTAATTACATCCCGCAGGATGGAAAAGGCGCTACATTTTACATCGCGCTGTACTATCTCAGGACGTTCCCGTGCGACCTCTTGATCGTCGGCCCTATGCTCAGCGTCTACAATGGGCTGCAGACCCATCAGTCATTGTTTAGATACGTTGTATTTAAAAACTCCCAGGGGCCCTTATGCATTCCGCTAATATGACCGGAAGGCGAAAGCCACCTTCTCCTCCTTGTTAGTCGATGTATTGATTCTCGCCCGCCCCGCTCCAAGAACTTTCTGCACCTAACGCGGTTTTGCAATGCCTCCGTGATCGGCCCACCAATCATGGAGGCTGTGCAAAGCTACCATGTCGTGTGAGCAAGTCATCGTGTGACGTCACGTTACGTGGCGTCATGGCGACTTCAGAAATTTGGGCAATATCTCACGTCACGATGACGTCTTGTGGTGACGTAATCACGTTATACATCACTCGTGCTGACGCCGCCGACTCGGGACGCCGGCGGTCAATCATCCCGTTTGATGAGGCATCGAAGGCCTTCGTCTTCATAGGCTACACTCGACGTTTGCTGGTGGATGTAGTACAAAGCGAGCGAGTCAGATGCTGCGCATTAGGTCGGCAATAACATTGTGATGTACGCGTGAAATACTCATAGAGCCGGCGTGTGTGTTGTGCGTTACAAGAAGACGACGACGACACTGGCGCACGTGGAAGAATGCGCCACCGTGGTGAGCTTGTGAGGCGGGGAGAAAGAAGAGGAAGAAGCCGGAGGGCAGACGGTGTTGGGCGTTTGGCGCGGTCGGGTTACCGGGCCCGAGTGTCGACGCTCTGGGGTGCGGTCCACGCGCTGTAGCTGCGGGCTCATCGTGGCCGCTGAAGTCCCCTGTCTCCAACGCCTTCCGCAAGGCTCCAGGTTCCTTGTAAGCGTCCGCAAGCCATCAGCGGCCTCTTCAAGCCAGTCTGCGCCTCTCGTCTCTGCACCACGTCACTTCGTCTCGCCTATACGTCTCGACTCCCCAACTGGTGAGCCTGTGTCGGCCGAGTGTGACTTTCTTTAGGGCAGGACACTACTCAGAAACGTTCGCTAGTTTATTCTTGTTGTTCATGTGTGTTTACTCTGTTTGCTGTGCGCGTGTGTAGGCTTGTGTTTTTTCATGGTTTCATAAACTGGTGTTCGAACCTGCAAGCAGCCTCGCCATTTTCTTGCGGACGTTGTTATCACTGACGCAACGTAATCCTCCTTATCTAAAATATTCAAAGAACCTCATCACAAACCATTCTTTCACTCAATTTTGCATTCTCCTGACGCAAACACTAAAAAGCCAAAATTTATTTTTGCCACTGTTAAACTCAAGCTTGGCCTCTCCAACCCAATGCTTTTTCTTGGAGCCTTATCTATTTATGTGGTAAAGATGCTGCGCTGTTCGCGTTAGACACAAGATACTGCCATAATTCCTGGGCAACTCGCGAAATAATACTGGGCATTAAAATTTAGCATTTTACTCTTTACGCGTTGTTGTTACCCTGCTTTGCAGCTGGAGGTTGCAGCGAGAACTTCTCTTTCTTCCACCACTTTTTTCAAGTTCATGTGGGTCCTTCTTCATAGCCGACGTTTGCAGAACAAGTCCGGCGAACGTTACTGTATTTTATTTCGTTTCCTTGGCGTTGCATGCTACTACATGGTCACGTAGACCACTTCTTCTTCCACCAGCCCTCTCGAACTGGTGAAGCTTTGGTCTCTGAACTTGTTGATGGCAGAGAGCGGCAAGTTCAGTGGAATGCAAAGGGAACTATAAAGGCGCACATTAAAAAAGGCATTGCATTTGCTCACGCTTTGTGTGAGCACCAGAAGAAACGAACACACTGAAATAACAGAAGCAGCGGCAGTTGCTCGCTTAGAAGATCGATAAACATGCAGTACGAGGCAACAAGTCAAATTGCATTGAAAAATAGAAGAATTTTCCACCGAAAAAAAAAATGAGAAAACGTTGAATCGTCGGGATGGCCCATCACAAGTTGCCATAGGCGCTCCGAAGTCCTAGCTCTAAAAAAAATGTTTTTGAACTGCTCCGATAGCGTCCGCGTAACAATAGTTGTCTGTGTACTCGCAAATTCTCATATTATGCGACCTAAAGTTCACGGCACGGCGCCAAAACACGCTTGTAGCGAAAGCGGAACCATCAGTACGAACATACATGTAGACGCATATTACATACAAAAGCTCCGTCGGTCGCCGCGAACCTGTGCGATCACTGCTTTGAGGCTTCTTTCTGTTATGCTCCATTTAGTTATACAGGCAGCCTACTCTAACAACATGTTTCACGGAGTTTGCACTTAGCGACTGACTGCATATCACGCAAGAAGTCTATTGAGGGGTCCCCATCGCTGTGACCACGCGAAGCGGGCGCTCCGTTTTCTGCAAAGAGACAGCGACTGCAAACTATGCTGTGCTTTCTGTTCGTCGTAAATTATAATTTTGGCAGTAAAACACATATTTCGCTTCGAAAGTACACACAGAAGTTTCCTGGAGCGCTTCTGCGAGGTGTTTTGTAGAGCGCCGACAGCAAATCCTATGGCGAGCGCGCGGTGGTATCCTGCCTAGCACGCAATCGAGGCGCGTCCGATAGAGGGCGACTCCGTAACTCCTCGCAGCCAATAGTGAATGTTCACAGTTGCGGCTCGAGCCACGCAGCCCCTCTACCCCGGCGTTCCTTCATACTCGTTCGCCCAGCGAAATACGGACAGGGCGCTTCCTTTCTGGCTGAGGAGTAATCGACGGCAGTTCTCGAACGCGGAGTGATGTTTTCGCATGCGCCCTCCGCGCGAGGTAGATGGGCAGGTTGTTTCATCTATGCTTCAGCCGGGCTCCTCGCTAGCGCTCGCGAGCTTTTCCTGGTGGGTACCGCGTACGATGCGCGTACTAAGGTTATCGATTTGGACTTCATACGGAACATAAAGCCTGTACAGAATGTCCATATAATTGTTATCGCAATAAAAAAAATTCCCCATCTCCCGCTACAGGGAACCATGTGTGGATGCAAAGCAACGGGGAGATAATTAGCTTGAGCGGGAAGAACGTCGCCGCTCTTATTTCACGGCAGCGGTCCGGGCGCTCATCGCGGCGCTGCACAGGAGAGAGAATGAGGCGCGTGCGCTCCGTCAATTTCATACTGTGGAACTACCGTGGCGTCCCCAGCGGAGTATGCAGCTGTCACACCACCTGTCGTGCGCGCCGCTCCGTAGGGGATTCCTAGAGGAAAGGACGGGGGGGGACCGTAGGAGAGGAGAGAGAGGGGGGAGGGGACGTCTATGCGCTGTGGGGGACGCGGGAGCCGCTCCGTAGAGTAGAGGATTCCTAGAGGAGAGAGGGGAGAGGACGCGCATGCGCTGTGGGGATGTGGGACGCGGGTGCCGCTCCGTAGAGTAGATGATTCCTAGAAGAGAGGAAGGGGGTGACCGTAGGAGAGCATAGGGGAGTGGACGCGCTGTGGGGGGGTGTGGGGACGCGGGGGCCGCTCCGTAGAGTAGATGATTCCTAGAGGAGAGAAAGGGCGTGAGCGTAGGAGAGAGAGAGGAGGGGGGGGGACGCGCATGCGCTGTGGTGGTGTGGGACGCGGGAATGGAGGGACGGACTAAGCCCCCCTCCAAACACATGCAAGCAAGATTAAGGAATGGGGTCAACCTGGGCGACAGACACCACCTGGCTAGCCATTGCTAAGCAGCCTCTCTGTGCTCTCGGCCATGACCACGGAGTAAGATAGACAGGAGCGCCGAGTCCGCCTGTCTGGAAGGGACACATTTTGAAAACGCCGCTTCATGCTTCGCTGGCGTGTTTGCCAGATGGCACTACGAATGAAGAAAAGCGGCGAAGGAGAGACGCCATCCCCGAGTAGAGGCACCGGGCGGGCACTCCGTCTGTCGTTGCTATAGCAACGGCGCGGACGCGTGCTTGGACGCGTTCGCGGGTCTGCATCGGTCTGCGTGCATATCCGTGCTACCGTCTGCTCCGCGCATGCTGTACGCCTGCTACCAATTCTTCTTTGTAGAGCGCATAGCTTTTTCAGTTTGCGGATTGACATTATGAGAAGAAATAACCCTTGGTATTGTTTTATTTCAATTTATTCGAAACAGGCCCATTGCCTGACATGTTTAACGTGCACCACACAGAATTATAAAATGATACAACAACGTACATAAACATAACATACATAAACTTAGTACATAAGGTAACATGGCAAGAACATGGTACGTAAAGTAACATAGGAAAAATATTAAGTGCACTGACAAACACTGCTTGTTAGTACATAAACTAACAGGGAAAGATTAAAAACTGGAAAATGGGAGCCGAATGTAATTACAGCGAAAAGAAGCTTTTAATGAAGAGGTGGCGTTTGTCACTTCTTTCTTTCATCAAGTGCGAAGATGCTTCGCTTGCTTCTTTTTTTTTCTCTCGACGCTTTCCTCGCCGCTCGGCTGTCTTGCGAGCAAAATTGCCTCATTCTCATTAGAACGTAGTATTGCAGAACTTCCCGCTATAATCTCTTCCTTGTGAGCTTCACAACGCAGGCTGAGACTGTGTGTCCCCAGCACATGGTCGATTGTTGCCTCGTAGACATTAGTCGACTTTGCATTACATGAAAAGTAGCTCTCGGCCGCGTGCAACAGTTTGTATACAGATCCATGTTTGGATATATTAATCGGCCGCGTATTTCGATGGCAGTTAGACTGGAAATGTCTTCTTTAACGGGCTGCAAATTTGAACCAAGTGCGTCCCTGCACGTCTCACAGTCAGACTTTTGGCGAAATTTTCGGGCCACATATCCAGTTTAGCCATGCTTCCCTCAAAGATTGTAGGAATGGCTTCCTTTCGAAGTCGAGGAACTTTCTTTACGTCTAGTAGGACATTTCCTTGGTGTTCGCAGAAGTACGTATCAAAAAAAATTCCCCATCTCCCGCTAAAGAGAACCATGTGTGGATGCGAAGCAGCGGGGAGATAATGAGCTTGAAATGGAAAAATTGACAACCACCCGTTTGTAGCACAAAGCCACAAGGAAATCCGTACGGATTTCTCAGAAAGAAAAGCTTCTTAGTTGCCGAAAAATTCGTCCTGGTCCGGGGTTCGAACCCGGGACCAACGCCTTTCCGGGGCGGTCGCTCTACCAACGGGTGGTTGTCAATTTTCCCTTTCATAACCCTTCCGCCACCTTGCGGGTTTCCGCAGAACTCATTTGCAGATAATTAGCTTGAGCGGGAGAAACGGTGCCGCTCTCAATTCACAGCAGCCGTCCGAGCGCTCATCGCGGCGCTGCACAGGAGAGAGAATGAGGCGCGCGCGCTCCGTCATTTTCATACCGCGGAACTACCGTGGCGCCCCCCAGCGGAATATGCAGCTGTCACACCACCTGTCGAGGATTCCTAGAGGTGAGGACGGGGGGGGACCGTAGGAGAGGAAAGAGAGGGGGGAGGGGACGTGCATGCACTGTGGGGGTGTGGGGACGCGGGAGCCGCTCCGTAGAGTCGAGGATTCCAAGAGGAGAGAGGGGGGAGAGGACGCGCAAGCGCTGTGGGACGCCGGAGCCGCTCCGTAGAGTAGATGATTCCTTGAGTAGAAAAGGAGGTGAGCGTAGGAGAGGATAGGGGAGGGGACGCGCATGCGCTGTGGGGGGGTGAGGGACGCGGGGGGCCGCTCCGTAGAGTAGAGGATTCCTAGAGGAGAGAAAGGGGGGAGGGGACGCGCATGCGCTGTGGTGGTGTGGGACGCGGGTAGGAGGGACGGACTAAGCCCCCTCCAAACACATGCAAGCAAGATC
>JALIZH010032835.1:20000-79803 GCA_030522465.1 Rhipicephalus appendiculatus | reverse complement strand
CGGTTGGAAGGGAGCGTGGTATGTTACACCGCAAAAGTTTCTCAAAAATAAAAAAGAAGAAGAAGTAGAAGAAGCAGCAGCAGGAGCAGAAAAAGAAGACGGGTGCGTGTTTTTGAATGAAAATGGGGATTCAAAAACGCAATCGATGGGCTGACAGGGAAGGTATCGAAGTTATCGTAAAAACAAAGAGAGAATAAGAAGTTCCCCTTTCGTAAGGAATGTATAACATCAACGAGTACAGAAAACTTTACGGATGGCTTTCGGTGCCGCAATGCTGCGCTGCAGCCGTGCCGTTTTGCATCTCTAGCAAATGAACGAACAGTGCTTCGGTAGAGGCACACGCGCGAAAACGGTTGGGCTGGTGCATACGGCGTTTCGTTACCTTAATAACTCACGTCGTGATACAGAAAAAAACAACACATAAGATATAAGAAAATAAGAAAAAAATATACAAATATAAGAAAATAGCCGTAGGTGGCGGCATCCGTGTGTCTTACGTAAGATCGTCTATAGTATCATCAGTAACGATTCACGCAACTGCATACCGCGGGTCATCAGGGTTTCCTATTCTCGTAGACGTTCTGTCGCAACGTTGTGCAACAGGGGAGCGATTTTCCGTCCGTTTTGCCGGATCTTGCGTGCATGTGGCACGCTCATTTACCCAAATGCGTAAGAGTTTCGCTAGAAAAAAGAACAAAACAAACAGAACAAAATGAAGTGGGGGGCGGAGAGCCGTTAGAGACGATCAAGGGAGGATTCCTACGCCGCTCAGTTTGGAATAAGCAGGGAGGGCAAGGGATCTTCCTCGTCTCCTCGCCGTCGCGTCGCGGCGTAATGATGGCCTCGAACCAATTGTTCGATCCCCGGCCGTCTTCCTGGTTCGACTGTTGCCGGCCGCTTATCCTTGAACCCGTCACCAAAGGCCGCGCGCGAGTTCCGGTCGACCGTGTCGTGACGTAACCGAACGGTCACGTCTTTCGGCTGCACGCGCTAGCAGCTGCCGTGGGGGTGTTAGTGCGTATACGCGGCTAAATTGAGGCTCCATAAATCGACGACGAAAGCGTCAAAAGCGTGGCGCCGCCGACGGAATTGCGTCCCGCTAATTGGATTACTAATACCGGCGGAGATTGCGACCGCGTCCCGCGAGCGATTTCCTATTAAATATTGCGAGAGCTCGTAATAGCGTGTAGGCTATAATTGAAGCGGAGTAAGTTGTTACACTCTTTCGGGCCGTGGAGGCTGGAGTGTTTCAGGGGCGGTTGTGTGTTTAGGGATGTCGAGAGTGTGCTACGTGACGTGGCCCGCATAGGAACGTGAGCGTTTGAAGCTCACTCGTTGTTTTCTTTAGGAAATCCCCGTCCTTATTTGGATAACGTATTCAATTGTAATCAGTGCGTATATGTGTAAAGCGCGTAAAAGGAGGAGCATTGCGTGCTTGCAGATAGAGCAATTGTTTTGCGTAACCGATTCGTTTGTAGAAGTCGTGCTGTCCGTATGAAACGAGCGAGAACGCCGGCACGGGAACCCCAAGCGCGTACCAGATGACTTGCGCACAGATTCGAGTGCATACATTCACAGAACGCCGAATCCACCGAAACGAGGCAAATCTATGAGGAGGTCAAGGAAAGAAGAAAAAAATGGTGAAGAGGAACAGCAACCAAAGCGCCACAAAAACGCGTTTCTGAAGGTGTAATTCCAGGCATGAAGTGTACATGTAAATATAAAGAAACAAAACGAATAGAGAAAAAAAAAAACAAGACAAAACAAAAAAGATGGTGGCAAACAAATATTGAGGGAAATAGAAAAGATGGAAAGAAAGAATTATTGCATTAATTATTATGCGGATTTGATTATACGCTGGCCGTCGTGAGGGGAAAGGAGTTTTGATTGCAACAAGACAGGCCTGCCAATTTTTTGTTCCAATCAACTGCTTCCTTTCAAATCCTGTCGCAGAAATTCCGGCGTCGGTGTCGTTGGTTGTGAGCGAACAATCGACATTGGCCGTGAGCGACGGACGCAAAAAAAAAAATAAAAAAAAATAATGGGTGACGGGTCCCAGCCGGAATTGAACCCAGGCCTTCTGGGTGGCAAGCATGTGGTCTACCGTAGATAAAAAAAAAAGAAAAAAAAGAACAGAGAGAGACCCTATACAAGCGTCATGGAACGCGAAGAGTCGCGTTAAGGCACGTAATATTGCGTGCCATAAGCGTAGAATGGCAGCACTCGTTACACCATGCGAATTGCGCAACAAGTGGGTGCCCATTCATTACAAAGCTCGCAGGCATAATTAATAATCAGCAATAGCCTCAACAAAGCATCCAGCTGCGTACATGCACGTATTGCCTTACGGACGCGTTGTGGGTACATCGCTAATTAGCAGAATGATGAATTATTGTGTAGCGGGCGCTTCGCAACTGCCCTTGCAGTCGGCATGCCTTCTAGGAGAGTTTATAAGGGCGAATGTATCGGCCACAGACGTTCCTTCTCTGGCGGCACGGTGTCCGCCGAGAAGCTAAGATAGGCTAGCGATCGAGAAGACGATGCGAACGGGCCCGATCACGCTATCGCGTTCTACACTTGAAGGCGAAGCTGAAGCGTCCTTCAAGATTATTTTTGTCAGAATTTGTAGAGGAACTGAGCGTAGTTGTGGTGCGTGACACTCTAGAATTTTCGTGAACACATTTAGAGACATGCACGTAACAAATCACAAACACGACTTCAGATCCACGGAGTGAATGCTGTTGATGGGGCGAAGCAGTGTGCATGGGATCATGAATCGTGGCCTTCTATTTTGCTCTGGTTAACAGCCTTTTATTTTGTTCTTGTTAACCTTTTGTTCTGTCATATGCTTTGATTGATGGGTGGTTAAATGTGGGTGTTTGTACGGTGTTTCGGCCTTTTATTTTGTTTTGTTCTTTTAAAATCATATGCGCGCTATGTACGCTCTGTAGACGGTATTGCTCACAGATGTTTCGCACCTGCGCTTCGAATAGGGGCTACGGCGAGCCTCGACGACATTGCGCGACCCTAAGGTGCTTCACCCCTAAAGAAGGCTAATTTCTCAGGCCTTCGGAATCGCATGTTTTTGTTTCGTTTTTTTCCCGTGTGGTGTGTTCTAGGATGCTATACTTCAAAGGGGCAACAAACACGATGTTGATAACACTGGAAAATAGGAAGTAGGAAATAGGAAAAGAAGGAGGAAAACCTCACGGCTTTTTTCTGTGACTCCATCACACACACGTGACCTCACCAGGGCAATAAGTGCCGAATGGTCTGTATACGACAGATGCCAGTTCTGATTGGCCTGCTTGCATGCCATTCGTGTGCGAATGCTTAGTTTCGGCCATCAGTTTACCGCTTGTTCCGGAGGTGTCACGCGTGTGCATGGGAGCACAACTCGTACAAAGCTATGAGCCATCTGCTGATCGCTGCCAAAGATCGCCTCCTTTCGCTGCGTTCAAACGCAGCCACAGGAGCTCCCACGGCGCCGAAGAAACGCGCGGAATCGACGCGTGCGAAGTCCGCAGGGCAGTGCTACAGACTTGTGCTCTTCGCGGTCTCGCAGGAGACGTTTGGCATACTGATGACGCTCTTTTGCACAGTCTTCTCTGTGCACAAGGATATATACGTCGTGCAATCGAAGCAGATGAAAGAAATAAAAAAAAAAAGCCAGGAATGCGAAGCGAAAGTGCGCAGCATACAAATACTGAACTGGTCGCGGCATTCCTTCTGCCTTTCACTGTAGCTGTACAGTCCCTTTAGTAATAGCAATGACTCGACACCGCTAAATTTTATTATTTTCTCTCTTTTTGGGCGTTTGTCACCGGCTGAGAATCCGTTTAATACACCTTCTCACGGGTTGAAAAAGAGAGAAAGAAAATATACCGCAAGCCATAAACTCGGCGTGCCGATGGGGCAACGGAAAGTTCCTTCGTCGTCGCAATGTGCCACGTTTCGACGGCGGAATCATTTAAAGCGACCATTACGGCGGAGGGTAGAGGGCGTTAAGTTTCAAGTCGGCGAGTATATCCTGGTGTCGGTAATGTGCGCTAGCTCGCCCGCGTCGCCGCAAAAATTACTCCCCGGCAATTTGCGAGGCTGTTCTATGTAGTCGCAGTGAAATGTAGCGGTTTCGCCGTGGCATGTGGTTACGGGGACCACTTATTTTCCGTTGCAAAATGTGTACCGTTCTCTATTGCATTCTTTATTGCATTCCTTATAGCTCACTCGCGTAGTCGGTGTCACGTGTGCTGTACTGCGTTGTTCCGTGTCAATAGCGGAACGCCGAGCCCTGTGATTAGCGTAAGTGCGCGGACAGATAACCTGCGCACCAGGAATAATATGCGTTTAAGATAAGTGTGGCTTTGGGGTGAAGTGGTGTTAATAGGAAGAAGCCTAATTACCGACTTCTATACGTATATGAGGCAACTGTTCCAAGTTTTTTTTATGACCGTGTTTTACCGTGAACTTTGTGAAGATTGGTCGTAATTATTGCGCAATATGCGGCGCAGATTTATTACGTGCGATTGCTTTTTGTTGATTGTCTGTAGATTATAGGACCACGCCCACGCTGACACAAGACGAGTGCTAAGCGAAGCTCGCCGCTTGGACCTTCATGCTAAGAGCTTAAGCGAACATGTAGGGAAGGGTGTTTTAGCTCCACTAACGCGAATCCTGGGGAGGGACAAAGCACGCAGTGTTCTTCTTCTACTTCTTCTTTTTCTTCTTCCCTACATGCCCTGGTTTCAGTTCCCTACGCCATGTAGGGAAGGGTGTTTCAGCTCCACTAACGTCGTCGGGCTATTTGTTGGGCTAACTGTTGCCTTCTTCATTTTTAGTGGACCGGTGGCGAGTGGGGGGATTTACCCAAATTTTTGTGGCACGTACACGTTTTTATGATGGACCGTCACTACATGACACACCGTGACGACATTAGACGTCGACAAGCCGAGCCCCTAAGGTGCTTCGCCACGTCATGATCACGTCATGATTGCGTCGCAAAATTTGTCCACCTTGTGTCGTCATGATGTCATGATAGCATGACGTTATGAAGTGAAGTAACTTTATGATGAACCGTGACTACATGATACACCGTGACGACATTAGACGCCGACAAGCCGAGACCCTTAGGTGATTCGCCACGTCATGATCACGTCATGATTGCGTCGCAAAATTTGTCGACCTTGTGTCGTCATGATGCCATGATAGGATGACGTCACGACGTAAGTTAACTTTATGATGAACCGCGACCACATCACACACCGTGATGACAGGTAACACCGACAAGCCGAGACCCTTAAGGTGCTTCGCACCTAATAAGCCACTTTCTAAACATCGTGGCATCTTAAATTCGAGGGAGGCGACCACGCGCCTTCACCTGGAATGCTAATTTGCACGTAATCTGAATTTTCACCTAATCTGAGAAATCGAGTTCACCAAAACATAGCAACCAAGAGAGAGAGAGAGAGAAAGGGAGATGGGATGCAGAAAGGCAGGGAGGTTAACCGGAAATCAAATATCTGGTTGGCTACCCTGCACTGGGGAAGGGGTAAGGGGAGACAGAAAAGTAAGGAAGAGAGGAATGAGAGAGGGAGGGAAGCAGAAACACACACACACAAACACAGGAGTGCCACAAGCGTTCAACGAGGCGGGTCGCTCGTAGGAACTTCAACAGCGCCTTCGTCGCTTTCAGGCGTGAAGCTCGATCTCCCCGGCATTTCAAGATTGATAGCAACCAGAGTACACAAAATTCTGCCGAGAAACGCAATAATCAATGATCATAGAGCAATCGCCAAACTTGGATATACAAAAAGATGAACTGCTAATCTGCATAACTTTCTTTATCCTGTTAACCCGTGATTGCCGTTTCTCGCTTCACGTTTTACCGGCTGTATGCTCGATAATTAGCATTGAGATTGTACGGCAGCCGCAGTGAAATCTGGCGCCGTGTAGTCCAGAGATACAGACTACGTGGGAGCCACGGACCGCCTTCACGAGCAGCGCGCTAGAGGTGATGCATCATCACAGGCACAAAACCAACAGACTCCAAGTAGTTACAATGAATCGAGTGTCAGAACTCGTTTATACAGCCTTGTAGTCTTTGATGTAGTAGTCGCCCAGATAAGCGTATGTCTTCTTGCTTTTTTTCTTTTTATTGCGATGCGCCGGAAACGATGGATTATTTCTTTCTTTCGTACGGGCGCCTCTATGCTCTTCGCCGAACATTTTTCGCGCTTTCAACAAGAAATCTAGGCTTATTTTCGATCACGTTATCGAGTGTCATGTGTGCCAGTATTTCTAGATACCCGAAAGCTGGCCCGGAAATACTTCGAGCTAAACGACGATAAGTACATTGCACCTATGGAAAATGCTTCGGTACCGCGGAAAAATTCCGAGTTAGCCGATTTTTCGATGTATGCGAGTTCGAGCTAAAGAGATATTACTGTATCGGCATGTGATTTAAGTTTGTCCGTCAAGTGCACTAAGAAAGCCGAAAACACGTCGGTTTCCTTGTCGAGAACGTACGCAGCTCGGAACGCCAGTAGTGTTACACTGAAAGCATTCATCTGAATCTATTAGCCGGTGTCGGCATTTATTTATTTATTTATTTATTTATTTATTTATTTATTTACCTATCTACAGAACCATTCCGGGCCTTTGAAGGGCACATACGGGAAGTGCATACTGTAACGAGCAAAATTGAAATCAACATTGAAGACAATACAAGAGTGCACGAATAATAATAATAAAAAAACAAGGCTCGAAACGCTATGCCACAGAATGATGAGCAAGGTAGGGTACAGCATATGAACATTGGGGCAAGTATATTGAGGCATTGCACAGGATCTAAAAATTCGGGGACCCTTAAGCTTCGCCTTTAAGAGTTGAACGCGATAGCGATATCCCGTCCCTAGTGCGTACTTCAATCACTTAGTGCATACTATGTAATGGGTAGTATGCTTTAAACCAGGAGAAATTATGCGCGGCAAATGTGGGAAATGTTTTCGAACTTGCTATGCACCCATTACGTGGTGTTAAGGGAATACGCGCAGTAAGGTGTGTGCCGTTTGTAATGGGTGGCTGGCTTTAAACTATGGAATCGTTATGATAGTCACATATTCTGACGCCCGATGGCAATGTACGCTTGTACCACGCAATATTCCTGGGATATTACATGTTATATTGCGACGCCTATATAAAGGACGCTTGCGTTTGCGAAGCATGGAAGTTATTTTCACTGCATTTCCAAGCAGAGGAAGTTATTTTCACATTATTTCCAAGCAGAGGCATGGCTGTGTGGTTGAACACCTGCTTGCCACGCAGACGGCCTGGGTTCGATCCTCACTCGGACCCGAAAATTTTTATTATTTATTTTATTTGCACCTTTTTCGATTTTTCGGTCACGGACAAGATGATGATTTTTCGGTCACGGACAAGATGATGGTTTTTCGCTCACAACCAACGACGCCGACACCGACACCGACAGCGACGCCGACGCCGACGCCGGAATTTCTGCGAAACGAGCTCTTTAACGCTATCGCGTTAATAAATTATGACATTACCTGAGAGATTAGGTCATTGCTATGTACAGATGTGAGAGGCAAACTATTCCATTTAGAAACGGTGCGAGGCCAGAAAGAATATTTAACAGAATTAGTTTTGGTTCTACAGTAGTTAAGTTTATAGACACATAAAACTGCAACTATTAGGCGAATTCGATCGAATAATACCAATAATAGTAATTGTTGGGGTTTAAGGTCCCAAAACCGCGATTTGATTATGAGACACGCCATAATGGTGGGCTCCGGAAAAAAATTTCTATTCCCTGGTGTTCTTTAAAGTGCACCTAAATCTGAGTACACGGGCCTCAAGCATTAATCGGTTCAAGGTAATAAACGTTAAAACCCCGTCTCCAGAATGATAGTTGCTTATACGAAGGCCTACACGCATTTCTAATTAGGATGCAGGATATTGCCAGCTGCAACGCTTAAGTAGTAAAAACGACTACGACGACTGCCCGTGCAACTGCCCTGCATACGACGATGAGAGGTTTGTGCTTCGAACAGCATATGGAGCGCTTGGATGACATGCCCTTCGTGGAACAGTTCTTGCGAGCGTGGCCTCTTGCATATCCGGTGCGCAATGCTATGCCAAAACGTTGCTGCTCTTTTTGAGGTTTACCAACGGATGTGGCTGGTCTTGAAGTGTGTAGGGGTGTGCGAATAATAAAATTTAGAACCCAATCGAATACTAATCGAATAGTGATCGTAACGAATCGAATACGAATGCGTATCGAATACTATTCGAATAGTAAGGCAACCATTTTCAAGACAGGCTTAGAAATCTACAGCTTTTTTGTTTCAAACAAATATTCACAAACCTTGAAAAGTAGTGCTTCCGTACATTTAAACAAGAAAAGATATCACAGTTATGTAAACTGAGGCAAGATCGTTTACTGTAGTGACTAGAGCCTTCGAGGTATTTTTTTAACTGTAGAGTGAATACAGCTGTTGCTTCAGTATTCGAGGTGGTACTTTTTCACCAGCTTTTCAGAAACACTAAGACCTAACAGTTAAATAATATTTCATGAATGAACTGCATGAATCTCATGATAATGATAGTGGATTGAGGAAACATTCACTTCGGCAACACTGGAACGTAAAGCCAAAATTCCTTCATACGGTGATGCGTAAAGCTTCGATAGTCCCGTAAGAGCTCGACGTGCGTGCATCTTGGCAACTCACCAATTGAAACAACAAAAATGGTCATTCGCTCTTCCAACATGTTGTTCCTCCGACGTTTTCCGTCGGTGCTGATTATTCGAAAAGTATTCGAAAAATATTCGGTAGTTCGAATAGGTCCTATTCGATTCGAGCACCGAATCGAATAGAACGCTATCTGATTCGTTCTTCGAAATTTTCGAATATTCCCACAACCATAGAAGTGTGTGTTGGTACGAAACGCGAGCTTCTCTCCTCCTTCAGCTCAACTTTTAGTCTTCTTTCCCTTTCCCCTTCCCCAGTGCAGGGTAGCCAACTGGGCTCAATAGGGCTTATCTCTCTGTCAGGGGCATAGGCAGATTCTTTTTTTTTTTTGGGGGGGGGGGGGGGGGGCGCTCCTCCTTGATCTGAAGTGGGGGGCCAGGCGGGCAAATGGTCATTTTGCGCATGGGAATTTTTACGGGCCCGGTGTGCCACCCGCTGGCTACGCCCTTGCTCTCTGTGTCTGCTGTCGGAATCGGAAAGCTACGCTGCTTGATGAGCGGACCGGCGCTTATGGATCGATCGGTCGGTCCATTGATCCTTAAGGCGATAGCCTTAGATGCCTCATCAAACGAAAATTGACCGTCGTCGTTGGCGGTGTCAACACAAATGACGCAGAAACTCATCATCACGTGACGACGTCTCCGTATGACATCACCACGACGTCACTGGTCACAAACATTTGCGACGCAATTGTGACGTCCCTGTGACGTCTCATGACGCAAACGTTACATGGTGGCGTCATCACACGGCATCTTTGCTTGGTCAAAGGTGGGCACATCGCGGAGGCAGTGCTGAAGTGCAGGAAGCTTGCAGTGCCTCCAATCCTTGAGATAGTAAGAAGATGAGGTTAGGTGCAGAAACGTCTCGGAGGGGGGCGGGGAATGTTCGATACATCTAGAGTTACTGTATATGCTCCCTACGGGAGCAGAGTTGCGCATAAGTCCGGCTAGCAACCACAGCTATGCGGAGAAGTCGCACTCGGTTTCTGCAGGCGACGTCGCCCGATCGACGTGCCTGGAGAGTCAGCGACCGGCGATGAAAGAAGGAACACCTCCATTCGGGATTGGGCCACGGGAGTACAAAGGCTGACTTCACAGCCTGGACAGTGGATTTTATGGGGGGTCACGCCTATTAAGGGGATAATGGCGGCGCCGAGGGAGATCGCCTCGTGAAAACGGTTCGAAAACACAAAGTTGATCTAAGGAGCACACCAGGTCACACGAAAGCCGAGATGCGATTGCCACTACCATGCACCTAAGTCAAATAGTAATATTTGTTGGGATTTAGCATTCCAAAACCACGATATGATTATCAGGGACGCCGTAGTGGAGGGCTCAGGAAATTCGGACCAGATGGGGTTCTTTAACGTGCACCTAAATCTAAGTACACGGGCCTCAAGAATTTTCGGCCTCCATCGAAAATGTGGCCGCCGCGAGGGATTCGAATCCCGCGACCTTTGGGTCAGCGATCGAGCACCATGAACCACTAGACCACCGTGGCGGGTTAAGTCAAATATTAAAGTCGCCTCAAATTTTTTTTCATTTTATTTTCTTTTGTTCCTGTTCAGTTGTAGCTTGCTCGCTGTGTAGAGGTTGAGGTATATGTCCATCTCAGCTACTCCTTTTGTTTGGTGCAATTTTCATTAAAAGACTCCAGATAGACCAATCTCTCTTGGGGGTAAGGAACCAGCTACCGAGGCCACAACAACGATGAAAAAAAAAATCTCGGGTTCACTGAAATGAAGACAAATTTTACCTAGCAACTCGTAAAATCGATGTCCTTTTCATCCCTAGATTGCGCTGTCGAGAGCCTCTCTCAAAACATTCGTCTTCTCAGAGCCGCTCTGACGTTCAACCCGTTTGACATTCTGCGGTGAGGATTGATGACTTGGCCTTATCCTGTCACCGTTTCTCATCTTTGCGAAAATCAAATATTTCAAGAAGCACCGTCTCGTCTGCTTGCACTAAGATTTTCCAGTCCTGACATCAATTTTGTAAAATGCCTTGCCTAGTACACTGTCACTATGGCGTTTGCTGTGCCGTCATGAAATTATTTTAGTCTAAGGAGGCCAGCGCGTGTTTCCAGTTGAAATATCTCTTCTAAGGCGGATTCTCGGCAAGAATTCTCAGTTACTTACGTCAGTTACCGTTTAGTTCGATGTTTTCCCGGAATGATTTCTTTTCTTTCCGTTACTGTTACGTGCCGTCGGATCACTGTGGTCTACTGGTAACGCCGCGCATATATTAACGCTAGTTAGATCTTAACGCAAGTCGTTTAAGCTCACCCAGGCGTTTCTCTGTGGCTTGAGGAATTGCATTAAACGATTTCTCCTCGCTTCCATTTCGCCAGCATTAATTAAATGGGTCAGTGAACAAACAGGGGTTGCAGACATCCTCTAGTTGATATCAAGCGAAATAAGTGGACCTGACATGGCCACGTAACGCGTAGAACAGGCAACCGGCGGAGAGTAGGAGCAACAGAATGGATTACCAATGGAATGGGAAACGCAGTCGGGGAAGGAAGACAGATAGATGGAGTGATGAAATTAAGAAGCTCCTACACCATTCGTTAAACTGGAGATCATTAGGAGAGGCCTTCGCCCGGCAGTGATGATGATGATGATGACGACAATGACGATGATGATGATGAATTTGTTCTACCAAAGGACCATCAGCCAACTTGACGGGACATAACTAGGAAAGCCTTGGTTTTTAATACTCTTGCTTCAAAAGTACATTAGGGCACATTCTCACTCATGACCGAATGGCTAGTGAGGTGGATTGGCGTGTTTAAACTGGATTCAAACGTTTGAAATCCTACAATATTCTTCAGAACTTGCTGTTGGGCGTCTTGGTGAGGTACCTAACATCTTGATTTTTGCGCTAAGAAAGACAAACACGTGAGAGGTGACAGGACAGGCACTACTAACAACTGGTTTATTGCAAATGTTTGCAATGAACTTTAAATGCACTCGGTACGTCAGCGCATCGCTGTGCAATATATTTCATTGCAACCTTTGCAATAAACCAGTTGTTGGTAGCGTCTGTCCTGTCTTCTGTCATGTGTTCGTCTTTCTCAGAGCAAAAATCAATATGCTATAATTTTCTGCGTACTTAAAAAAAAAAAAGGTACCAGGCCAAGCCATACTTCATTCAACCTCTTCATTTTCTGCCGAAAGAAGAAACCTCTTTCACAAGATGCCGGAAAAAAAACGAAGAAAAGGAGTCTGGTGCGCCGAGATTTTTAGAAAACTATTTCGCGTGTTTGATTTTTTTTTGTTTCCAAATAAATCAACGACCATCACGGCACAATGCACATCGTGGGGTATCAGATGAAGTCGGCGATACCCGATGTGGTGCGCGGGTAGCCGCGTCATCAAAAATAGCCTTTTCAGCGATATCCTCCACTGCCAAGTTTCGACTTCGCATTCCTAACTTTTAATTTTTTTTCTCTTCGGTTTACGTAGCTCCGCTGGCGGTGTCGCCACACCAGGACTCCCATCAGTATGCCGGCCGCACCCCGCAAGCTTAATGTAGAAACGGATCCAGCACGGATTATACCTGACAAAAAGAACTAAGATTACAGAGGAACATGTACTGCGGTGCTGCTGCTAGGTTTATTCTTACGTCGCAGCGATTCGCCTGTGGAATTCTTCGCTTCTTTGTAACGAAATAAGGCTGCTGGAAAATTAAACTGGCGGTGCTGGATGAAGTTCCGTCTGTATTTAGGGGTGGAGAGCTACACCGCGCTGGCGGTTGAAACAGAATTATTTATCCAATTTAAGGAAAAAATAAAAAATAAACAAAATTGACTAACAGGCCAGGCCGACGTAATAATAGGAATTCAAGGCCACGAGTTTCAGTACGAAACATGCGAAGGTCGACCGACCCAACTGCCGCTGGGACGTGATTGGGTTTTCAAAGCGGGGTGGTTCTTGGCCTGTACGCTCAGGCCTAAGGATACGTGCCTAAATTTTCTCATTCGACAAATATACGACATACGTAGCGTTGAATATCTACTGGTAATATGTATGTCAGTACTGATACAATAAACTCGCTCCATGAAATAATCAATACTGGTACAAAAACTTAGGGTATAACGTTGTCACACCGGTTTCTCTAACGCACACAGAGCTCTGGCATTATAATGCACGGTATTCAAGCGAACATCTATTTCTATTCCTTTATATCTTTAATACTTTGGGACAAACCTAGTATGCATATGTGCCCCAACAGATAGCCCCCAATTCTTGTGATCGTAGACTATATAAAGAACTTCCTCCACCCAACAAACATTATGCGCACTGGTGGCTCTCGTGCATACGGGTGATTTTGTTGTTTTCTGAAATCTACACTAAGTCGGTTAGTTCCATTATTTTCTTTTCAGACAATTCTAGACTTATACACCCCATGATGCAGGTGCGTAGCCAGAAATGTTTTCGGGGGGGGGGGGGGGGGGGGTATTCAACCATACCTTATGTATGTTCGTGCGTGCGTTCGAAGTGCGCGTGTTATATACACACACAAAATTAAAAAAAAATGGCGAAGCTTCCACTAAGCCGCACAAGGCTTCAAAGTGAAATTGGACGATTCTGAAGACTAATCTGGTTGCTTACAGGTTGCTTCTAGGCCTTAGCTAGGTGGTGCAGGTTCTAGGTTGCTTCTAGGTTTTCGCTAGAATTTAGCTAAGTGATGCTAGGTTGTTTCTACGTTGATTCTCAGCACAGAGAGGTTCAAGTTAAACCACAGGCAGTCCCAGACAGGGCACGGGCACGTCGTCGTTGACCCGCCGCGGAAGTCTAGTGGTTATGGTGCTCGACTGCTGACCCACAGGCCGCGCGATCGAATCCCGACCGCGGCGGCCGCATTTTAGATAGAGGCGAAAATGCTTGAGGCCCGTGTTCTTAGATCTAGGTGCACGTTAAAGAACCCCTAGTGGTCGAAATTTCCGGAGCCATGCACTGCGGCGTCTCTCATAATCATATCGTGGTTTTGGGGCGTTAAACCCCAACAATTATTATGATTACGTCGTCGTTGGTGTAGGCCTTCCATCACTTCCGGCAGCCGCCATTGCTTTTACCGTTACCTATTATTCTCTCGTTGTATGTACTCGGGGTGTTTGGTTCACCGCCGTCGCTTCGCAGCCATTCTTTGGGCTAACTGTTGCCACCTTCATTTTTAGTAGACCAGTGTTGAGTAGTAGGATTTACCCAATTTTTGTGGCACATACCTGTTTACGATTATGATAGTTTTCGGGTACGCCACTCAGTAGCACATACACCTTAAGATGATGATAATTTTCTGCGTTCCACTTACAAGGAACGATTCGTGAGACAGCTTCACCGTTTAAAAATTTACACCATCTCCCGCTAAAGGGAACCATGTGTAGATGTGAAGCAGCGGGCGCTAACGCTTACACTGGCGGTGGCGTTGACGCTGGCGCTATCGCAGCGTTGCGCAGGAGAGAAAACTGAGGAGGCGCAAAGCACGCAGTGATGGAGCGGTGTTTCCTACTGGAACATGCCAATCGCTGCTAATGGGCAATGAGAGACAGAAGACTCCGACTGGACACAGAGACCCGCAGTCGGCTTTTAGTTAACGCGCACGCTGCGAATTTTTATTGTTCAACAACGCACAGGAGAAATCTCCCACCGGCACCACCTTGAGGTCAAGATCCATTGCCATATATACGGGATGACATGACGGTTGTGCAGCGCGAGCAGTCGGTTTTTTCAACCAAGAAACTCGCTAGCAGACGCTGCCTGCGTCGGCGTCGCGAGGCGAGAGAGGGGGGTAGCGTAGGAGAGGAGAGAGATGGGGGGGACGCGCATGCGCAGTGGGGGGTGTGGACGCTGTGGGCAGGGATGCCTAGAGGAGAGAGGGGGGAACGTATTAGAGGAGAGAGAGGGGGGACGCGCATGCGCAGTGGGAGCGCGGGGGAGGGATGCCTAGAGGAGAGAGAGGGGGGGGAGCGTAGGAGGGGGAGAGAGGAGGGGAGAGAGGGAGGGAGGCGCATGCGCAGTGAGGGTGTGGTTGCCGCGGGGAGGGGATGCCTCAGAGGAGAGAGGGGGAGGGGGAGAGGAGGTTTTTTATTTTTTTATTTTTTTTTTGAAAGGTTTGCGCATGCGCAGTAAGGGTGGTCACGCCGGCACACCACCACCACCACCACCACCGGATTAAGCTTCGCCATAAGATGCTTCACATCTAAAATTTTGGGAAAGTTTGACCCCGCCCCCCAGTCAGCAGTTCGTGAGGTTCACCTTCTCAGGGACATCCGATAATACATCTTCTGGCCCTGCCAGAAACTTCCTTGCTTGGCAATGTCACTGAATTTGCTGGCCGCTTTCATTCTGTTGTAGAAGACCTAGATGATTCAAGGTGTCTTTCGGCTCACTAGAGCTAATGCTCAATGCAGTTTCGCGGTATAACTGCATCCTGGTTTGCATCTCCTCCCAATTGAAAACTTCGAACTGATTTGAAGTTAGGGAGTTAAGTTGTCAAGTAGCACGCATAATTTTGTTTCTCCAGCACTACAAGATGTCATTCTTATATAAGGAATAACTTATTGTCCTATTCAGGCAACAACAATACATTGTCGCCCTAGGGGCAGTTAACTTGCTCTAGGTTTTCTACTGTAGCACTGCCATTTGGTAGCTTTCAGCAAAATTTTAATGGTATAGTACCGTCTACCTTTCCTTGAGCCAGCATCTTTGTAATTTTTTTACGCAAGACAGGCAGTTACTTGATGGTGTGCACGAAGCCTCACTGTAGACCTGTTCCTTATTGGGGCAAACTATTGCGAAGTGTCCAGTTTTGCCTGCACTTTGAGGAGGTAATTGTTGTTGAACCTTTTGATCTAGACCAACAGTCCTGCCTTCTAGGATACTCTTAATTACAAAAAAAAAAACAGAAAAACAAAACAAAAAAAGAGCTTTCGATTTGCTTCCAGGAGCGACTTTTGTTTTGCCCAAAATTGCAACCTTACATAACTTGTGTGCACCTCATGTCAGTGTTATCGAATCTTGCGCATGCAAGTATTGATTCATTATTTCTGTCAACGCACATCGATGATTCTTGCGTGAGCGTTTCCTCAACATGCCTGATAACTCTCTGGTCGTGCTATATACCTTCAGAGCTTCCCCTAGACCATATGTTTCAGTACACCTTACAACAAGTCTGCCGATCTCTCGATTTCTTGCCAGTGGTCAATATACCCCGATAGCCGACCTACAAATTGTCTAGACTCTAGGAACTTACATCTATGCCTGTTCGCCGTCTACGAAGACCGCAGCAGTAATATCTGCTGCGATTACAAAACTCTGTTTTGTCTTGAGCAGATATACGTCCAACAACGCTAAGGACTTCAACGCTTTAGTACACAATAGCAGAGAAAAAAGAGATAGAGAGCCCGATGTCACGTGGTCGTGACGGTGCAGAAGGCTCCAGCAGAACTCGAAAATACGTAACTCTTTATTTGGCCGAACTTGTGGCTGGGCAACAGAAAGTTAAACTGCAAGCGAGCAATGCACGCTGTACGTACACTGATAGCGGCGAACAGAGCGTCGGCCGTCGATAAACTGCTCATCGTTGGGACGAGCCGTCTTTTATAAATCACGCATCGAACTTTCCAGCCTTATCGCTGGTGGTCGCGCAAGCTCTGGAATAAGCTGACCGTTCGCGTCCCGCGCGCAATTTCAACAAAATGATCTACTACAATCGCGAAGCCTCTGAACACTGAGGCGCGGTCGGCACCGACACCGCTGACAGTCCCTGTAGGTGTAAACCGAAGACAGCAAAATTGAAACAAGAAACACGCGTGGCACCTATGGCCACGCCTGAGTAACTGCTACATACATGAATATAGATGGCCAGTTCGTCTAGCGCATCAGTGAAGGTTGGGATCAGGGGACCTACACTGTACCACGGAATACTATTTCATGTTGGTGCTCATTGATTGGCCATTTTGAAATCCGTCAGAGACATAGGCGGCGCCACCTGCGCGAAGCGGGACGACACGGAGCAAACGGAGTAGTATTCTGTATTATGTGGTACGGTGTAGGCTCGCAGCTAGTGCGGACTACGTCATGCCTAACTACTATCACCGCTATTGCTGACGCTACTGGATGCTTCGTATGCTGGATGCTGACTGCTGACAACTTAGGACCTACCTCTTCAGCACCGCGTGTGAGCGAAGTGCGATTATGACGAAAAGTGAGCTTAGTCCTGTCGCGGACGCCAGTTAATGCCGGGTGGTTCTTAGGCGAACGTTAGCCCCTTCAGGGGCGAAGTATAATCGACTGTCTGCAAAAGTGTCAAATGTGCACAGCATAATTCCAAGGGACTCGATATTACACTCGAAGTAAAAAATGAAGCGATATGTTGTTTGGTGCGAGTTTCAGTAATTAATCTTAATTATAGAGTAATTAAATATCCACATATTCAGCAGTCGGGGATGTTCCGTTTTTATATGAAAAGAATCAAACCCTAGGCTCGAAATGCATGGGCAATCTATTTGTAGTGGCATTCATTTCAGTAACGAAATATTATTCTTTTGCCATCGCTCCTGGAACGCGGCACGTCTAACGACCCGTCGAACATCATAGTGCATTCACCAAAGGGATTGGCTACAGTCATACCTCGCACACTAAGGCTAAGTTTACACATACTGACTATGCAAAAGGTTAAATTTATCCCATGCGCAATTGTATCTAGCTTTTTCCTGGCCACTTGTCTAAAGAACTGGCAAAAACAAGTTGCGTCCACTTATGCGGACATTGCACCTGACTAGTTAGTCACGCTTACAAATGTGCTTCGCGTTGAGAGAAGGACACGTGATACAAAAGTGCAATGGCAGAAATTATGAAAAATGTGCTTACAAATAGGTTAGAAGAAAAGCAATAGAGGACACTTGAAAACAAACTCGGAAACAAGTGACGCGGCCTGAACCTCTGTGGAAGGCTTCGCAGTAATCCAACATCGGGAAACTATGTCCGCAAACAGGTCATGCAGCCTTAGCCCTTATGCATCGCTTTTCAGTTTACCAGAAGCTGCCCTGAAGGCTACACCATAAACGCTAACGCGGCCGTACAAATCAGTAACGTGGAGGTGTTCTCACGGTCCGTGCATGATGGCTTCGGCTGGCAGTGGCTGCGAAGTCTGGTTCACCGCCAGTTGACTGTGGCTGGTGGAGGCAGTGAGGGTGCCTGAGAAGGCGTGGGCACGCTGAGACGATGGCGACACCACCTACAAGTCGTGCCTGGGGCAGTTCTGCCTAGCGGGCAGTCCAGGCACCTATACACGACCGGACCGGAAGTCCAGTGGGCGTTTTCAAACAGCCACCCTCGACATCAGCAGTCTGAGCTTTGGAAGTTGAGGAATATCTACTGGCCTTGGACCTCGCTCCAGCTAGGCGACACCCAGTTGTCTGTCTATTGTTGGCTGGCTTTGGAACGTTGTGGAAACCTCAGCTGCGTCCGATCTCCGTGGCTGCTGGCAACCGTCTACTGTCTTGCCGTCGCCATGCCCGCCACTACACCTTTGTGGCCACGCCCTTCCTTGCACACCAGCACTTTCAAGCACCACTGCGGCCTCTCCTCATTGGTCCACGTGCACGAGCACGTGATCCAATCGGATCGCGACACGTCACCCACTCGTTTGCGTACGTCACTGACTTCGTCATCGCGGGAAATGATTCCCCGCCACATTTGCAACTGGTACTGTCTTGGACGCGACGTCATTGCAGCGCTTTGTCTTGCACACCCACCACGATACTAACGATACTACATTATATACCGTACTTAGCAACAGTATTCGCTGGACAAAATCAAGCATAGGCTTCGTCGACATAACAATGATAGCCAAGCGTGGATCCAAACTTTTTAAGACGGTGATTTGAGATGAAGGAAAGAAGTGTAAATTTAAGGGCTCGTTTTATTAGACATAATGTTAATGAGAACTAATATTATGTCTAACAAAGAAAGCAATCCCTTAAATTTACACTTCTTTCCTTCATTGATAGCGAGGGTCTCGTTCTGGCAGACTTGATGCCTTCAGGTAGTATGCGAGGGATTATTGGTCAGCTGCCAGCTCGTAATAAGATTACGTGCTACGTGACGCCAACAGGCAAAAAATTGTGTTCCACACTCGCCGTAATGGCTACTGGCGGCGCTGACTGACGCTCCCACGTTTAAATGCACATATATACCCAATGAAATGGACAGAGAGATGACCGCCGCCGTAGCTCAGTGGTAGAGCATCGGACGCGTTATTCGAAGGTCGCAGGTGCGGTTTCTGCCGGCGGCAAGTTATCTTTTCGTTCCACTTTTCTTTCTTCACATTTACATTACAATTACTTCTAATAACATCCCCTACACTGATTTGAGATGGTGATGCTGACTGTACAAATCCTGGCGATCAAGAAACAATAACTTACTGTTACTACTACTACTACTACTACTACTGCTACTACTACTAATACTACTACTACTACTATTAATAATAATAATAACAATATGAGAATGACTATGACTTAACAACGTGCAGTACGCCGCGTGGCACTGTGCACCTAGGTTTTAAGGGGTGGGTGAATGTGGAAGGAGTCGGGACATTTGGACATCTTGACGATATTGTTGGATGTAGATAGCTAGCTAACAGCTACAGGTTCATAAAATGACGTTATGTAAGTCTATAAAATGACGTTAAGCAAAGGAAAACTTGCTGACATAAAAAAATTAAGACAACTTGCACCAGTGGTGCCAAGCCTGAAGGAAGTGCTGTGCTGGGCAGCTTTCTTTGTTTCTCTGCGGTTTTCTCTTTCTTTCCTCCTCTCTTCTTTTCTTTTTCTCTTTTTCAGTTTTTTCTGTCTTTTTTCTGTCTTTATTTCTATTTATTGCCATTTTCTTCCCATTTTTTCTCTTTCTTTCTGTCTCATTCTATTTCTCGCTGGCTTTGTCTTTTTTTTCTATTTTTATACGTTGTTTTGCCTGCGTTACGCCAAGCGAAGACGGCGTACAACAGCGTATATAGGACAGGCCCGGCCCCTAAAGTGCTCCGCAACAATATCATCATCAAGGCACTCGAAGAACAAGAGAAAGAAGACTTCTCATTGGCGCGAGGCCGCACTCGATATGCTACAGATGGCTATGCTCTACGTGGTTTTGCCTGTGTTACAACAAGCGAAAACGACCGCATACGACAGCATACGACAGCCAGGGCCCCTAAAGTGCTCCGCACTTATAAAACGCGGGTTCTTCGAAGGAACAGTACGCAGCGTCGATTCATACTTTGCCTGAATGTATAGGCATGCTTATTACTTGATTGATTAAGCGTAGAAGTTGAAAAGAAAACGTCCTTCCGTGTCCATTTTCGTGTTTACGTGTTGGCGGCTGAGGCTGGTAAATTGATTAAGGTTATTCGAGACAAGAATGTAAACGTATTGAAAAGATGGTGCAACCCGTAATAACTCACAGAAGCAGTCAGATGTTGATTCGATAAAAGGGAAGACAATAAAAAGCAATGCTTTAAAACTCGGTCGTCAAGTAACTGCCGTGAGTCTAAGTTCAGGGCAAGTTGGTAATTGGGCACCGAAGACCATGAAACCAGACGCACATACGAGTCCTTTGAATTCGTCGTTTTTGCTGCGTAACCCTGCTTCGCTTGTTTTCATCGTAGGCGGTCACGTAACCGAAAAAAAATCCCCTTATTGCTATGCCCAAATAAACAAATAAAGTGCTTCCTTCGAAATACCCGCAGAATTCTGCGTCGCATGTGTTGAGTGTATTAAGTCGATGTTTTTTTTAGATTTCAGTTGTATTTGCATGTATTTGAATATGTTTTGAGTTTCGCTGTTTTCGTTTTATGTTGTAAAAAAATATTTTTTCTGGGGAACAGTTCGCGTGCACATCGTTTTAGATGCTCCTATCAGTAGCGTAGCCAGAAATGTTTTGCTTAAATCCTACTTTATGTACGTTCATGCTTGTGTTTATGTGTGCGAGTGTATATACGCATGCAAAATTGAAAAATTGCAGGGAGGGAAAAATCGAACCCCCCCGCCCCCCCGCCCAGGCTACACCAGTGGCTACTATCGTTGTCATGTTCCTAGTTTGTGCTTCACGAAGTGCTTCACAAAGAATGGGCCAAGTCAATAGACATACACTTTCCTTTTGCCCCCCTTCGCGGTTCATTTGGGAAATGCCCAATGACATGCAATGAAAGGCCAAGGCCAATGCAATATCCGTTAAATAAAGCATGCCGCTCCGGGGCTGTTGAAATACTGACACACATGTTCTCGACTCTGCCGGGCATTTGCGAAATAGCGGAAATGCCTTCATTTGGGTCCACCACAAGGACGCGTACAGTGAGGGTTGAGCGTGCCAACTCTAACGGAGAATGTATTCAGTGAAGGCAACATGTAGCAGCAGCCGTTGGAACATATTCTTCCACGTCACGCTAACAGTTGAGTCTGAATGTATTATAGGGTAGACTGCATAAAAAGACTGGGCTACGACACGCAGGTTTCGGGCGTCACTCGATCGTTAATGCATTCCGTGGGCGTGAGCTGGACGGCCGGTCTTATTATCGTCCGGCAGCTTTCTCGACCTTCGCTTTATTAATTCGCTCTACTTATTATCATTATTATCTCGAACGCCTCACTGAGTCCTTTTGTTATTAAAATAAAATGGACCTTGGATGGTATGCGACAGCTCCGAACGCGGTTGCCGATTCGCCCCACGCCCCCTATGTTATCAAACTTGTCGCCATCAGCAGGCCTCACCTTGCCAACAGTGACGGTTTCGAATGACGACATCGGGCTATCACGAAAAGTCGACGCCCGGCCTAATTTCCAACTTCACCAGCCACTCATAATCCTTATGTGGACACTAAGCAACGACTTTCAATCAGCTTTAGGTGGGAAAAGTATTTGCTCTAAACTCTGTTCGCGTTTATTTCATTAACAAATGCTTGGCTATAGCTACGGATGAAGGCAGGGTGTAACTTACCGCTTATTAATATCGCGCCAAATGCTCGGCGCTGCTAGGTTATTAGGGCGTAACGAATTTCAACGTTAATCTATCGAACTTGGGGTCAGCTTTAGGGAAGGGGAAGTTTCGAAACTTGCTCGATCGAGTTCTTTGGTCCTTGAAAATGTCACGTAATGCTTGATTGATCAGCCCAAATCTTGTGCCTTGTGTAATGTATGCGTTGTTTCTCTTGTACAGCACTGTGGGTGTGTGTCTGTACCGCGCTTGTAACGTACGCAGCATTTATGTTGAGTACTTCTATCGCATCCGCGTTTCTCTCTTGCGGCAGCTATACTGTGCGCGTACTTCATCTGTAATAATGAACGAAAGTGACGAGCTGTCCGAGCTTGTACAATATTGAAAGCGAACATCGGCCGCACCTATTTTCCAGTTGATAGTTTTAATTTCCAAAAATGTATTTGTAATGTTTGTGGCATGTACAGCGAGCCTATAGCACAATGTGTCAGCTTAAAACGTCCTTTTTGCTTTTTAGACACAGCATTAATTAGAACTAACAGACAAAGCCATGGAAAGCATATGAGATGTTATTTGTAGTAAATATAATGTAAATGTAGCTGTAGGTCAGTTGGTAGAGTATCGGAGGCGTTATTCGAAGGTCGCAGGTTCGGTCCCTGCCAGCGGCAAGTTATCTTTTCGCCCCACTTTACTCTCTTTACATTTACATTATATTTACTAGAAGTAACATCCCCTATACTTTCCTTGGCTATCTTGTCTGTTAATTCTAATTAATGTTGTGTCTAACAAAGAAAAACGAGCCCTTAAAATTCCCTTTCTTTTTTGCTTTCGTGATACGTGCGACTTGGTTCCGTGTCAACCATGTGTGAGTGAGTAGTCGATTTCTTCTGTAGGTATCAACATTTTATTTATTCACAGATATGGTAATAGCGTTACTACTCCGAGAACGCACCTATCTTATTATTTTTTTGAACATTACTTGCTTTTCGGAGATTTGGTTTTTAACTGCACTTGTGGTTTCTGATGTGCTCGTAAAGTGTCTGAATATGCATAGAGAGAATGATGATGATGGTGATGTCAACCAGATTACCACTGATGCTCTCACGAAATACGTCATCCCTACAGCTATGCTTGCAAAAACCGTGGACCACCAGCTCCGACAGTATCACTGTCGGAAATAAGCGTGCGGAAGCACTAAAAAACTTTGAACAAGTCTCAAAAGCATTACTTGCTCGTCAACACAAGTGGCAGTAATTCGCAGCAGGGCTAACTGTCGTGGTAAGAAATAAAATGGAGCTCCTTCTAGCCTCACTTCTTTGCGCTAGTTTGTCCATGAAAATCAAGCATATCTTAACATGCGGGCAACTACTCTTGCACTCGCAAAACAAAGAACAATTGGAAAAGTTATTCGGATATTGTAACAACGTGTGACAGAGTAAACCAAGCATCAACGCAGAATGCATAACATATACCAAGATAGGCATGTACCGTGTTCCAAAGTAAACATGGCGTCCGTGACGTCAGTGGATCACTCCGTGGCCGAAATTGCTCTGTTTTGTTGTCCAAAAAAAAAAAATACACTCGTAATATGACACTACAATGTACACTGAACAGCCGGAATGTCTCTCCCATTCACATTTCTCGTGTATATGCTTTTCGAAACGCGTCAACGACGCGAGCGAGCAAAACCTAAGTCATCAGCAAGCTGCCGTACTACTTGCGGAGCAGCACGAATGTGCGGGAAGCCCCGCCTCCGCAGCCTTCGCTCCCCTGCCAAGATAAGTTGCCGAGTTCGCAAGGTCTCAACACCCTGCGCAGGAGATGACACGAACATCGTGTCGGAGAGCTAAAAATGCGATGTACTCCGCGGAAGATCAAGAAGTCTCGGCGAGACAAGAAAATCATTACTGCGTGCTTCTTCGCGGCTGGATTATAGTGTTTTTTGTATCGTTTCGTGCCGTTCTTTGTTTCTTTACGCAAAAGAAATCTCTTGCGTGAGTGCGCAACAAACCGAGAGGGATTTCCTTAATGGGTTTCTTTTTTTTCTTCTTCTTTGCCTTCGGATATCATGACGATGTTCACGCCGAAAAAAAAAAAAAAAAAAAAAAAAAAAAAAAAAAAAAAAAAAAAAAAGAAAAGCGCCACGGGCCATTTAGCATCTATTCTCCTTTATTTTTTTTCGTTGTTCTTTATTCTTCAGGGATTACTCAAATGGGAGGAGGAGAATGAGTGAAAAAAAAAAAGGAATCCATAAGCAGGTCGCTCGAATCTGGAATGTTATCAACCATCGCCTCGGCGGGGGGCGAAATCGACGGAAGCCGCACGAGCGATAAAATAAATACTAAAAGGAAAATGTACGAAGGCGGACACCATTGGGAAGGGCACACGCAGCGTTGCAATAGAGGTATGCAGAATGGAGGTTTTATGACCACGATCGCAGTTAAGCGCTCGTGCTGCCGGGTGGTGAGGTGATTTATGGCGGCGCTATGAGGGGAGAGCGAACGAGTGCGAAGCGGCGGCTCGGAGGAGGGTCAGGCATCGAGGGCAAAAAGAAGCGAAAGTAGAGCCACTGTAGCGAAAGTGTCTCTGGCGGTGCATGCTCGCGTCATTCAGCGCGCGCGTTGCGTAAGGGAGAGATACTCTCGATTGCGCAGGCGCGAGTATTTGTCTCTCTCTCTCTCTGTCGCCGCTGTCCTATAGCGGGGCACGGCAGCTGATGATGGCGCGCGCGCCATTTTCGTTCCAACGACGCCGGTCGCTCGGTTATGGCGCGGTCGGTTGACTTTTCAGCGCGCTATAAGTATACCAAGTTTTGAGGAGTAATTTGCTCGGCGTGTGGTCTCGTGAGTGCGCGAAGCGGTGGGAGTCATTTTTAACGCGCGCGGGTGGTGATGCGCCCATGCCACTGTCTACGATGGTTGCCAAATGGTCACGCTCATTGGCTTTCGCAGGGTTACCCCACTGGGGGTAACCATGTGGGCGAAGTTTCTCCAAGGCGACCCACCTCCCCCCTCTTCTTAACCCCCTTCAACTTTGACCCTTACGGTCAGTACACACTGCACAAAGATGAGGTATTAGGGGAAGGGGAGGGACTCCATTGTTTGCCTTCTTTTATAGTGTCATTCACTGCCTCTCAACGGAGGGCGTCACACACACACACACACCTTTGGGACGGGACGTGAAAACAAAAACCTGGGGAGGGGCGAAGCATGTAGGGAAGGGTGTTTCTGCTCCACTAACGTCGTCGGCTATTTGCTGGGCTAACTGTTGCCTTGTTCATTTTTAGTGGACCGGTGGCGAGTAGCGGGATTTACACAATTTTTGTGGCGCATACCCGTTTATTATGGACCGTGACTACGTGACACACCGTGACGACATCGGACGCCGACAAGCCGAGACCCTAAGGTGCTTCGCACCTGACACGTGCTCTTTTACCGACTCCTGTTAGGTTGCAACCTGAGGAATATAAATGTCTCATGACAACTTCTTAATCGAGTGTTTAGAGGCAGCGAACAAAAATTGCATTCACTTGTACCTTTCCGGCCATCTTATGTAACTCACGTGAATGAGATTTAATGGATCGGGCGCAACTATACACTCTCGCTGTAGTTTCATTACTGCTCTGTAACTTACTGCTCGGTCGTCTCAACTTTCTCGGAGTGTCTCGTCTCGTCTCGCCGAGACGAGACGAGAAGATCGTTAGGGCATCCCGCGTCCGACGGATGTGCGGTCGCTGCCTTTCAAAGCTTCCAGACATCACGCGAGATTGCGATTTGGGAACCGCATTGACGAGAAAATGATTTGCAACTGCTCGCTTCACCAGCTTTGAATGCATGCGATGAAGCACGTGGTAGGAGCGACGTTTTCTTTTTCTTTTTATCCGGTCGTGTAAGCGTTCGCGACATGCACTATAAGCAGGAAGTAGAAGTCTGGTATTCAAACGAATCGGTTGTCATTAAGAAGGAGGCGTACAGAACGAACAGGTTTTCAAGACACGGAACAAGATGATCATATTTTTGAGGGGTGTGCCAGTGAGTAGTGATTTTGGAGACTTAATGGAATACAGATCGAGTTGGTGCGAGAAGTGAATCGAATAGAAGATAGAATGCTCTTCCAATAGTTTTTGAATACCGCACAATCGTTTTTACAAATAATAACATTGTGTTCGCGCGTCTTGCTACTGACAATCTTAGATGGTGCATCAATAACAAATAAGCAGATTCTTCGCGTGTACATAATTATCCAGAGAGTACAAATAACTGTTGCATAGCCAGTAAAATACCCCCTCCCCCTCTTCGAGCTACGTTTAGCATGCTCTCGTGTTGTCTGCCTATGCTGCATCTGCGGTAATCAATATCGCCGTATATTTGAGCTAATTTACTGCTTATTTTGGTGCATCTGGTATCTTGAAATCTTCGCAAAACTGCTAGAAAAATATTCGTGCTTACAAATAACGGCTGTTCGATTTGAAGACCAAATCGCGTGGTGCAGCATTCGGTTTCATAATTTTGTTTGGAAGTTTACGAATATTCCAGCACCCCTAATTTTATTCATTGCCCGATAGTTGAAGTGGGTTCAATTCATTCAGCAATATGTAACAATTGACGCATCCAAGATCTAAGAAATGTACCAGTCCACCTTTTTCTTTATACATGTGGCAATGTTGGTGAGAAACAACTCTCGGATCACTCATGACGGCCACCTCGAAAACGGTACCATATAAAACCCTTCCATCTGAAATTCTGAAGGTAAACAAAACCCCCTGAACTGAGCAAAGGTTGACCTTAAATGAAACGCGAGAGGCTGTTTGAATCTACTGGCACTGTGGTTTATGTGGACAGTAAACGTTCAGAAACTTCTGTGGCGTGTTTCCTGGGTTACCACTTGTGTAACTTCGGGTATACAAATCTCATTATCCAAATGAAATAGAGTTGAAAGGGGGGTGCACTGTTCTTGTAAGTGTCGTTCTATACATCGGCGTTGCTTAAGTCTCGTGGTCAATGCAAATGTAACAAATCCGAGTAGCCTAAAAGCCTGTGTCTCTTATCGCCCGTGAGCTGTTGTGTGAGATGTTAACAGCAAGAATTAAAACAATAACAGGGTCACCTGGCAAGCTTGTGCCGCAGTTTCTTTTGGCCACTCCTAACGCTGTCCTTTTAAACTTGCCCGCCGGGGTCATCATCATCATCATCATCAGCCTGACTGCACCCACTGCAGGGCAAAGGCCTCTCCCATGTTCCGCGAATCAACCCGGTCCTGTACTTGATGCTGCCACGTTATACCCGCAAACTTCTTGATCTCATATGCCAACCTAACTGTCTGTCTACCATTCGCACGTGGGCCTTCTCTTGGAATCCAGTCCTTCATTCTTAATGACCAGCGGCTATCCTGCCTAAGCGCTGCATGCACTTCCCATGTCCATTTCTTCTTCTTGATTTTGACTAAAATCCCTAACACCAGTTTGTTTCCCGACTCACTCTGCTCTCTTTCTGTCTCTTAAGGTTGCACCTATCATTTTCCCAAGAGAACAGACTTTTGGGCTAGTTGGTTTGTAACGTTCATTGAAGCCATAGCACTAAAAAGACAGGGACCACAGAAAGAGGACGGGACGTGCGCTAGTACATGTTTCCGGAATAAAAAAAAAAAAATTCAGTTGTGAGTAGCGCACGTCCCGTCCTTTTTCTGTGGTCCCTGTCTTTTTAGCGCTATGGCTTCAATGAACATATCATTTTCCTTTCCACTGATCGCTGCGTCGTCCTCAATTTAGATTGAACCCTCTTTGTAAGCCTCCAGCTTTCTGCCCGCCGCGGTATAACTTAGCAGATAAGGTGTTCCTTCGATAAGCTCGAGGGCAAGTGTTCGCTTCCCAGCAACGGCGGACGCATTTAAATGAGAGCAAAATGCAAGAACACCCTTGTACTTAGACTTGAAAGCCCGTTAAGGAAGGCCAGGTAGTAAGAATGGCTCCCGAGCTTCCCACTATAATGCGTGCCTCGTAATCAAATCGCGATGTTGGCACGTAGAGCACCATAAATTATTAACGCGATAGCGTCAAACTGCTCCTTTCGCAGAAATTCTGGTGTCGGCGTCGGGTCGTTGGTTGCGAGCGAAAAAAAAACGCCGTCGTCCGTGAGCGGAAAATCGTGACGGATGCAAATAATAAAAATCACGGGCCTGAGCTGCGATCGAACGCAGGCCTTCTGAATAGTAATCAGGCGTTCCACGACAGAGCCACATCACTCGTCGAAATTGTTTCAGAAAAATGCTCCTATAACAAGTGTTGGATAGTGAGAGGAGTATCATTAACACGTGCAATATTGCGTGGCAGAAGCAGGCGTCACACCGTGTGAACGAGGGGTTGATTTAAGGCCCACTCATTGCAGAGCACTCAGACATGACGAATCATCACCAGGCAACAGCATCAACAAAGCTTGCAGCTTCATGGGCACGCGTATCGCCTTACGGACGCGTAGTGGGTACTTCGCTAACTCTTAGAATGATGAATTGTGGCGTAATGGACACTTCGCGACAGCACTTTCAGTAGGCGTTATAGGATTATTTAAAAACGGCCACTCTCACGCTTACAGACGCTCCTCGCCTCGCGGCACGGTTGAGATATCCAGCGAGAGGCGAAGCCAGGCTATAGCTTACAAGAAGGCGATGCGAACGCTATCCCGTTCTACACTCTTAATCAGGTCCCGCTTAAAGTGCTAGATATAGCCAGGAAACCGGACATTATCCGTCTGATTTCCTGGATATAGCCAACATTTAACCAGGACGTTACTAAGAGTGTACTCTTGAGGGCGAAGCTGAGGCGTCCTCCAAGTTTATATTGCTGTTGCATCTCCACGCTATAACCATACATACATTCTGCCCGTCACGGTGGTCTAGTGGTCATGGTGCGCGACTGCTGACCCGAAGGTCAATGTATCGTGTCCCGGACGCGGCGATCGCATTTCGATGGAGGCGAAATGCTTGGTTCCCGGTGTACCGTGTGATGCCAGTGCACTTAGAGAACATTAAATGGTCTAAAGTTCCGGAGCCTTCCACTACCGCGTCCTTCATAATCATATCATAGTCCTTGGGCGTAAAACATTACCAGATAATATTGTTATACATATGTTCAGCAACAGTGTCAAGAACGTAGTTCCAGTCCGTTCTGAAACACCTACTTCGACTGCGCCGAAGGTGGCTACGTCGCCGCAAGCGGCCTCGCTTCGATCTGGCTGCTTCGTTCCGATCGTCTTCCCGTTCACGCAGTCGCCGCAGGTTTGCAGCCAATCCGCTTTCATTGCGTGTCGCGGCTTTAACGACATTTTTCTTTTTTTTTGGGCCTAACTTCGCCGCCTGTCTCCTCTTTTTTCTCCTCTTCCCTCGCCCTCCTTAACGACTCTTGCGTCTCTCTGATTTTGCTAAGTCTAGAGAAGGTCATTCCGGTCTCTCTTATGTAAGGTAAGTCAGTCAGTACAGCAACGTTGCAAAAAAAAAAAAAATAAATAAATAAATAAATAAAGATGAAGGAAGCTTACCGACACTTCTCTTCAGAATATTGTGTAGTCAATGAACAAATTTTCTAGTCCTGTTATATACAAGTGCATGTAAAATTACCTGTACGGACTATGCCCGCGGTAACTTGTGTGATCACCCTGTGTGTATTGGACTCTGCCCTTAAGAGGTATTCTTCATATGTGAGCGACCGTAGGCGAACGTAGTACTTCTCATTATTTTTTTATTTTCTTATTCCTTCTTGTTTTTTAGGCTTTTGTGTGTTTTTTCAATACTAATGTAATCATGAAGCGATAGCCGGCTCTAATGTAGCCCTCATTCCGTTGTTTTGCCTGTATAAATAAAAAAAAAAAGACAATAACTGACCTATGTTCGAAGCTTCCTACGCATTCGCTGGTAGCTCCAGAGCCACCGGAATGCTGTTTGAACTCGCTTACCTGTTTGACTAAAAAAAAAAATAATAATGCCTAACGTCTTACTACCTCACTATGTCAAGTGAGACCGGCTGCCTTTAACGCGGCGCTCGTAAAGACCGTTAAGATGGTTAGGAGTGCTTCCTTGAGGCGATGCTATTTTAGATAGCCCGAAGAACCGGTGACCGAAAGAGAGTTCGCACTGCGCGGTGGGTCACCAAGGCCTCGAAGATGCGCGGTCATCTCCGTACCGTCCCGTGCCGCCACTTTACCCATCGGTGTTTCGTGGTTTAACTAGTTTCCGGGGATGCCCCCCGAGTCATGCTGTACCATCGTCTTCGTCTGGCTTATCAGGAGCTAGTGACTCCGATGAATGCACCGATAAAGGGTTCCAGATGGGCGTACTTTTTTTACCACTATTATAGTCTTGCATTTTTTTGTTTGCATTATATAGCGTTCCTACTCCTGTTGTTTAGATCTAAATAGGGCTGCCGTATATGTAAATGAAGAAGATAATAAATAAGCGGTATAATCACGAAGGAAGCGAAACGTGCAAGGCGCCAAGCTAAGAGAGTCCCCGTGTGGTGTTTTATCTTTTTTCGTTGAACGACGTTCAACACGAGATAGCTCTCGTTATCGCGGACATTGTCAACGTAAATTCAGAAAAAGAGAGTTCCACGATAGCGAAAAAAAAAAAGTTTTGTTACGTTTAGGTGCGCTACAAATACCTCAGGTGGACAAAATTATTCCGAACGTCGTTACACGCGTGCCTTCGTATCATATCGTATCATATCGTGTCGCCTTCGTATATCGTATAGCCTTCGTATCATATCGTATCATATCATATCTGACACGTAAAACATTAGATTGTGATTTTAAAATGATAGTCAGAAAAGTGGCTGCTTTCCGAAGAGTAGTCCGCCGCGGTGGATCAGTGGTTGCGGTGCACGGCTGCTGACCCGAAGGTCGCGGGTTCGATCCCGGCCGCGGCGGTTGCATTACGGCAGAGGCGAAATGGTAGGGGCCCGTGTATTGTGCGACGTCAGTGCAGGTTAAAGAGCAACAGATGGCCGAAATTTCCGGAGCCCTCCACTACGGCGTTTCTCATAATCACATCGTGGTTTTCGGGACGTAAAATCACAGAAATTAAATAAATTCCGAAGAGTAGTGGCGGCGGATATTGCTGCTTCCCTTAGGGTGCCAGTTCAGAACTCCCGGTCTGTCGTTAGAGGATTCTACGTGTTTGAGTTCAGCTTCATAGGGCTCTGACCAAGTCTGGTCTACGATTCTACTAACATCTAACAAACATTTAGTAACGGGAACGGAAAATTGAGGCGAAATTTTCCCCATCTTCGAAGCGGCCCAATTTCTCGAAAGAGATCCAAGCTTCCAACACCCCACAGAGAGGTGAAAAAGAAAGAATAATAAAAAAAAAAACAATTGTCGCGAGAATAAATCCCAATGGCTGCGTCCGGCTGTAAATCCAGGAGAGCGGCACCGTACTCGGCACACGACGACACACAATGCACGCACGCAGGCAGGCACACGCGTGATACGTGCAGTTCCACACTCACTTGTTCATGGCAGCGAGGGATGAGAAACGTGGAGAGCCCAAGGGGAGCTGCGGCGGATCAGCGGCGGCCGGCGAAGCAGACTGGCACGGCGAGAGGCTGGAGGATGCACAGCGCCGCTGCTGCTGCTGCTGACAGCCTTGACCCTGGCCTTCTACTCCGTCCCTCTGGATTTCAAGAGCACGCTGGACTGAGAGGAGAAGAGGCGGACCACCCCCCTCTTCCCGCCGCCTGGCGTAACCATGAAACCCGGTGGCCATCGTCGTGGACGTCATCGACCGCTAGCGTCGACGCGCGCTCAGGACGTCCTCCTCGTCGCTGCCGACGTCGTCGTCACCCTCTCCCCGGCCGCCCTTGTCGGAAACGCGGTCTTCTCGCGCGAGGATTACCACTATTACGCGATCCCCGGAGGAGAAGGAGGGGGAGAAGGAGAAATCGCGCCTCGGCGTATTCTGGCAGGAGACATATGCTCGTACGCGCGGCAGACGCTTCGACGTTTATAACGGTGCTAGTTGGGTAGCAGTTGGCACGCGCCGGGAAGTGCTTGTCCCACGGACCAATCCATCGCCGTCACTTTCGTACAAACGTCCTTCGCGATGTGTGCGGAAGTCAGATGCCCGGCCGCACGTTTAGGTGACACGTAAATTGCGGTGCCTTCGCCTTCCGGGTTTCCTCGTCGGAGCTGCAGACTACTATATATGTCGACAGTATGCGGGAATGAGGCACTGTACGCGCGTTGGAGCGTTTCTTCTGGGAGTCTTAGGTGCACAAGTAAGCTCAAAGTCAAACGACGACGGTGCTGTACGCATAATTGGGGGACCTCATTCGTCGATGTCCGAGAACTTTCGCTTTCGGTTTTACGGTCTTTCAGTTTCACTTCAAGAGTGGCTGGCTCTGTTGACCAGCCTCTTTTTTTTACGTTCTGGATTGGTGCCCGAGACGCCACGAGAAATCACTTTTAACATCTACCCAAATTCGGCTTCAAGCGTATTTCTTTTCAATCACACGTATGAAGGTCGCCTGGTGGTCATACATTACGATGATGTTGCCGTTAATACTGCCGAATTGGATATTCTTCGAAGCCGTCGTGGTCTAGGTAGCCGCCGTATACAGGGTAGGTGGGAGCGCCTTCGCTGTTTCGGGGACGGAAATACGTGCCAGTCAGGGGCGTAGACAAGATTTTAAATCGTGGTGGTGGTGAGGGTGATAGGGAGGGCTGTGTTTCTCGTTCATATGTCCGTGTGTGTGTGCGTATACACGTGCATACTAAATATCTTTTGAGGAGGGCTGGGGGCTGGGGATTCGAAGTCGCAGTGCCAACGTTGACGTATCAGGGATGTAGCGTAGCAGCCGTAGTGCCAGGGAGCAGTGCCAGAATTAGAAAAGCAGTTGTAGAATCGCTGTATTAAAACCAGAGAATGGCAGAATCAGAACTGCAGTTGCAGGGTTGTCGAGCCAGAGGCGTAGTTCCTGCTTTGCAGCGTCACAAAGTGACTCAGTCGTATAGGAATAGTCGCTCCAGTGAGCCAAAGGCTTAGTGACCGTATTGTGTAGTTTTCCGAGTTCTATGCAAGTTGTAGGATCCAGTTGCTGTGCCAGGGCTTCAAAGCTGTAGGTCGCCGCTATATTACCGTAGTTGTAATGCCAGCGCCATCGTTGCGATTCCATCGTCATCGAACTGCTGCTGCCGCTAATGGTTTACAGCAGGGGTTCCCAACCTGTCTGGCCTTGGGGAACCTCAACGACGTTTGCAGAGAGCCGTGAACCCCTAACCTCTAATTTGCTTTTCTAAAAAAAATTAATTAGTTGCTGAGTGAGGTATTGGGCTAGTTGGTTTTGCATGATTAAAATACTGCGCTACAGTTACTGGGACATAAGAAGTTAGAGAGGACACACTTTACGAAGTGGACACGAGAAGCGCCAACTACCAACTGGATTTATTGAAAAAAAAAAACATGAAGAAAAAAAAAAAGAAGCGGTTTCATGGGGCCAACGTGGTGAAGTGCTTCAGATATGTCGACGACTACCTCGTGTGCCTAGACCAGCCACAAGGCAGATTCAGCGCAGCAACAATAGTCAAGATGTTTGAGGAAGCGCACGAGGGTTTGCAATTAACCCACGAGGTCCCCACCGAAAACGCTCTGCAATACTTAGACCTCAACATAAAACAAGAAAGGAGCCACATGTGCTACATGTACCGAACGAGAGGAGAAAAGGGGCATACATCGCTTCGATTCTGCGCGCACAAAACTAGTAAAGAGGGCGATTGATAACGCGAGCATGACACAATCAATCAGAAGATCTTGTGCACACAGATGCAACGAATGCTTTAGCCTGCAGATACAGCGCCTACAAGAAAGCGGCTACCCAGACAGCGTGCTCGGTATCAGTTGGGGAAAACATTCTAAAAGAGATGAAACGAAAGAAAAGCAAAGAACCCACAAAACATGACAAAAAGCCGATAGTGGTCCCATACATTCACAAAGCATCCCATAAATTGCAGAAGACAGGAGCCAGGCATGAGCTGAGTGTTGTCTTCTCAGCTCCAGTCAAGTTGAAAGGAATGTGCAAAAACGTAAACGACCAGGATGCGAAGAAAGAAGAATGCCGATCACGTCATGCGAGTAAATATGTTGAATGTCAAGTAGGCATCGTATACACTATCCCTCTGACATGTGGCAAGGCATATGTTGGGCAATCGGGAAGATGCCTTCAACGAACGGCTCAAAGAGCATCGCTATGCATGCCAGCAAACGACAATTACGGGCAACCTTTCCATGCACTGCAGGGAGTGTGGGTGTAGCCCAATGTTAGAAAAAAACGTCAGTTTTGGCCAAATCGAAGAATAAGACGACACGCGAAATGTCAACGTTGTGTCGGTGTCACATATCGAACCAGCAAAGCGCATGCGTCAGTTCAAGCTCCATTCTGCTAACCCCGACGGAAATCGAATTCATCAGAAGCCACACGTAGCAGTTGAATCAGCATACTCGGAAAAGAACTTTGAGTCATCGCCACGTCTCGTAATCACCCCATGTGTAGCACCAGAAGACAGTTCAGCAACATTGCCCCCCACCCCTCCCCACCCACCCACATCGTCAACAGATCTTTCCCTTTCCTGGAGTTCTTTTTTTTCCTTCGTGTTTTTTTTTCACTAAATCTAGTTGATAGTTCGCGCTTGTCGTGTCGACTTCGTAACGTGTGTGCTCTCTAACTTCTTATGGCCCGGGAACTGTAGCGCAGTATATTAATCATAATTAGTTGCTAATGGGGGTAAAACGGGAGCTGGTTGCACTCGTTCTGGCCGCTCGCGGAAGCCTAAGATGTCCTTCACGGAACCCCTGGGTTCCGCGGAACCCAGTTTGAGAACCCATGGTTTACAGCAATAGTTGAATTACCTGCCAGACTCGACATTTGAGAATCGCCGGATGTTAAGGACAACTAACGCGGAATACAATGAGAAACTCCGAGCAGGCCCTGGCGACTGTGGCTTCTGCCACAATACGCTTTCATAATTTTGTCATTAAGCATTCACCCAATCGTGGCTGTTCATGTTTACAGCGTATCTCGCGTTAAGTATGCATTCCATAAGGTGAATGAACCAATACAACGAAAGAAAGCGGTTGGGGAGACAAAGAGAGAAAAATTCCCGCTATTCTACTTTTTGCTTAGTTTAATACGTTAAAGTCTGCGGCACCGAGAGGACACCTCCAGTGGATTTTGCTCAGACAATATTAATAATTATATTAGGGGTTTTACATCCCAAACGCACGATATGATTATGAGGGACGCCTTTGTGGAGGGCTCCGAAAATTTCGACCACTTGGTGTTCTTTAACGTGCACGGAAATCGCACAGTACACGGGGCCTCTAGCACTTCGCTTCATCGAAATGCGACCGCCGCGGCAGGGATCGAACCCGCGACACTCGTGTCAGCAGCCAAGCGCCGTACTTCACCGGGGCGGACCTCTGATATTATTAACGCGGAAGCCTTAGATGCCTCATCAAACTCGTTAAGTGACGGTCGGCTTCGACACGAAGCAATGCAAAAGAAAAAAAAAGAAAATCACCGCGGAATGATGTCATCACGTGACGTCACATAACGTGACGTAACACGATGACATTGTCACACGTCATCGTCGCTTGGTGAAAGGTAAGCCCACCCCTGAGGCACTGCAAAACCACTTGCGGTGCAGAAAGCCTTCAATGCCTCCGATCCCTTTGATGCAGGAAGATTTCGGGGCAGGGGGGGGGGGGGGGATCATTGCAGTCGCCTAAGAAAAAAAGATTAAGATGGCTTTTGCCTTCGAGTCTTCTTAGGCGAATGCACCAGGGACACGGTGACTTTTTCGTATTGATTATTCTCACTGAACTCGGTCATACCTCAGTGCGATGACGTATCCTCCATACCGACAAAGGGCCCTTTCCAATATAATTTGCATGCCTGTGCTACGACGGTGGCAAATTTCAGATGCCGTCTAAACCGACGAACGATCTTACAGGCATAATGAGGAAAACAAAAAAGGTTCACTGACGATTACTATACTGCCTAATGCGAAATCTGAGCGCCGTGTTAGAGGAACGCCAACTGTGTTCGAAGTTTTGGCTATCAGCAGTTCTAGAAATGTAACGTTCGTTACATATTGCGACAGAAACTGCCAGCGCACGAATGTTACGTACGCCACTCTGTGTATTGCAAGCGCCGCAAACCAGGCGAAACGCCGACAGCCCCGTTACGACAAGCGAAGCCAGCCGCAGTGCGCGTGCCAGCCCTGCATGCGCACGAGCCTTCGACCGAGGGGCCAGCGCACGTGACGGAGGAAGAAAGAGAGGTTCGAGGCCTGTGGCTCGTGATACTGACAGACTGCGCGTTCGCTCTCTTTCGTCCTCGTTCGCTCTATCAGATACGCTATGTAGTGTGCAGTAAGGATACGCTATGTGGGATACGCTATCGGTTAAGCTATGTAGTGCGCAGTATTGATACGCTATGTAAGTTACGCTATCGGATACGCTATGTGGTGTGCAGTAAGGATACGCTATGTAGGATACGCTATCGGATACGCTATGTAGAGTGCCAGCCAGCAACGCCGACGTCGCTCAACGCAGGAACGGGTGCCTAAGAGCAACGCTCCAAAACACCCACAACACACACAAATAAACTAGTCGACATTCTTCGCGTACATCCTTGCATTTTACCCGTCTTCCGTCATTCCTTGGCCATTGCCACTTGCGTACGCGAAAACCGAGGTCATCGGTGACCACAATAACAGCGAGACGGATTCTCGAAGAACCGGGCGTGCCATGGGCAGATCGGCCGCTGTGCCTATAAATAAGCTCGGCGACGGTGGCCCTCACTGCAACCTCCGTACTTGATGATCCCGACCAATCGCGTAGCCCTTTTCATTTCGATTGAGCTGTGGTGGAATCGCAGGCACTGCTTTCGAGGCCAGCCGCTGGATGCGCGGCTAAATTAAAACGCAGGCCTTTGAATGTCATAAGTGTAACCAACGCCTCCTAGAAAAAAAAAATTTGGCCGCTTATCTGCGTGCTTCGCTGCAAATGTCGTCGAAAGACGATAGCCTTCTGCCGACCATACCACTATGTTTTGCCTTGCCTCAGACAGCGCCCACTCTATGTTGAATCGGCCGCATCTGGCTGGCATTGATAAAATAGAGGAGGTGCTGCGTGAGATATGGACGCCATCTGGCAGTAGCATCGGGAAACATGAGCTTGTGCAGAACCCAGAGCCACCTCCAGGCTTTTTCGTGCATAGCATCGCATTTTAAGCGCAACCTAAGAAACACTAGGTTCTTTAGAATTACATATCTATGTACTTTCTATTAAAGCAACACACCACCTAATACTTACGTATTGATGTTGCGCCTCAGATATGCGTAACATTTGCTTTTTGATCGACAATGTTCACAAGTATGAACGTTGTGCAAGATGGCTGGGCGTTCAGCAAGGGGTTAAACTTTGGCCGGGTGGCTGAATCGTGTGACAGACAGACAGATAGAAAGACATACCAAAATTTCTTCATTGAAGTATCCCAAGAAAGACTATCGTCTTTAAAACTATGCCTGGGACGTCACTTAGCTTTGCCATTAGAGGCCCGCTGCCGCACGTGTCGAGCGGGCGCCGTGTGGTGGCGCTAGTGACCGTACCGCCGCAGCCTGCAAGAGCGACAGTGTCGGCAACGTTGTGTCGGTGGAGCGGCGCAGCTGGCTGCTTTGTGCGGGCGTTTGATTGCGCGTTCGTGACGTGCGCTGGAGGAGCGCCAGTCTAACAAATGCCAGTCATTTCCTCGCAGAAAATGCGGCTATAGAGCTCAAGAACTTTTCGCGACAGAGGTTTCCTTTCAAGCAGCTTTGCGGCAGCGTTCCTGTCGGTTACTCCTTACTGCACACTACATGGTTACTTGTTGGCACGCAGTCGTCTCTCGAAATCGGCTTGAGCCTCTGGTCACGCAAACTGTTGTCCGAAGGTATATCGTGGCGAGTCAAGAATGTAACTCTTTTTCCTGAGGGTCGACGAGCATTTGGGCACGCAGCAAAACCGCATTTCTGGACAATAAGAGCACGCGGCTCAATAACACATCACTTTTTCCATGAAAGCAAGGAAAAATAAAGCCCCCGAGGGACGGGCGTTGTGGCATACTTCCTCATACGTTTATTTCTGTCGGTGTCTGTTTATTTGCGCGGCATCATTTTCAAATTGTTTACGACGTCGCGTCGCTAGCGCGTTCGAGATGCGTTTCGTCGCGCTCTAGGTTGTTCAACTTGGCCGTTGGTTTCAACGACGCTGGCAATCGTACCGCCAACGCGCGTCGCGTCGTCTGCTGGAGTTACCGGCGGAGCCGCTGCAGGTTTCAAGAAGTCACCGCGAGAGGCTCTAGCGACTGTACAGAGTGGAAAGGAGGATATCGGAAAGGGTTGGGCAGTGCGTTTGCGGCTCACGTCCCAGGCATAGCTTTTTTGTGTAACATGGTCATCTCTGCTCTGCTGACGTCTTACTACATCTGTTGATCCTGCCGCCACGCATGCGCAGCGACTGGGGACAACTGAGAAAGAGAAATCAGCAATAAATAACCGTTGAAGTGGCGAGAAAATGAGGAGTAAAATAAATAAATAAATAAATAAATAAATAAATAAATAAATAAATAAATAAATTAATTAATGAAGTCACTCGGCTCCTCATGCATTTGCTTAAGACTATTCGATGGCGAAAGCCGTATACTTCTTTCCTTTTTTTCCTCAGTCAGTCGCATTGATACACTTCCTCCCTGAAAGATTTCTGCGCCCAACGAATCAGACCACCTTTAACGAAGTGACGATCTCGTGTAATGGCGTCATATGACGTAACAGGGACGTCATGGTGACGTTACAAATTTTGGTGCCCTGTGACGAACTTCAATGTCGCTAAATAAAACCAAGTTTTACGTGGCTCTACCTAACCCCTCGCTTAACCCTAAAGTTTTGATAAGCAGATCTTTGTCTCCTTAAATATCTCGCTTCGCACGCAGGTTGTGGGTTCAATCCCCAAGGCGGCAACTCTTTTTTCTCCTGTTCACTTTAATTCGTTGTTTCTTCATCTCCTATTTACTACACTTCAATTAAAAACTTCAAATGGGTCCCCCTGTGCTTTTTTACTCCACCCTCATCCGCTCATCCCCGCCGTTAATGTGATTGCGTAGCCAAATATATATATATATATATATATATATATATATATATATATATATATATATATATATATATATATATATATATGCCATAGGTCTCCTTTATTGCCCCTGCTCAATAAAGTGTCATATAGGTAATTGTCTTCGTTAGAGCGCACCTCTTAGGCACCCGTTCCTGCGTTGAGCGGCGTCGGCGTCGTCGTAACCGGCAGCGCGAACGAGGACGAAAGGGAGCGAGCGCAGAGCTCAGCGGTGGATGAGAGACGGCGATAGCAAGGAGAGCGCGAGGAGAAGGGAACGACAGGGGCGAGATGACAGGTTCCGCGGCGGCCAATCGCGGCGACACGGTAGTGCGCGCAGTCGTGCGTCGGCTGCATGGTGTAATTTATATACTAGGGTCTTTTAGCAAGTTACGGAAATACGGTACGCATATACGGTACGGTATTACCGTAGCACTCCTCCTTTCCCGGTCGTCGACCTTTTGCCGGTGAAGGCGCCCCAACAGGGTTGCCGTTGGGTATACTTGAAAAGGAGCCATAATTTGAGCTAAAAGTAGCCAAAGTAGCCATACTATTTAAAGTTTTCGCCATATTTGTCGCCAAATAGAACAAAAGCTCTATTATGACTGCAGTTTTATTATTATATGTGAAATATAATTTCGAATATGAAAAAAAACATAGAATTAAGAGCACAATTTTTCGCTCTTGCTTGATGCTCAAGCCACAGGCGAGTTGCAAAATTTTATTTATTTATTTATTTATTTATTTACTTAGTTATTTACCCTCAAGGCGATGGGCATAAGAGAGGACAATGGATAAAAGACCAAACCAAAATGTGACAATACAGTCAGTAAAAAGGAACAATGAACAGACTTCTAAGTTCCACGTGACTAGTACTTGTGCTGTGGTGGTTACTGCCTCGCGAAGACTATTGTTTCCACCGCTTCACCGGTAACGAACGTGATTCCGCTTGTTTTTTGCGCACAATAGAAAAGCTACGGGTTTTACAATATGGAATACCTACCACATAAGAATCACCAAAGCAAGAGACATACTGCGGTGATAAAATAAATGTGTTGTTAAGAACGCTATGGTGATATGTTCCATGAAGTAGGTTCAAGGAAAAAATTTTGATTTGCAGTTAGAGACGGAGGAGAAAGGCTGGATTTTCTGGCTGTTATGCTAGCAAGTGCGATTGCAATGAGATTTTCATTCGTCCTGTTCATATTACATCATATATGACCATATAAGTATTCATTACAAGTGACGAGGTTCTAATGCAACGCTATTCAAGATACGAATAGACAGAGTGTTGGTGTTTCGGGCGACACGAATAACCTTGCGCTTTCTGGCATTTAGTTCCTTAAACCAAATTTTCAACCAGATGGCGCAGCAACTATATAGCAACGAGTGGTTAGCATACATTCAGTGCATCTGTATTTGTGGAGTGTGTGCGGGATCGAGTTCTAGTCAAACGCAGCGCAAATATAGAAAATTTGAGCCAATAAGTCAAGGGTAGCATGACACATTGAAACAGTATTTTCCTGAAATCGGAGACCGCAATTTATTACAAGGTTTACGATTACTTCAGACTAGCTTTGTTTTGGCACAGCTTTTTCTTTTTTCGTCAAGTTTGTGCGAGTACACCCGCTGTGCGCTATCAGCATTAGAAATTGACGGCAGAATATATAGCTGGCAGTGTTAGCAGCCCGCTAGCCACGCATTTCCCAAAATGCGTGGCTAGCGCCACGTGGTCACTCCGTCTATGCAGGCACGCCGTGCGTTGCGTGGAGGTGCCTCGACGCGCACCAAGCTGCTACTAGGGTGAGGACATACGCGAGCATCGGAAAAGGTTGAAAACCGTGGGTTGTCTTTAGGTTTGCTCATTCTTTTACATGCACATAATAAGAAAGCTGGCTACAAAACGCGCCAAAAACAGGAATTCAATGTAGCCGAAAAGTAGCCATGACGCCAACCTAAAATTTTTGTAGCCAGACGGGGCCCTAAAGTAGCCAATTTGGCGCAAAGTAGCCACCAACGGCAAGCCTGGCGCCCAACACAACAAAATCTTTTTCAAAAATTATTCTGGGGCTGTCAAGCCTCATTGTTGCCTGTCAGTAAACGCATTGTTAAAGAGACACCTGTCGTTCGGGGGACGTACTGTCACTGGAACGGGAAGCGGCAAAATCACAACGAGCGGGAAAGGAGGAGTGCTACCGTACTGCCTTTCCGTATTTGCGTACCGTATTTCCGTAAGTTGCTAAAAGACCCTATTATCTCACACCGTGGTCGGCTGCCTCGCTAATTGGGAAACCGCGGAAGGCAGCACCCACGTGCTGCCTTCCGCGGTTTCCCAGTTAGCGAGGCAGTCGTGCTGCGCTCTATCTGCGGCGGTTGATGTGAAATGGGTGGCACGAAATTGTCCGTGGCAATCACGCTACTCACTATGTTCCAGTCTTGCAGTAACCCGCCGCGTTGGTCTAGTGGTTAAGGTGCTCGACTGCTGATAGTAGGTCAAGGGTTCGAATCCCGGCCGCGGCGGCCGCGTTTTCGATGGAGGCGAAAATGCTTAAGGCCCATGTGCTTAGATTGAGGTGCACGTTAAAGAACCCCAGCTAGTTGCAATTCCCGGCGCCCTACTCTACGGCGTCTCTCATGATCATATCGTGGTATTGGGACTTAAAACCCCAACAATTGTTATTATTCTTAATGTAAGCCGTATACCTATATACAAAATTGAACTCAACCAGTTCTTTCTGAAGGATGAGTGACACAACTGGTGGAAGCGCGTCGTCTGCCGCTGCTGCTAAACGAGCTGCCCGAGCAGAGGCAGCTGCGCTCAGAATTTGCATTAGGCAGTATCGTAATCGTCGGCGATTTTTTAATTTTTTTTACACCGTAGCTTATACATGGTGTAATGTAGATGTAGTGGCGCTCGGGCATGGGCGCGTGTCGGGCTAGGTGGAAGACGAGGACGAAGTCAGAATAGAACAAGGTCTGGTCAGGTGCCGTCTCCTTTATGCTTTTACTGTCAAGAGCCTGAAAACATCGAACATCGAAACATCGAACTTTTTAATTTCTTGCCGCCGCTTCGCTAACCACAGGAAAAAACATCTCGAAATTTTATTCCGAAAATTAGGAATTTCTCTTAATTCTGAAAACATTCTTTCCCTTGGGGCTTCTTCTCTGGGCCACAGCAACAGGAACGTCTGCATTGCCGTCTGCGAATTTCTTAGAGACTCAAGAAGAATCCCTTGTTAAGATTTTCCCAATCAAAATTTATTACTTTGGACTTGTCACTAATTTGTTAGCAATCTATAAAATAATTAACAATTCTATATTCGATTACGACCGGTTAATTCATTTTTCCCCAACAAAATTTTAAATTATTCCCACATTAACCGCCGGTTAATGGCCAATCCCCCGTAGTGGGTACGAGCCATCTTCACAGGAACAAACAAACAAACAAACAAACAAGCAAGCAAGCAAGCAAGCAAGCAAGCAAGCAAACAAACAAGCAAGCAAACAAACAAACAAACAAACAAACAAACAAACAAACAAACAAACAAACAAACAAACAAACAAACAAACAAACAAACAAACAAACAAACAAACAAACAAACAAACAAACAAACAAACAAACAAACAAACAAACAAACAAACAAACAAACAAACAAACAAACAAACAAACAAACAAACAAACAAACAAACAAACAAACAAACAAACAAACAAACAAACAAACAAACCGGGCTTTGTCCCTTGGCCACAGTGACGGGAAGGTTGCCAATGCCTTGGAGAAGTTTATTAAAGAATCGAAGAGGTTTAGATCGTAGAATAAATTTATCCGCCTTCCTTACTTTCTAAACTCCTTGTTTTTAACCAAACTGCTCGCATCAACATTTATTTCAGTATTTTTATTCATATATTATTAATATTTGCAATTTTTGATTAATTAATTCTCCTTTCATCTTTAAATCGACATCTAACCTAATATTTAAGAGTTTCTTGCTAAACTACCCGGTTCTTGGCCAATCCCCCCAGCGTGGGTGTGTGCCACGGTCTAAAGGATCTACTCTACTCTACTCTACAACCGGCCCAGCGTACGGGCGTTGTCTCTGTTTCTCTTCCTCTACAATGGCGCAGTCGTCGAAAACGAAGCCTTGAGGCAGCCACCGCCTGTGCTCGTGCGTCTTCGGCGTTCCGCACCCGCCATCCAAGGAAAGCCGTCCAGCTTCCTCGGCCATGGAACCCGCCTACCTGCCACCGCACCAAGCACGGTTCGGGGACGGCGTCTATGCCTCCTCGTCGCCTCATAACCTCTCGCCTCTGCGAACGCCGTCCGGGGACGGCGTCCAGGCCTCCTCGGCGGCTCAACTTTCCTTCAACGGCACCGTGACAACCGCTCACGTCAAGGCACCGCGCGGGCTCCTCTCGTCTGGGAACGCGGTTAACGCTCCCATCGGCGTGCCGCCCGTGAACATGCCTCTATCATCACATCAGCCTCCAGCGGACGCCGCCCACGCGTCCTTTCCTATGGGTTATCCCGCCGTGAGTACCGGAGCCGCCGCATGCTCCGCAGATACCGGCCCTGGCTTTCCATGCGACTCACACGAGAGCACCGTGGAGATTTTGCGTGCCCTTACACAACTCTCGCAAGAGCTCCACCACTTTCCGTCGTTTCGCTGCGGGTTCCGGCCGGCATCCCTACCATATCCGGCACTGTCGGAAGTAGCGGTGTTCCGTGGCTTCCAGGATGACGCCGACGTGTGGGTAGCGACCATAAATACGCTCGGCTTGTTTCGTGCCTTGCCCGAAAATCAAAAGTGGCTGATGGCCGTCGACCACCTGCGCGGTGCTGCAGAGGCATGGCACAGGTACGAAGGTGTCCAGCAACGTTCCTGGATGGAATGGAGTGGCCGACTAATTGCTGTTTTTGGCCGAATTAGCCACGACACCTGCGTATTAAGCAAGACACATACCGAGGACGGAGTTCAGAGGAACCTCCTCGAGGCTGCAACTGCACAGTGCAGCTCATCGACCGGCAGCTTGGCGGCCTGCCCGCGACCGAACACCGGACCCGGCTTGTCCTCTTCGCCATTTCAGAAGGAGGACCTCCCGCCGAGTTTCGGGGGCCGGAGAGACGTTACACCAGATAAACGACATCAAGCTACACACCACGAAATGCGGTCGTTACTAACGGTACAGGTCCGCGTCGCCGGCGTAGGCGAGCTTACGGCTCTTGTGCACACGGGAGCTCCACGCACGGCGCTGCATCGACGCCATGCCCCAGCCAACCTCCAACCATGGCGCGAGGCACCCCTGCGTGGCCTCGGTGGTTACGTGTTGCCTGTCGGGGCGCTTGACCTGCATCTCGAAACCGAAGCCGGGAGCACGTTCATTGCCAGCGTTCCCGTTTTCGAGGACCTGCCCGCTGGCATGATCCTAGGAGCAGACTACCTCTTCTCTGGTGAAGTTCACCTCACCATTGATCGCAATGGAGTCAGCCTCAGCTCCTCGACTCCGAGTACCGCATCGGCCCAAAGATCCCAAGTCGACAGACTACGACCGGAAGGGCCTGCTGATAATAAAAGCACCGACTGTGACCAGACGGACACGCATCTGCTGCCTTCGAGGCAGTCATTGGCCGAGGGTGTGAACGTTTCATTCAAGGAAGCCAACACCGAGACCACTGATGCGCCTAACGCAGGTGGAGCCAGCATTAGCCGTCCCAGCAGCCATGCCTGCCAGTCTACTGACGACGGCAAGTGCTCTATTCCGACATCCGGTCTACCAGCAGAGCACCGCGCGGATCAACACGAAGTGGCTCTCGCCGTCTTTGGACCCGCCACTGACTCACCCCAAGGGGTCGCCATCATGGAATTTGCCACTGACCAGTCGGACGGCGAGCAGTTCAACCAAGCCAGCGAGATGCCTTCAGGAAACTTCAATGATTTCGGCGCGGGGGGCAGAGATGGTGGCGTTCATGCGTACGGATGCGATACGGAGCCACAAGCGACCACCTTTTGCCCTCGTTACCGCGGAACTAAAGATTGCGCAGTCGGCAAAGCAGATGCTGCTACGCCGAACCACGACTACACTTCGCAGCTTGTCCGAACTTGCAGGCCGCCTACGCTGCGCAAGCATTTGCGTCCTCAGCACACAAACGTGAATGACGACCAGCGCCCCAAACTGCAGCAACTGAATTGTCTGCTAAGCGTACTGCGGCCGCATCGAGACAGCCAATGTCGTCCACCCGAGTGCATTTCTGGACCTCCCCATGCCATTTCGCAGCGTGGCCGAGTGTAATGTAGATGTAGTGGCGCTCGGGCATGGGCGCGTGTCGGGATAGGTGGAAGACGAGAAGGACGAAGTCAGAATAGAAGAACCGGCCCAGCGTACGGGCGTTGTCTCTGTTTCTCTTCCTCTACAATGGTTAGGTTAGGCGAAATCAATATTGATCCCTTCCTATCGGCTCAAAAACTTCTAGCTTGTCTGCGCTACTGAAATTGGGAAAGCCCCACTAGCCACTGGTCCACTAAAAAATGGAGAAGGGAACACACGCATGTAACCAATAATTGAGAAAGACTATTAATTAAGCGTCTCGATTAACTGAGGGTAAACACCGGGGCTGCACGTTTCAACTTCGCCGGCTAACCATTAGTACGGAGTGCTTGGGTGGGGATTTTTAAGAACGGAGCTCTTTAGGCTTTCCGTTGCACCGGGTAGTGCGAACAGCGATTGTCATCATCATGCGCCGGTACGCGCTCGCTTCGTCCTCTTCAACTTCTGCTTCGCTTCCACAATACATGCACCGATTTATACGGCGTGGATTGCAATAACTATGATGGGCGAGTCTGTTACCTTATTAGAAATCAGGTAACAGCGCGTACCACCTAGTCACGGACGGAAATCACGTAACATCACGTAGCGGCTCGTGACGCGACTAAAAATCGCGACAAATCAAGTAATAACTAGCCACGCCACAAAAACTGGCGTAGCGTCACGTAATTACTCGCATGACTGAAAATTACGTAACGTCACAGTACATCTAGTCGAGTGACTAAAAATCACGTAAAATTTAATCACGCGACTGAAATCACGCTACATCACGCAAAAAAAAAACCACGTAACAGCTGGTCACGTGACTAAAATCACAGCATCACGTAATAGGTAGTCACGTGACATGTCTAGTCAAGTCTAGCCAACTCTAGCCATACTTAGCGCTACCAGCAAAAAAAACTATCAAAAGCTTGTCATTACTAGCAAAACTTAGCAAGAGTGAAGGCTAGCCGCTGATGATTCCAGCCTTGCGCCACTGTGCAAGCTGCACTTATATCTTTTTTTTTCTTTCTGTTTGACTTCGTACCATAGAGCAACAAGGTTTGTAGCTCGGAAGACGCCAACGGAGCCACGCGCCTCGCCAGTGTTTCGCGATGTTTTCCGACTTCAGGCTTCTCGCCTCTCTAATCTCGTTCAACGTTTCTTTTCTCACGTAACACAATTTCCATACAGACTGGTGAAAGTACAGACGGGATATTTTCGTTTTTTAGGTACGCGATTAGCGAGTGAAGAAAGTTTAATCAGAGGAAAGGCGGAAAACTTGCTCGCAGTTGGCAAGTGAAGGAGCCTGAACAGGGGAGTGCAGAGCAGGACGGTAATAAAAAGACCAAGTTTTCCTTAGTTTTGCTTACGTTGTGAAGAAGAGTGTGCGGGTGCAATGACATCGTGGTGTCATCGTCAGCTGGTACGGTGATCGAGTCCGGAGGCGGGATGAAACGATCCTCTTCAGTGTGCTGCCTGGTGGTTACCGATTTCCTTCGACGTTGATAGTGAAGTTGTCTCTAGGAAGCCTCCGAGCTGTCAATGCCTGAATTTTGGGACAAGCGTCCTATTTCATTCAGCTTGTTGTTGCTAAGTGCATTCAAGTTGTTGGCGACTCCTGGGGAAACCATGACTATGTGGACGCCAATTATAACTAATTTCTACACTTGCAAAAAAAAGTGCAAATAACACCTTTAGTACTTTCCTTAACTTGGTTATCTGTTGACTTCATATCATTTTATCCTGACGTTGATCCGCCGTGGTCGCCTAGTGGTTATGGTGCCTGACTGCTGACCCGAAGGTCGCGGGATCGAATGCCGGCCGCAGCGACCGCATTTTCGATGGAGGCGAGAATGCTTGAGGCCCGTGTGCTTAGAAGTTTCCGGAGCCCTCCACTACGGTGGCCCTCGTAAACATACCGTGGTTTTGGGGCGTTAAACTTCAGCAATTATATTATTGTCTTGAGGTTGCCACACCAACTTTGCCGTGAGGTCATAGATTTTTACTCCCTGTGCTAGGCCGCATGCCATATTCTTTGTCGGTAAAACGAATTACGCTGTGTTCTCAGAAAACGAGAGACTGAACGTACCAAACTTCACGATAATTCTCTGAGTCACTGCTGCCAGAATGTAAAAAGGGGGGGTGCGATGTCGCACAGGAATCAAGGTGCTGGAATTCAGTTAAAAATTTATCACCAGGTGCTGGAAATTAAAAAAAATCTGGGCTTTGCTTTGTTTCCTTTATTTAATCACCACCGACGATGAATAGAGTTCTGGAGGAACAACTTAACCGTTTAAACTGAGTCCGTGCGTCGCGTACACTACAGTCTCTTTAAAAGAACATTGCTTTTCGAACCGCACACTGGATTAAGAATTGCCTTAGGTTTCGCCTGCGTACATCATCAAGTGAAGCAGTCAGAGCGCCGGCGCTCGGAAATATAACCTTCGGTCGCAGTTTTCTGAGCAGTCGTAAAAGTGGAGAAAAAAAGAAAAAAGAAAAAGAAAACCAAGAAGCGGGAATGCTTACCACAGACGTGGAGCCGTGTGTAGTCTGCGTTTAATAAGGAGACTTGGCGATCGTGATGTTGGCTCTAACGCGACGTGCCCCGCGAGTAAAGCGAGTTGCGGAGAAAGCTCGAAACAATTAGAAGTTAAGCAAGAGTGGGTGGCTATAGCGTAAATTTTGTGGCAGTGACATCGTCCGCGGCAAAGTTACTGATGACAGCAATAAAACGAAGGACCAGCCTAATTATTTACTTACTTACTTAATTAATTAATTAATTAGTGATCAATTATTAATTAATTAATTAATTTAGCTGTTCATTTATTTGTAATAATAGCAATTGTCCGACCTGTATGGCAGATTGTGGACTCGACAACTGATGGGGTTTCATGTCCCAAAACAATCATAGGATCATGAGAGACGACGTTGTGGAAGGCTCCGGAAACCTAAACACTTTGGGTTTTTTAACACGCACCTAAATCTAAGCACACGGGCCTCTAGCATTTCGCATCCATCGAAAGGCAGCCATCTCGACCGGAGTGCTACTCCGTGACCAGATTGTGGAGTTGAGTTGTGTTGCAATATAGTTGCGGGCAAGGTGCCGAATCAAACCCGAACCGAACACGAGTCCGAACAGATATTTTCGGAACGCTTCTGAATCCGAACAAACGTTAAACATAAAAAAAGTATTGATTATCGGTTAGGAACAAAGTTGTTCAATGTACAAATAGCAGTTATTGCAGTCTGCACGGAGAAAAATGCTTGGAGGACGCTTTAGCTTCGCTTTCAAGAGCAGAACGCGATAGCGTAATCAGGCCCCGTGCGCAACGCCTTCTCAATTACTAGCCTGGCTTCGGTTCTCGGTGCATGCCTCAAACGTGCCGCAAGGAAACGAACGTTTGTGCGCGTAACATTGGTCATTTCAAAGTATCTTAGAATGCCTACTGCAAGTACAGTTGTTAAGTGCCCACTACGCCATAATTATTCCTTTTGCGAATCAGCGAAGAGTCCAATACGCGTCCGTAAGGCAACACGCGCACCTACGCAGATGCTCACTTTGTTGACGCTTTTGCTGATTTCGATGATTAATTATTATTATTATTATTATTATTATTATTATTATTATTATTATTATTATTATTATTATTATTATTATTAATTTGGTTTGCATACATAAAAAAACACGGAGACACAGAGGAAATAGGGAGGGAACAGCTGACAACTGCCACCTAGAGGGGCACAACGCCTGCCTGCTCCTTCGGGAAGGGGAAACACAGAGGAAAGCAAGACATGAGGGAAGAAAAGGAGAGAGAGAAGAGGAAAAGAGGAAAGAGAAAAAAAAAACAAACAAAACAAATAACACAGACTTCACAGCGTTTTGTAATGTATGGGCATTTAAAGCACTCGCTCGTTGCGCACTTCACATGTTCTGACTCCGGGCGCGATTCTACGCTTCTGCCGCGCAATATTACATGCGTTAAGGAACTCCTACCACTAAAGTGGCGAGTTGGGCTTGTTGGTACATATTTACGGAACACTACAGCGCAAAAAATACACGACGGACGAAAGGAACACAAACGATGCGTGTCGTCGTCGTTTGTGTTCCTTTCGTCCGTCGTGTATTTTTTGCGCTGTAGTGTTCCGTAAATCCTACCGCTACTTGACATTAATATAGTGTTTCTTTTTTTTTCTTTTTTTTTGCCGAAGCAGTGTCAAGCAATGGCGTGGCTTTATGGCAGAACACCTGCGTGCTACGCAGAAGGCCTGGGTTCGATTCTCACTCGTACCGAAGATTTTTATTATTAATTTTGTTTGCACGGACGGCGACAGATTCTTTACGCTACTGTTCTGAATTATTAATGCAAATGAGTTCTGCGGAATCCCGCAAGGTGGCGGAAGGGATGAGAAAGGGAATATAGACAACCACCCGTTTGTAACACGAAGTCACAAGGAAATCCGTACGGATTTCTCAGAAAGAAAAGCTTCTTAGTTGCCCCGGAGAGGCGTTGGTGCCGTGTTCGAACCCCGGACCAGGACGAATTGTTTGGCAACTAAGAAGCTTTTCTTTGTGAGAAATCCGTACGGATTTCCTTGTGGCTTCGTGCTACAAACGGGTGGCTGTCTATATTCCCTTTCCTGTTCTGAATTATGAACTACCAACTAGCCCATCACTCTGTCCTTTTGAACTTTTTTTGGTCGCCGGTCACAAATGGTCGCGCGAAAAGTGGCAGCTGTGAACGAGCCTTTAAGCGAATGCATAATGGACACTATGAGTTTTATTGTTACTATAATTATTTCTGAATTCCAGAATGCTGCACAGTTACAGATGGCCTGCAAAGGTATTCGCAGGAAAAGCCCCATCTGTAGAGAACCATTTTTCACGCTTCGAAGCGAGATGACAGGTAACGAGATTGGTTGTGAAAATTGTTAACGGCGTCACGCACGCAGTGCGCAACCGTGCGCTTCGTGCCACCGGGGAATATTGTTTCAAGAAGGCCTTCACAGTGCGACAAGGAGAAAAGAAATTGTTTTGCTGTCGAAGTCTTAGAAAATCATGATTAGTCATAAGGTTAAGCACTGTAATTAGGAGGAAAGTTTACCTCAACAGCTTCGTCGACGCAAATGGGAAAGAAGAAGCTACTTTGCTTGGTATGCAAGGCGCGAAACATAATAGTTTAATAAATTACTCGCCCCTTTATGCATTTACCAAAGACGACCGCAATGCAAAAGGAGGTTTTTTTCTTTCTGCACCGGCAGCTTCAGACGTCAGACTCTTGTGTGCTTTGCTCAGACTTTGCCAGCGTAGAACACATGCAACTGGCGGTGCCCTGCGTTACGGGTTCACGAGGACGTTACATCGTCCAAGTGGGATGCTGCGCTACGCAGTCCGGATTTGAAAACACAACTATGGGCAGCCCAACGGGCCCGCGACGTGGCGGAGAGGCTAGGCCTATCTGTCCCGACGTGCGAGCGGCCTGCTACGTGCTGGTTCACGCCCCGACGGACCTAAATAAAGTTTTTCCGTACCATACCGACAGCTTTCCGTTCCCGACGTGATTTTGCACTGTCTCCGCGAATGGATGCATTGAAGGGTTTCTGGACCTCACACCTTTGACTGAGCGAAGATGCAATGGGGTGAAGACATCACGTGACGTCATAGTCTATTTCTGGCGACCTGTGAGGTCATGATGACGTCAGAAGGTGACGTAATCGCGTGATTTCTTTTCATCTCTCGTCTTGACACCGACGGTCACATTTGGCTCTTGATCAGGCATTTAAGGCTCCCGCCTGAATAGTTTTTCGGTATTTTACGCGCCAAAACCACGATACGATTGAGAAACGCGCCGTAGTGGTCGACTCCGGATTAGTTTTGATCAAAAGTAGAAAAATAGCGTGCTCGGCTGCTGTTGTTGCGGACCGAGAGGTCATACGTTCAATGCCCGTTGACGGAACTTTTTTCTTTGATATCTGATCAAGTAAATTTTTTCAACGTCATTTCCGTGACGGAAATACGTCACTGCAGTCTTGGTGGACCCCGGCATAAAACACTTTCGTGTTAAAAAGACAGCTCGAACCCAACAGGACGAAGGCTGGTGACACGAGGACGACCTTCCTTCGTCCTGTGTTCGCGCTGTATTTTTTTCACGTTTGAGTTATGTGCCAACTATAGCCCGCCTTTTGCCGCTTGTCCAGTTTGTGATTTTGAGCAGCTGGACTTCCTTAATGTGCGCCTAACTCTCAGGGCACGTGCGTTCTTGCATTTCGTCCCTATAGAAATGCGGTCTCCACGGCCTGGAACTGAACCGCAGTCCTCGTATCCTGTTTGCATCCTATGATCCATGCACTTTACAAAGTCCGATATTTGTATTTGGTGCATAGTAGCGAGTTCGTCCAATTCATGAAACAATTTGTTTGACGAATCAGGTCTCGAGAAATGAAAGCTGAGGCCCTAAATTTCAGCTTTGCTTCTTACTGTCCGGAGAATTCATATTTCTTCTTTCTAAAATGAATCTGATCCGATGCAATTAGTCATGCATGTCTCTTCTGAGATCATTTCTGCCTTTTGCATGCATCCTAATAGCGAAATCAAAGTTGTACCTGAGGGGCACCCTTTTTTTATAGGCCATCGAGCTCGACCCTCAGGAGCTCGGAGTATCGACATCAACATTGGGCTGTGCATAGAGCCTGCGATGTGGCATATATATGCTAGGTCCAACTGTCACACGTGGGAGCGCCCCGCGGTTTCACACTAAGGGGTGACACTTCTCAGGATGCCCTAAATAAAGTTCTCCGTACCGTACCGTACCTGGGCTCATATTTAGCTTAAATGTCCGTAAGAGTAGAGACAAAGCTTCGCCGCAAGAGCTAAGCATTGAGGGCGATGTCAACAAATAGGAATGTTACACATGCTAAGGCTAGCGGTCTACCCCTTTAGCATCCGGTCTGTGTGGTTCCTCATCTTGAGCACAACCGGAGCGCCTTCTTTTACTCGAGTCTTATTAAATTGAAAGCCTTAGATGCGTCATCAGACGCGAAAGGTGACAGTCGGCGCCGTCAACACGAGCGACGCAAAAGATCATCATGATGATGATGAAGCCACACTATGATGTCATCATGACGTCATAGGTCACAAAAAAATTTGATGTCTTCATGACGTCACGAGCGACGCAAGAAATCATCATCACATGATGACGCCACACTATGATGTCGTCATGACGTCACAGGTCACAAAAATTTTGGTGCCATCGTGACGTCACCATGACGTCATAGAACGTGCCGGCTAGTGATGACGTCATCATATGACGTCGCCGCTTGATGAAAGGCGGGCCGACGCGCGGAGGCACTGCAAGATTAACTGAGCTGAAGAAAGCGTCTAATGCCTCCGGTCCCGCAGGCAGTGCGAAAAATTGAAGGACATTTTGTAAATTCCACAGTGTGTTCGGCGAAAGCCTGAGGCCATTCGACTGACTATGCCATGTCTTTTTAGGGGCGAAGCTCCTTAGGACCTAGCCTTGTCTTCCGTTGTGGTCACGGAATATACAGTTGCTACAGTCGAAACATATGTGAGACACACACACACACACAAAAAAAAAGGTTTTACAATAGACTTCAACGTAGACATAGGCTAACTATAAGGTAAGAGATCGCTGTTCCCGGCGAAAATAACCTATCCAGAAGAGTATTGATGAGTTGATCTCTGTTAAAATGTGCCTAGATGTTGGAGGCTTCTCAAGAAAACCTGTAACACAAAGGCACACGTCGAGCACTATACGTCCCAACAAATTACGCATATCAAAATAGTATCTTGTCACCGGCATAGGTCGGCAAAAATTGTGGAGCTCACTCGGACCTACTCATGAAATATATTTTGCGCTTAGGGCTCACTCGGACTCCGACTCACCAAAAGTTTCCTGAGCCGGACTCACTCGGACTCACACTCACGAAAACTTTCTTCAACCAGACTCACTCGCACTCAAACTCACCAAAATATTACTCACCCGGACTCACTCAGACTCAGACACACGGCTCGATCCGAGTCTGAGTGAGTCCGAGTGATTCGACTCATGAGTTCGTTAGCCTATAATTAGCTTTTTAGACCATGTTGTCAATGCTCTTTAACACCAATATCTCACGTAATCAGTGCTCTTCTAGGCGCCTTTTGACATAGCACCTTCGAATACGAGTTATGAGCGGTTGCATATCAGTTAAGACGTTTTTCTTGAAAGAGATGACAACATAACATATATTTATCAAGAACTTTCCTGCAAGAGTTGGCGGCGTGGAGGTCAAGGCACCCCCCCCCCCTACGTAATTCACGCCTCTGATCGATAAATATTGAAATGATGTATGAATGGTACTGCTTTGGAATACGTGTGAGTAGACGTGAGCATAAACGTGAATCCAGATAAGGCTGATAGTAATGCTGAAGATGAGTAGATAGGACCATAGGCCGGCAGAAAAAGTGTCACTCACTCAGACTCACTCAATAAATATATTTTGCGCTTTGGACTCGCTCAGTTTTAGACTCACCAAAATTTTCTTGAGCCGGACTCACTCGGACTCACACTCACCAAAAATTTTCTTCAACCGGACTCACTCGGACTCAAACTCGCCAAAATATTATTCACCCGGACTCACTGGCTCATACTCATGGCTCAATCTGAGTCTGAGTGAGTCCGAGTGAGTCGACTCATGAGTGAGTTCGCCGACCTATGGTCACCGGTAAGATGGCGGGATCTTGGATTCACTTTCGAGGCGTATCCTCCACTCCAGCAATTTTCTAAATCCTCCTTGAAATGCCTAAGACGACTGGAAGGCGAAATAAATTTACATTTCTCTATGCACTTTATGTCACTCAATTTACATTATATGGGGCAACGCTCGGGTAACGTACGGTTACTCACCGATACGATACCCAGAGCTTCTCCCACTCGTCATGATTCACTTCGTGGAGTTATGTGAATTTTTTTATTTTTTCCCCTTTTTTTACACTCTCTCAGCAATTACGTGATTGCTGAGAGAGTGTGAGGGGGAGAGGCCACATCTGGCACCGTTCCAGGGCCCGGACGGATGGCGTACGGACTACGCGAGTATGAGCCGCTGAAGGCTTTCGCCTTAAAACTACGTTGTGTGCAGAAAGCGTTCGGGGGCGGGGCCTCAGTGCAAGCGACTGAGAAGAAAGAGAAGGCTTTCGCCTTCGAGTCGTCTTAGGCAAATGCATAGGGCCCGTGTGAGATTTCTTTCTTTTACGCACGCACGGTACCGGCACTTCATGCTGTTTGTCATACAGAACGGGTCACTGACGTTTTGCGACATTATAATGTACTTGGCTTTGGAGACGATGTGAATTCTACAGACGAACGAAGGCACGTACTGGATAAACAGAAAATTTAGTGATAACGGTTGCATGAAGAAATCGCCTCGTTTTCCTCCTGTCCTTATTGCTTTTTTTTTCTTTCTTTCTTTCTAAAGTTGCAAAAAGAACAGAATACAGGAGAGGTTGTTGCACCGCATACGAGAAAACTTACGAGATCAGGTGTGCGCAGACTCGATTTCACGGATAGATTGAGTGGGTTACGCAACTATCGTCGATGAACCAATGCATGTTCTGAGTATCACCACTTACGTGATCGTTCTACATGCTGAAAGAATATTATAGGACATTGGTTAGCATAGGCGTGCGCACGGGGGGGGGGGGGGCGGCAGGGGGGGGCGAGAAGGGGGGGGGGCGCAAAGTCAGCCCTATACATGGTAGGGGGGGGCGATAGGGGGGGGCGCAAAGTCAGCCCCATACACTGACATAATAAGGAGGGGGGGGGGCGCTGCGACGAACCTTCGCCCCCCCCCCCCCCCCCCCCTGAAGGGGAACCCTGCGCACGCTTATGTTCGTTAGCATTTGCCCACACGATGGAGAATCCTGCGGAAAGGTTGCGAGGTTTGGAATCGGTGGATTGCTGCCGAATCCTCCGCGGAAAAGTAGTTACTTTTGCCAGTATTGTAATTAACGTCATTGGCTAAGGATGTGCACGTAAATTGTATCGCTGCTTGTTTGTTCTGTACTGCGAACTGTGCGTTATGCAATATATTTAAAAGGCAATATATTACGTACTTATGTTGTGACCTTGTTGTGAACTTTCTCTGGGTCACGAAACTGGTTCGCGGAGTCGTGAAACTGTCACCTTTAACGTCTTTTTTTCTGTTGGGTATCCCGCATAATGTATGTGGTAACTTGAAGTAAATGAGTTGTTCAACGGTAAAAACCTTACGGCTCTAAGGCTAAATATTAGCTTCATTCACGCAAGTGTCTCAGTTTCGTCGAAAATACAGAGCAGCTATCAAATTTCATTGAACGTGCGTTAAACAGGTCATTTTATGCAGCAGTGACGCCGAAGTTGTTTTGTGCACAAAATTACACGGTGCGCTGAAGACTAGAGATTATCGTCTAATGGCGTGCATTGCATGAATAGTCGTCTTCGGCGATCTATGGCAGGCGAGTCATCCTATAGAGCAGGGGTCTCAAACACGATGTTAGTGCAGTTCTGTACTCGTCTTCTTAGCGTATTTCTAAGCGTGTTTGCGCAGTTCAGTCCTCGTCTTCTAAGCAGTGCGCAATAACGTACCAATGCCTGGAGACCTTTCGCTGGCGGCCCGGCCCCCACATGGCTGTCTTCGTCCCATATCTTTTTTATTTTTATTTTCTTAATAAGCATGTTCATGAGCTACGCAGACGGGAATGGTGCCGAACATTCTTGCCGGCCACCATGTGTTAGAACATTACCGTAAAAACTGTACATTTCAGAATCGGCATCCAGATTTCAGTCGATATGTTTCAGTCAATAATTTCATGCAGCATCGATATGTTTATCGAAACCTGATATCAGATCCCCTTCAGATAATAATATCTGAGGTTTTACGTCCCAAAACCAAGATATGATTATGAGAGACGCCGTAGTGGAGGGCTCCGGAAATTTTTACCATCTGGTGTTCTTTAACGTGCACCGACATAGCACAGTACACGGGCCTCTAGCATTTCGCCTCCAACGAAATGAGACCGCCGCGACCGGGATTGAACCCGTGACGTTAGAGTCAGCAGCCGCGCACCATAACCACTGCTGCTCCGGGGGCGGACAAATCCCCTTCAGAAATGATGCATATGTGTGGTATTGAAAGGCTTTCTTTCAACTGACAACATTAGCTAACTTTTGTTCACACTATCCCCCCCCCCCTCCCCTGGTTTTCGCTCACCATCCCGGCCCATCGGGAGACTAATTGCACATTCGGTAGGGTGCCATCGTGCTCTGACTCAGACTGCAACAATGCGGAGCCCGCTCTTGATCCGAGCCTGAGAACGCGTGTCCGACTCGAACGTGCCACCGCTCGCCAGGTCAATCGAGGACCGGAAGAGGAAACACGTCACCGCATCTTCTGTTGCAAACAGACGAGGTGCGGTAGTCACGCGATCAGATCTCGGTCGCGCTCCGAGTGAGAAAGCGAAAGCGCCTCGGAGCGCACTGAGGTGGAGCGTGGTGCTCTGAAAGAACCAGCTGAAAGTACTCAGAGCGCTCGATTTCGACCAGCCGAACGGGACGCGTGTCGTCAGAGCTCTCTGGAGCTCTCGAAGACGACCAGTCGAATGTACCATAATTTTCGTGACAGCGGCCCGCTATAGCTGAGGGGTGTTTGAGACCCCTCCTATAAATGATTACTGCGGACGTCACATGCCAGTTATTTCAGCGGAAGAACTTTAGCTACATAAATGGCTTGTCCACTTTTGTCCTCCTCAGATCATATGACGCTGCCAAATGAGAACTGATGAGACCGAGTGGAGGACTTCTTAGCACTGCCGTTGGAAGGACGTCTCTCGACCTATATTTCCGGTGGCCAAGGAGAGAACGGCGGCGACCTATGGTCACCCCGATGTGCACGCCCGTCGCCAGTGAGAAGTTAGATTTGATTTGATTTATTGATTTGCATTCATACACACATGTACATAACGGTAAATGGAGGTGGATGAGGCAAAAAAGCCGCACAAACGCGGCTTGAGGGAAACCTCACTCCCTTTGGTATAGTATGGCTACACATGGTAAATCACATAATGTTTGTAGAATACAATAACACAGTGACCACAAAATATGATCGTAATACAATGAATAATAATTAAAAAAACAATCGCACAAGGGATTACACTACTCAGATAAAACTCAGACAAATGCCTGGCGATTGGTTTCATTCGCGTTTTTTCTCACGGCGATCGCCTCGTAAAACAAGCAACTCCTGCGCCCTGTGGTTCACAGGCTTTCGCAGCAGCAGTTGTTTGACTGGGAAGAAAAGCCGACCAGTGATAGAGTGAATTTTAAACAGTCGCTTTGCGACTGTTCGCTACCAGTCGCTTGGCGACCAACTCAGCTCACAGAGGGTTGTACTTTGACATACCGTTGACCGTGCTAACGGTGTGGACTTCCACCATGTCAAATAATATTAACGATAACCAATTTATTGGCTAGCCTCACTTTAAAGGAGCCTCACTTAAACCATCGCTTGTATCATTCTCTTTATTGTAACCATTGTGCTATTAGGTTACTATGTAAATTATTGAAGCGGTTTGGTCCTTAGTCCTGTATAACACATCGCACTTCTTTATTCATTGTCTCTTAATTGTTTGTTTTATAGTCCATGTACCTATTCTCGAACATTTTGCCCACCCGGCCATGGTTTTTCAAATGAAAGATCGCAGTATTTATAAATAAATACATAAAAATTCACAGCTTCAGTACGACTGCTCAGTGGGACAAAACCAGTAGGACTTTGTACAAGGTGTGTCCTCTTCTCTGTTGCCCGTGTCTTTTATTGTTGTACTGTCGTGCTGAAGTTATGAATTACCAGCTTGCCCACTATTCTGCTGTTAATTTATTTGCGTCCGAGCAATCATTATAACGAGGCAGTAACAGCTGGGAAGTTGGACTTCATCAGTTTGGCAAGCTCGTGCCGCATGCTGGCGCTGCGCACGCGTACTTCATAGTAATTCAAGGTGTGGGGTCAGATCACGACCAGGGTTGCAGTTGGTGGCTACTTTACGCCAGGTTGGCTACTTTTCGACCACGTTTGGCGACGAAAATTTTCAGTTGGCTCCATGCCTATTCTCTGGCTACTTTTAAATTTCCGATTTGGCGCATTATATAAGTAGCCACTTTCCTGAATATTCGCTCATAAAATACATTGTTCTTCAGTTTTTCTGTCGTTTCAGCGCGGGCTTGGTCAGCCCACCAGCAGGCTGGCAGTGGGGAAAAAGGACGCCGCGTGAACCGGCCGACACGACAGGAAATCGTAGAAACTGTATTTTATCTGCAAGTACTGAGAAAAATGGCTACTTAATGCTGTAAAGCCGGAGTTTAAAAGTAGCCAGAAAGTAGCCATGGCGCCAAACTGAAATTTTGTGTCGCCAGATGGGGTCGTAATGTAGCCACTTTGGCGCAAAGTAGCCACCAACGGCAACCCTGGACGTCTCGGAAGAGTATGGCAGTTGCGCTCTTCCGAGTTTAAGTTTCGGTTTCGCCGGCTAAATTGGTCAGATTTCATTACTCGCAAGTAATTTCCAGTGGCCGCTTTTGCGAAATCTGAAAGCGGCAACAGGCTCTTCGCAAGAAGGGCTGCAATTTTCCATCTGACTCGACCGCCTATCTCCACTACAAAAAAAGTTATTTAACTTAGTTTCTTTGATTTCTGTCGTAATTGTTGTCTCTGCTCTCCTAATGATACCTGCCACCACAAAAAAAAGTAATTATGAAGACAGCGTGAAAACATCTTCTTTCCTTATTTTTTGTAAATTTTCGGACTCATTTCTTGAAACAGCCTGTACAGCACCCATTCAAAGAACATTCCAATTTGCGTGGATCAGCGTTCGGAAACGCGCGCGCTCCAGGCAGAAAAAAAGGATGTGGAATGCGGAGCCCGATATCCTGGAGTTTTCAGCACGCACTTCTTTCTGCATGTTTTTGTCACCTAACGTTAGCACGCGCTCTCCCAAAACCTGAATGGAATAACAAACTTATATATAAGTGTCGTCGGCGCCGCACGTAGTGCTACGCCAAGCTGGTAACCAAGCCTCCTCGCCAAGTGGTCCGTAATAACAGTACGCATAAAAGGATTACAGAGTCGCAAAAAGAAATGACCGCGTAAACGCTATAATAGAGGATAACGCTGTCCAGACTTCCCTGTAAGACCGTTCATCACCTCGACGGCGTGTTACAGCAGACGCGCTTCTCACCTTCCTCGTGCTGAAAAAGAATGGTAACAGCGACTGAGTGATGGTCCGTCGCGATCAGATTATGCTTCGATATATACTGCGGAGGCCATCCCGATGGCTACGCTGTTGTTCGGACTTCGCTGCGGCCGGTGGTCATTCCGTTTTAGCGAGCCACAAAAAAAATAAAGAAGTTGTAGACAAAGTTTTAAGACGACGGCTCTCAGCGTGGGCTGTGATCTGCATTGGCGAGCGAGCCGCTTCATTGCTATGCAGTGCGGCGTTGTGTTCACCCTCCTTTCCGACTGAGT
>JALIZH010032835.1:0-15000 GCA_030522465.1 Rhipicephalus appendiculatus | reverse complement strand
ACAGTTAGCCCCACAAATAGCCGACGACGTTAGTGGAGCCCTTTCCTACATGCCGTAGGCAACTGAAACCTGGCATGTAGCGAAGAAGCAGAAGAAGAAGAGGAGGAGGAGGAGGAGGAAGAAGAAGAAGAAGAAGAAGAAGAAGAAGAAGAAGAAGCACCCAAGGGTAAGCCGCATTCCGACGCCATTTTCCGACGACATTAGTGGAGCAGAAACACCCTTCCCTATATGCCCAGTTTCAGGCTTGGCACCACTAGTGAAGTCGAGGTTTTGACGGAAGCCCGTCTGGTCGGGAAATAACATGACAGAAATAAAAGAAGGACACCGACCATGAAAAGGAATACGATGAAAGACGTTTCGGCTCCCCTGACGGGAGCCTTGTTCACAATGAAAGCGAGGACGAGTGAAGCGATGTTTATGAGGGCTTTAAAATGTGACGTAAGCTGCGGGCGTAGATAAGAGGGAGGGTTCCATCGTTTCCGTTCAATGTCTTATCCGTCGTTTGAATCAGGATGGATTCCAAGTGGTGTCTTGCAGACAGTTTTTTCTCTTTTTCCAAGATAGTGGCGTTATCAAAATCGATTTGGTGGCTCAAGTTCTCAGCGTGCTCTGCCAAGGCATTCGAAGACACTTTTTTTTCTCGTTGACGTCATTCGCATGCTGTTTGACCCGCTGTTCAAAATTCCACTAGTGCCTCATTAAAGAACTCTCTCTCAAAACACTGCATGCTTCGCCCCTACCCAGGTTTCACGTTAGTGGAGCTGAAACACCTTTCCCTACATGCTTCGCCTCTCACCAGATTTATTTTTTAAGTGCGAATGCACTTTATAAGCGACCCTGAATCCGCCGTCCCATAGCAACGGCGCGAGGAGCGTCTGTAGCAACGGCGCAGCGACGTCACACCCCACGTGACTGCGCGCGCTCCGCCTCCTCACCGCGGTTTGCGCGGGCGCGCGCCGCTCCCCGCATTGCTCTCCGCGGCGTGTTTGGTTGGTTTGGTCTTCGCCGTGGCCAGACGCGGCGGTTGTGTTAGCGTCGCTTGCGTGGAGTGGCCCGCTTGTCAGTTGATTTTCGCTCTTCGCCGTGGTCGGACGCGGCGGTTGTGTTAGCGTCGCTTGCGTGGAGTGGCCCGCTCGTCAGTTGATTTTCGCTCTCCGCCGTGACCAGACGCGGCGGTTGTGTTAGCGTCGCTTGCGTGGAGTGGCGCGAAATGCATTCGCATTTCCTCACGATTCCCTTCGGGGAGGTGTTGGTCTTTTTTCTTTTGTGGTTATGAACCAACACCAAGTAGCTCAAACCGAGATTCTTCTTAAAAAGGTTGTCCAAACATTGACAAAAATCCTTATATCCTTATCGAAATACGAATGACGCGTATTCACCAAGGAAGGACTCGAGACTAGAGCCGTGCATGGGCCGCACTTCCGAGCGCGAGCCCGGCCCGAGCCCGACGTAGAAAAACAAAAGCCCAGGCCCGGCCCGGTTCGACCCCATACATGAACGTTTGCTGCGGAGACAAGATATCGTCTACCGATAATGTGGCATCTTGTTAAACATATCAAAATTTGAAACATAAGCAAACCACGCATGACATTCACTACATCCACAGATTACAAGTTCTCGTATTAAAATAACAAACTGTCTAATGGTTCGGGCTTCGCTGAAGTGCGGCGTTCCTGTATCACATATCCCGCCGAACTGAAGTTCCGTTCGCTGCTCACAATGGTAGCCGGAACTGACAATTGCTTTTTCACAAGTATACCAAGCTTGGGATATCTAGACTGCTTGTTCCTCCAGAAGTTTAGTACTTCAGATGCAGGACAGAAGGAGGATTCCATGGATAGATAATCGCAAAGCTCATCTTGTGTGCTTATCGCTACGTGCTGGAAAACAACTCCGGCACAACGTAGATATTTTGGTTGATTCGGGCTTTGCATCTGGCCCGGTCCGCCCAATAAAAAAACGATGTAGCCCGGACTTTCGGACTACCCGGAGCCCGTGTACACCTCTACTCGATACACAACAGAAAAGGGCGTTCCGTCTCGAGCCCTTCCTTGGTGGTCACGCTTTTTGTATTTCAGTATGCCTGTACCGACTATCCCAGCAACTAGTTTTACCCTAATATCCTATTTAAAGCATCTTTATTTTGCCTACGAAGCCTTGTCTACGTCCTCCACGGTGGATCAGTGGTTACGGTGCTCGGCTGCAGACCTGATGGTCGCGGGTTTGATCCCGGCAGCGACGGTCGCATTTCGGTGGAGGCCCGTGTTCTATGCGATGTCAGTGCACGTTCAAAAACACCAGACGGTGGAAATTACCGGAGCCCCCCCACTACGGCGTCACTCATAATAAAACCCCAGATGTTATTATTATTGAAGCTTGTCTAACTTTGAAGTCAATGTTCTGACAGTGCGACTTGCCATCTGCAGCGTGACAACAAGCGCTCATTTTTGCCAAGCCTTTGGTAAAGGCGAATTTTCAGTTCATCGAAATGTTCGCTTTGAAACCACTTTATCGCTCAACTATATCCGTGCTCGAAAAAAAAGAGACCAAACGAGAGATTCCATGATTTTTTTTAACGGGGAAGCTGCTTAGCAAATCATTGTTTGTCCGATGAAGCAAAAAACTATCGTTATCATAAACGGGTACGTGCCACAGAAATTGCGTAAATTCCACAACTCACCACTGGTCCACTAAAAATGAAGAAGGCAACAATTAACCCAACAACAAATGCCTGCGAAGCGACGGCGGCGATCCGAAGACCCCGAGTATGTACAACGAGAGAATACTAGGTAACAGTAAAGGCAACGGCGCCTGCGAGAAGACCCCGAAGTGATGGAAGGCCTACGCCACCGACAACGGACGGACGGACGGAAAAACCTTTATTCGAAAACGCACCTGCAAGGTTGCTGGCCCAGGCCACCCGGGCCCACGACAACGTGCCCGTAGATGTATGAGAGGTGCGAACGTTAGGTTTCAGCGCGAGTTTTGGTCTCCGGAGTTAGGACATCCCTGTCGTGTTTGTGACTGTCTATGGTTAAACTCTAACCTCTCTGCGCTGAGAATCAACATAGAAACAACCTATCATCACCCAGATAAAGCCTAGCAACCAGCTACAAGCAGCCATATTAGTCTTCAGAATCGTCTAGTTTCGCTGTTTCAAGCCTCAACATTGCCTACTTTTCTTTTTCTTTTTTATAGAAAATTTGCGATTTCCTACTTTCTTTAAGTTTGTTGTTGAGTGTGTTTGTATTTCAACAGATTACAGCTGAGCAGTAGGCGGTGTGCGGCGCGAAGCTTGCACGACGCTGTAGAACAATGTGAGGCAGGGCCGTAACTAAGGGGGGGTTCTGACACCCCCCGAAATTTTTCCATGCTTTAACTTTTCGGGTGATACTAAAGTATTTACACGCCTTCACATCGACCCCCCATTTGCCGAAGTTAGCCGTTCTACACATAAACAGCCCCCGAAATAAATTCCTGGGTACGGCCCTGATGTGAGGGTTCCTTTGAAAGCAGTCCAGGCGGTAAAATCGGTTTTGCGGGTGCTGAACCATTATTATTATTATTATCATTACTTAGTTTGGATACACAGGAAATTCCCCGACGCTTACGATGCTGCGTAATGAGAATTCTGTGCGCAGCTTCGTGGAGGGGCGACGCCAACTGTCTTTGACGTTCTGGCTATCTGCAGTTGTAGCAATGTAACATTCGTTACATGTTCCCACAGAAACTGCCAGCGCTCCAGTGCTACGCACTGGAGCGCTGGCAGTTTCTGTGGGCAGTTTCTCTGTGCATTGCAGGCGTCGCGAACCAAGCGAAACGCTGACAGCGTCCTTGCGAGAAGCGAAGCCAGCTGCAGTGCACGTGCCAGCCCTGCATGTGCACGAGCCCGACCGAGGGGCCAGCGCGCGTAACGGAGGCAGAAAGTGTGGTGTGTGTGTGTGAATAAAAATTTATTGGGTCCAGCGAAACGCAATAAAATGCGCACCTGGCTAATCTGACGATGTGACTGACAGGTCTAGCCCTCCGGCCCGATCACGGGCACTCTGGACGGCCAGGATTTGGTCTCCGTAGACGGGACTTCGCAGGAGTGCGTCCCACTCTTCCTCGGTGAACTTCGGGCCGAACGACCCGCACTCCCAGAGAATATCAGATAAAGTAGGAGCCTCGCCACAGGCTGCGCAAGCGCTATTCGGGTAAATGTTCGGATATATGCGGTTGATGGTCGCCGGATTTGGGTAGGAGTTGCAGGAGTCTGAGCGTGACCGCCTGCGGCCTGCTTAGCTTGGAATGAGGCGGCGGGAAGACCCTTCTCTTTAAGTAAAAGAATTTAGTAATTTCAGTGTGCGTGCTAGTAACGTCCCTGTGTTCGGGGGGGAACGCCGCCCGATACGAGGGTGGCGTGGTCGGTAAAGCCACGCGCAGCCTTCTTGGCCGACTCGTTGAGGTTCAGAGGAACCTCCTCGATCGCCCGACAAGGGCCGGGACCCAGAAGATGGAGTGTGTGCAGCTGCCACTGTTTTTGGCGCCTTTCAGAATTTTAACTACCTGCTGGGGTACCCGGCCTTTCTGGAATGCCCTGACGGCCGCTTACGAGTGACTATACACCCTATCTCTCCGACCGTCTTGCATTGCGAGTGCAATGCTCGGCCACCTCGCGATCCGTCGTCCGAATCGAGGCACAGTTGATGACTTTGTCCAGCGAATCCACGACGGAAACCGCAAAAGCCTTGCCGTCTCGGTAAGCAGTGGGGTCCACGAAGCTTTCGTCGATCTCATCCTCGGTGATTTGCTTTAGTATCTTCGAAGCTCTTGCTTTGCGACGACCTGCGCTGTGCACAGGATGGACGTTGCAGGGCAGCGGAGCGGCGATGAGCTTTTGCCTTGTTGCTCTGAGGATTTAGGTGTTGCTAGCCAAGTTCTTGGTTGGGGTGAGTCCGATCTCCTCTAGAATCCGCGTACCGGCCGGCGTGGTGGAGAGACGAGTTACCTGGGCCCGTTCTTGAGCCTCGGAAATCTCCTCCATGGTGTTCTGTATGCCGAGCTGGTGGAGGTCCTCGGCATGCATTCTGTCGGGCAGCCCGAGGGCTCTCTTGATAGTTTTTCTAATGTGGGCATTGAGCTTGTCCCGCTCTGCTCTGAGCCAGTTGTGCATTGCCACCGTGTAGGTGAAGTGACACAACACAAAGGCGTTGATGAGACGAAGTAGGTTGTCCTCCTTGAGGCCTCTGCTTCGGTTCGTGACCCTTCGCAAGAGGCGGAGAGCGTTGTCGGTTTTTGCAATGATTTCGCGCAATGCACGCGATTCGATGAACATATCCAGTACTCTGATGGTGTCGACCCTGGATAGCGGGCCTCCAGTCCGAGTGAACAGGTGAATGTCACTTTCAGAGACCGGCGTCCAGCCCTTATGTCTGCCCCCCTTTTTCTTTTCTGTAGAGTAGGAGCTTGGATTTCGTCGGGGAGCACATGAATCCGGTGGGTAGCAGGTACTGTTCCGTGACGTCTACGGCCTCTTGCATGGCACTTTCCATTTTCCCTTCACTACCACCGGTGCACCAGATCGTGATGTCATCGGCGTAGATAGTGGGGTTGATACCTTCGGCTAGGGCCTACTTCTTCGAGAGTCCGACCATGCAGATGTTGAAGAGAGTCTTGCGGCGTACCCCTGGGCCCAGGTGCACTTCGCCGGACACAAATTCGCCAAACCGCAGCTTCACTTTCCTCCCGGCCAAGAACGAACGGACGTATAGTTATACAGTCTGGGGCCCAGCTCGAGGTCCGCGACAGAAGACAGGATGTATGCGTAGAGAGCGTTGTCAAACGCCTTCTCGAGGTCGAGTCCTAGCAAGGCTCTGGCGTCCCTATAACTGCCATCGATGATCTGATGTTTGATCATCTTTATGCCGTCATCTGTTGACAGACCGGCTCGGAAGCCAATCATGTTGTGGGAATAGACGTTGTTCTCTTCCAGATATATGCTTAATCTGTTCACTTTCTCGACACAGGACGTGAGAGAGATGGGTCGGAGGTTATCAACGTTCGGAGCCTTGCCTGTTTGGGGATCAGGACGGTGTTGACGGTCTTCCATTGCTCTGAGACGCTGCCATTTCTCCACGTCTCGTTGATCTTCTCGGTAAGGTATTCATCGAACGGTATACGAGATTCCGCAGCATCTTGTTGGACATGCCGTCGGAGCCCGGCGCCGACTTGCCGTACAGTGCGAAAATGGCTTGCCTGACTTGCGCCACGGTGAAGTCTTCGTCCAACTACGGACGGGCCGAGCCGAGCTAGTCGGGAAAGTGGACCTCCTCGTCTCCGTGCTTTACGGGCAGGTACTACTCCATGAGCTTGGGAAACAGCTCGTCCCCTGGACAGCCTCTGGTAGCATCGTGCAGGGTCCTGGTGGATCTTGTGCCACCCTCGTCGAGCAAATGTTTCAGCAAGCCGCAAGATTTGCCGTTGCGCATCTGGCCGTCGATCGAGTCGCAGACCTTGTCCCATTGCTGCTTGCAGAGGGTACGACACTGATATTCGATGGTCTTAATGAGCTCTGAGGTCTTTTCTCTCAATCTTCGGTTGAACTTTTGCCTTGCGGGGGTTGAGGCTTGGGTGAGTTGGTTCATACTTATAACAGGAAAAAAAAACAGCGCAAAGTTCTGACAGGACACACAAGATGAAGAAGGCACGACAACAGCGCTGACTTACAACTGATTTATTTTTCGACATGTGGGCACATATATACCTTGACAGTAAAAAATTAGAAAGCAAATAACATGATTTGGTGCCCGTATCTCTCGTCGATATGCCTCATCGCTGGGCGCCTCAAACGCGTGCTATGCATATCACCTACAGTTCAAAAAATCTATTTTTGCGAAAGGGTTAGAGATGGCATGCGCACACAGTTAGTGTTGATACGTTCTATTTTGCTGCTTCAATTATTTCTCTGGTCCTATTATCTTTGTTTCTCCTATTACTGTTGTTTTGGAAAAGATTGGCTTGCAGCCACAATCCCTGTAACGGAGGCCTAGGTGGCCACTAATTGCTCTATTTACGTTGTAGTGATTCTGTTTCAGTCGCTCATTAAGGAATCTTCCTGTTTGCCCTATATATTTCCTCCCACAGGACAATTGGATTGAATATACGACACCATCAGTGCAGTTCACAAACCGGTTTACATGCTTTATGGGACACGACTGTGGCTGCCTTCCTGTTTCGTTTACTTTAGAACACATTGCGGATAATTTTTTAGGCGCAGAAAATACGACTTTGACATTGGCGTGTTTTCCTATCTTTTTTTAAGTTATGCGCTAACCTGTGAATGTAAGGTATCGCAGCTGTTTTTTCTCTTCTGTTTGGTTCCATTTGCCTCTTGGTCATCCTTTCCCTTAGCCTTTATCTTTTTAAGAACTGATTCCGCTGTGGATACTAGCACATGCTTCGTATACCCTGCTGCCTGAAGACGGTCTATCTGTTTGTTAAAGCTGTCTGTGATGGAGTGAAAACATGATTTGGTTAAGACGTTCGTGAAGCATGTCATTGAGCCAAGGAGTAGTCACTCTCCTCAACGGAATGACAACTCCATGAGCTCAATGCGCACTGCAAGTTCTGGATTCATTGGAGCCAGTCCTTGCAAGCCTTTTTTGACAACCGTGGAGGAACTGGTCTCAAACACTTACCAGTTGTGACTGTCCGTGTGTGCGCGAGGAACGTTGTTTTGTGGTTCCGCGTATCACTTGTGCTCTCTTTCCTCCTCCTCTCTCTATTCTTTTCCTCCCCTTCCCCCCAGCGTAGGGTAGCAAACCGGGTACAACCTGGTTAACCTCCCTGCCTTTCCTTTGCCTCTCTTTCTCTCTCTCTTTCTCTCTTGTTCCTCTTGCTCTTCGAGCGCATTGATGATGATATTAATTGCGGAGCACTTTAATGAAAACCACGTATAAAAATTGAAAAGAAAGAGGAAGCAAGGGAGAAATTGAAAGACAGAGAAAGAAAGGTGAAAAAAAAGAAAGAAAAATAGAAATAAATAGAAATAAAGAGAAAAAAAGACAAAAGAAAAAAAGGAAAAAGAGAAAGATAGATAGAGGTGGAAAGAAAGGGATAACCGAAGAGGCACAAAGAAGACGGCGCAGCTCCGCACTTCCTTCAGGCTTGGCACCACTAGTGCGAAGCTGCCTTAATTTTTTCATAGTGTTAAACTGGGTTTCGCATTTGTGTTTTGTTGCTGCCTGAAAAAATGGGGTCATGGACCGTGTTAAGCCTTGCTGGTTTTCTCTTCATCGTCCTCAACATCGGTTGTACGTATGTTGAAATAAATTTCATTTCATTTGATACTGTAGCAATTATTCGACTAACTTGTTTGTCAGTTATGCAACTGGAAAAGTCGGTTTTGGTTTGGCTTACCTAATCATTCTCTACGTAACATCTTACAGAATAATATTGTTTTCTCCTCCTATTATTGAAAGGCACAGAGCTTATCTCGTGGTTCGTTTAAGTATGCTCACTTCCTGCTCGATCTAAGTGCTCGGCGGTGCCAGTTTGGACTATGTCCCGGACAGGGCGGTCGTACGAAACAGCAGCAGCTAACGACCGTCACCCGTAAAACGGCGATATAAAGGCAAATTAGGGCTAGGAAGGATTTAAAAAAAATTTTAACGGCACCTCTGTCCGACGTACGTAAGTCTGGACGAATAGACGTTAATGCGAGCTACTCAGCATATCGAAAAAAAAAGAATTCAGCTCTATTCCCTGGACTGGTCGTTGGATTGCCTAGCGTAGGTATGCACACCCGTAATGTAATGTCTTCCGGGGTTTACCTGAGTTACGCTCCGGTCGTATGGTATATAGCTTGGTCTAAAGGGCGTCGGTGGTATTCCATAAAGTAGAACTGGAGGGCGAGCGTTCGTGAGCGCGTTTATTGCTTCCTAATACGTTAAAATAGGTCAGCGGGCTGATCTGTACCGCTTGAGATTGTTCTGTCTTTATGCGATAGCGTTAAAGAGCGCGTTTCGCAGAAATTCCGGTGTAGGCGTCGTGAGTTTGGAGCGATAAATCGGCGTTGTCCGGTAGCGAAAGATCGAGATAGATGCAAATAAATAAAGAAAAAGCTTCGGTTAAAGTGGGAATCAAATCCAGGTTCTTCTGCGTGACATGCAGGTGTTTTACCACATAGCCATTCCAGTGCTTGGAACTGTCGCGTGAAGAAAACCCCTGTATATCATGCACTGGAAGGAGTCTTCTTAACGCATGTAACATTGCATGGCATAAGCGTACAATCGCACCAGGTGTCAGAACACGAGAATTGCGCGACGAGTTGGTGGTTTCAAGGTCCACCCACTAAGAAGCCCTCAGGCCCAATCAATCATTATCAGCAGCACAAACAGCCTCAACAACGTGTGCAGCTGCTGAGGTGCACGTGTTGCCTTACTGTCGAGTAGTGGTCCCTTCGCCATCACGCAAAAGGAAGAATTATGGCGCAGGGGGGCGCTTCGCAACAGTACCTGGAGTAAGCATTCGGGCATTCTAGGATAGTTTAAAATGGTCAATGTTACGAGCACAGGCGTTCCTTTCTTTGCGGCACGGTTGGGGTGGCCGCCGAGAAGCGAAGATAGGCTAGCGAGTGAGAAGGCGATGTGAACGTGGCCAGATTACGCGGTGGCGTTCTACTCTTCAAGGCGAACCTCAAGCGTCTTTCATATTTTTGTTCTGTTCTGTCCCGTTTTTTTCCTAACTAGCTTGATGTGAAGAGGGTTGAGGCTTGTATCCCCTCCGCTTTTCCGTTTCCATAAGTTCTGCAGCGAAGAAAAAAAAAAGGATACCCGGAAGCAAAAATGAACATGTCAAGAAAAGACATACTATAGCAAACTGTCGGTTTGACTACCATGTTGGCTGGGTCATGGCGGTGAAAAGTGCCATCGTAATTAAGTAGTTAATTACTTACAACATAATTGTATTGATGAATTAAGTCAGCGACGGGGAAACAAAGCGGGATGCTCGAGAAGGGCATCGGTGATATCTAGATCTTGGGTTGTTTGCTTCGTTCTTTCGTTAGGAAGCAATTAAGGAAGCCCCCATTCGCTCAGTGCCTATTGAAACAAACAAGAAAGCAAAAGAGTGCAAACCATTCTGAACGCTCCTTTATATGCCTGCTTTTTTTAACCATAAAACGTACATAAGGAAAGGCTGGTGCGAGTGTGTGGCGCCGGCGACTCCATTTCTATTGCAGAATAGTTGTTGCAATGTTGTGGACAAGCGCAAAGCTATGCAAGCTTGTAGACATACAGACGAACAGATGCCCACTTAGCCTCAGTTCTTCAATACATAAAAGTGTTCACTCAACAGAAAAGTTCACAAAACGCAGGTATTCAAACATAGCAAATGTCATATTTACCGGCAGCGCAACCACACACACGGACAGAGAAAAGAAGTGAAACGGAAACACAGCGCTGACAACCAAACACAGCGAAGTACAACCAACTGGCCCAAGTTTCCGTTTTGTTATAGCAAATGTCCACACATAACATAAAAGTTTGCCAAGATGTTGCCACAACAGATCACTCGTAACTTACAAATCGTCTTTGATACTCTAACTACAACCAGTGATGTTTTCAGAAACAAACGATGCACAAACACGAAAATACAACAATCAAATACGAATTAAGACGTTTCAAATACACACGTGAAGCGGACTCTAAGCCGGCGACTCTGAAGTGAGAAAACAATATCAAGTTAGGCGTCGAAAGAACTTACTATCAGCACGCCACGTTCACGATCTTTGCAGATAAACATACGTTCGAAGACTTCGCAAGACACGAAACCTTTGACGCCAACGACGCCGCCGATAAAGATCTCAAAGCTCAAATGTTACGAGTTGTTGTTCACTCTATCATTAAGGACCACACCGCATCGTCTCTACAGGTTGTTGACGGCAGAATGGTCGCCGCACTCGTCGAAGTGTTTGGTGCCTTTTTACATGTTTTCTCTTTGACCGCTGAATTAGTGGGACCATAAAACAGGGTCTCACTTTTCAATCAAGCCGCAAATCTTGTAGCCTTGCGTGCTTTCGTTGCCAGACTGAGAGATGAAGACATCGATCATGTTTTAATTGATGACGTGCGTTGCCTTCACCGTGCGTGCATGGAAGGCGAGGCGATGGACCGCCCTGATAAACATATTTCTCCTATGTGGAAAAAAGAAAAGCGGCCGTCAAACACCCTGCACTGGGAAATTTACTTGAGCAAGAGCCCGCCGTTGGGCGAGGTGGTTGTAATCCACGTGAGACATTTTAACGCAAAGAAGAAAACGACTCAAAGCCAGCACAACGAGACAGTGGGACTATAGGCAAGGATCCGGCTAGCACGATTTATTTTTGAAAAAAAAAAAATTGAGGAGCCAACCTTGGTCTGCCCAGGTATCGCACAATCCTCGGGATCGGTCCACTGTCCCCCTTTCTGTCATTGTTTTTGACGCACAGAAGTTCATTAATAATAATTTCTCGATATATAATTGTTGCTGTGGTGAGCAAACCTCAGTTCCTGGCTGGCTTTTTCGTGACGCACAGCACGTAGGCTTGCCACCATCCAGGCTTAATTTTTCGATACTTCGGAGGTATAGAGATTTTTTTCGACAGAATTCGTATTTATGGACCTTATCATGTGTTTTTTAAGCTGGCAGATTGCACAGATGGCAGGGAGAGGAGAAATAAAAGAGAACGAATTATGATTGCGAGGGATTTACGGCGACGCCTGGATGACGTAGTCGTTCCATTACTGCTAATGGTAAGGGCCTGTCCGGTTTCACGCGTTTCAAAGTAGTTGTAGGACAGCCCGCACTGCTGCACGCATTACTGTGTTTTCAGACCTGCGTTTTGCGTGCTTGCCGAGTTATACGGTGCAGTGTACACATGCGCCAGCGAACCGAGCGTATATGCGCACAGTGGCGACGTGTTGAAACATCTTTCACCACATGCCATCAAGACCGGTCATTTACATACCACTAATCGGCTTCACATTCCCCGACGACATTAAATGCTGTTTACCAGTGCGAGCAGTCTTGCAATCCTAGATAACAGAGTACTCCCTGGAGACATCCGAGGTGTCTACCAGATGGTTTCATCTTAAAGGTGCCGTCTAAATGCAGGCTTTTTACGGGTGTTCTGCATACACTCGAGTCAAAGCTTTAGCGTGCTTCAAGGTCAGAAGACACTGGTCCGCTCAAACTCATTCCTTTGTATTCCAACGAGATGGAAAAAGTAGAGGTAGGAAGGCTGCGAAGATCAAAACAAGTTTGCTCTCCTCAAAGGAAACGAAAACAGACATCGCAAGTTACCCACGATAGCAGCTCTTGTATTGCTAGCCTGTCCGGCCATTCATCAAGCACCATGTCAGTAATTACAGGGACACGTTACAAAGAGCCGAGCTGTTTCAGAATCGTTGGCATTGCTCGCAGGCGACCGGGATCGCGTGCAAGGTGACTGCTGACAGCGATCCGTACTCGTGTTTCAGAGATATCATTAGATTCTCTGCGAGAAAGAATTGCATGTTTTCCTGCACGATTGCGAAAATTGGGCGAGGGGGAGACCATTGGTCGAACAACAGTAGGCACACTCTGCAGCTTACCTCGAAGACGTATTAAGGTGGTAGTTTGTATGTACACTGTTATATTACAGGTGTCCCGAGTTCTCGGGATACACGTCGTCCTGTCAAGTTTGGTGTAGCGTTGCCACGACTTTACTTGCCTGCAGCCGTGTTGGCAGGGCAGGCCCAGTTATCGTGGTTACAGCACTGCCGTGTCAAACTCACGGGCCGTACAATTAGTTACAGTCCCAGAGAGTGTTCCCAGAAGTGTTCCGATGAAACCCGTCCAGAGGTAGGGGGAGGGGACCAAAGTGCTGCTGTTTGGCGCTCTAGGCGCAAACACTTTCTTTCCAGGTAGTCAGATGAATGGAGCATTCAGGCCCGCGCTCATTGCATGTCAGGTCGTGAGGACTTGCAAGTGGTATCGCTTCCCGGCCTTTCCTCTTAAAGTAGCCGGACATGCGCATCGTCATCATCGTAATCAGACCTGACTACGCCCACTGCAGGGAAAAGACCTCCCCCATGTATCGCCAATTAACCCTGTCCTGTGCTTGCTACGGCCACGTTATACCGCAAACTTCTTAATCTCATCTGTACGGTTTGGGTTTGGGCTAGTTGGTGATCCATTAATAACACACAGCGCAATAACAATAATAACACACAGCGCTTGTCTATGTGGTTCCTTTTCTCGTCCTTTGTTCGTCTTGCGCTGTGTGTTATTAACTCATCTGCACACCAAACTTTCTGCCTCCAACTCGTGCGCTTGCCTTCTCTTGGAATTCAGTCGGTTACTCTTAATTACCAGCCGTGCCCATCACCATTCCTTCTTCTTGTTTTCGACTAATACGTCCCTTAACACCCGCTTGTTGCCTGACCCACTCTGCTCTCTTCTTGTCTCTTAAGATTACACCTGAAATGATAGGACGTGTACACTCCCCCCCCATAACTCACGCGTTGTGTACGCCGAATCCGTACCTCCGGCTCACTGCTTCACAGCTTTGAAGCATTCGTGCTTGATTGTTCTTGCCAACACCTCCCCTTGTAACGAGTTTAGGTAACGAAGCAAAATAGATAGCGCAGAGGTCATTAGCGGATGCGAAAATAGTCCTTAACATTTTCTCGGCAATGGCGGCCGATGAACTTGGAGCTTCAGAAAGCCATAACTTCGTGACCCGAGAAGACCGTCAGAGTTACGCATCACGAACTTCGCAGCTCTCCACGCCCATACAGCATTCTTCTCAACGCTTTCTGACGCCCGCAACGTTATTAGCTTTGTGCGGTGCAAACATGAACCATACACCGAACCGGATGTCCAACCCCATTGAACAGTGCTCTCGAACGTAAACAACTCAGGGTCGTGATCGTATTATCTCGCCCCGGCGCGGCCAGCGGGTGGCTGCGGGGTTCTACATCGGTGGGTGAACAACAACTCGCTTTGTTTCAATAAAATATGGCCAGCGCAACAAGTGGAAAAGATGGGAGAGGCGACTCCGCTGGCAGGTCGCACGCCTCGATGAGCCGTCGTTATTTACGGTCGTCGTTATTTATCCCGACTCTTGTCAAATACTGTATCTGCCCTTTCGTTTCATAACGTTCGTGCAGGCTGCGTCGCGCAACGGCCGCATAGCTTGCGCGCCCATGCCGAAGCTGCGAACGGTCTGTCGGTCAGTGAACCGCTCACTGCGCGGCCTTGGCGTGGCAACCCCGAGGCGCCTCGCCATCGGCGACCAGCGTCCAAGGCGAGCGACCGTCCGGCACGCGCGGCCTTGAATCAGGAAGGAGCCGCACTGCGAGCCGCAGCGTGAAGTCGTCGAAATGCTCCCCGTCTTATTACCACGCCACTGTAACGGGTATGCCCTCTCCGGCGCCCCCAAGCTAGCCGCACCCGTCCAGCCGTACAAACGAGTGCGTGTCTCCTTCTCCTCAGGACGTTAAGTGGAGAGTGGAGGTTTCAGGAGCGGTGTAGGTTGCTGCGCACACTTGGAAGCCAGCTGAGGAAGCAAGCTTGGGTATAGCTACAGCGATGGGATACTCAGCCTCCACCACCACCCCTCCCTTCCGCTTTCGCAACTTCTTTCCCGTAATTTACATGTGTAAGCTCATCTCGCGTTCCGCGCCTGCACGTGGTGGTGGTGGCATTGCGAAGGGTCCCGCAACGAGGAAGCGCGATGCGAAGGTCTGTGCTGGAGCCTGCTCTTATCTAGCGCGGCGATCGACGACCGTCGCCTTATCTATGCCGTTCCTCCCTTCTCGCCAGAGAAATTGTCGCGCGAAGCGGATCCGGCAGCTTTATTAGCCCGCGAAGACGGTGTGAGTGCGTGCGGCGTGCCATTTCCGCACTTGTCGTGGTGATATACGTTATGCGAAGGCGACCCGCCCAGGTGTTTTAGCGGTTACGGTACTCCCCTGCTGACCCCAAGGTCGCGGG
>JALIZH010032833.1:0-38119 GCA_030522465.1 Rhipicephalus appendiculatus | reverse complement strand
CTAACGATTAAAGATGTTGAGGTGGATGCTATGGCCAATGCAATAGCTGCTTCCTCCACCTCTTCTGCAAAGCTCGTTCTTACCGAGCCGCTGACTTTATCATTTCCTTTGTAGTCCACTACTGCTATAGTGATGCCATTTCTTTTGTATTTGGCCGCGTCTACGTATGTTCTTTCCAGTAAATCCTTTAAGTTGTTATGGATATTTTTCCCTCTTTCTGCTCTCGTTGCCTGATGATAGTCGGGGTGCATGTTTTTTGGTATCGGTAAGATTACTAAACATTTTCTTATCTCATAAGGGATATCCTTCTTGGTGCAAAATTGATTTGTGTAGTTCATGCCCAGTTCATCTAGTATAGTTCTGCCTGTTTTACTGTGCGTTAGTCGTTCATACTGTGTGATTCTCTGGGATTCTATAAGCTCTTCTGACTTGTTGTGAAGCCCTAATTCAAGTAATTTCTCATTAGGGGCGTTGTGGCGTGAGCACTGCTCCTCGGCAAGACCAAAAGCGGTGGGCGGACCCGATCTTGGCCGCGGGCGCCTGTCAATCAAACTCGTGAACTCGGGTGCAAACTCGTTGATTCTGAGAAGGCCCCAGTTCAACTCGTGACTGTCATGGCGCAGGTGTGACTGTTAAGCGTTTCTTGCGGTGGACGCTAAGCAGGAGCTTCCTTGCATATAAAATAATTTGGTCAGCTTCCACCGCTTGTGCAAGGCTGGATCCATAAAGGAGCTTGGGATCACCTAGCTTCTTCCAGGTTTTTAAGTCCGTCGTCTACTCGGTCTGCTTCGAAGTGAAGACCGCATCAGCTCGGTCTTAATATTGATGATGCTAATTATGTAGTGCTTATTTAACACAATATTCAACAGTTTTGTCCTTATTTGGTAAAGCTTTGATTAAAACGGCAATAATTACCTTGGGTACAATTAGCAAAGTGTTCATTAGTATGGAGCTTCTTAACAAAATCCAAATTACCACGATCCTAATTAGCACCATACTAGTTAGTAAGGTCTAATTAGCATGGCTTTACTTAGCGTGATCATAATTAATGTCGCGTTAATTAGCACTGTCCTAGCTAGCGTGGTCTTAGCTTTACATTGCTTCATTTGAATGGTCTTATTAAGATGTTGCTTAATTACCTCGGTCTTAGCATGACTTCACTTAATAGCTTGGTCATAGCATGTCCTGACCTGCCTACCTAAGTAGGTATACCGTCCAGCCAATTAGCTAATCAGCCGGCCGCACGTGCTCGGGGAGCTAGCAGACGATGCTGACGACGAAGACGGCGCGCGCCGGCCGACCAGCGCGCCAGAATGTACAGGCCAACCATGATGATTATGCACGTGGCCTCGCGTTTAGCTACGGTCGCGACTAGAGCTGTGCGCCGCCGCGCCGCGCCGCCGCCGCTGCCTGTTTTTTGCTCACGCCGATCGCGCCGCCGCCGAAATTTTCAGAGTGACCGCGCCGCCGCCGCCGCCGCGCGCTATCTTCGGCGCGCCGCCGGTAGCCTTTAGTTTTAACCCGAACGGGGGATCGGGACATAAAATACATCACTTCACTTGGCAAGATTTTCTCGATGGGTCGGTGTAATGGACTTTCCATTCAGCCGCCGCTGATTGGAGGAAGCTCGGCCAGCAGCGTGCCCCCCTCTTTCCGATTCTTCCTCTTCAACGTCAATATTACGTCATGAAGTTTTCACAACTCCTGATTAAAATTAGAGGAACGGAATGTGCTTCAACCATAGAAGGAAAATATAGTCGAGAGCACGCCTAGCATTCATAAGTTAACCTCCTCCGTAGCCACTACCACTTCGGGCTCGTGTCACAATTCCCATCATGCTCTTGTTTGTTTTCCTTTTTCATGGTGAGCTCATGTGTAAATAAAAAGAAAATTCACGAGCGAGCGGCTCATGTCCACAGACCAACCTCCTCCGACGCCCCTCCCCCCTCGTGCTCCAAGCTCTGGTGAAAGTTTCCAGCATGCTCCTGTTTCATTTTTTATGGCTGGGGAGTTATTCTCGATGTGTCCCCCCTAGTGAACTGTCCATTTTGGCCGCAGCTCATTGGCTGGAGTTCAGTGACCAGTGCGCTCCCTGTTTCCGGATCATCTTCCGGGACGTCATTTTGATGCCACAAAGCTTTCACAACTCTCGACACTAATGAGAGGGACGAAATGCGCTTCAACGCAGCGAACGCAGCGCCCAGACATCCGCTTTTGGGCGTACATCTCGGAGGCTGTGCATAAATTCTGATTGGGTAAGCTATCGAATTAGGTTTAATGGTTTAATGCGACCAGGGTTGCCGTTGGTGGCTACTTTGCGCCAAAGTGGCTACTTTTTCGACTCCGTCTGGCGACAAAAATTTGCAGTTGGCGCCATGGCTATTTTCTGGCTACTTTTAATGTGCTGATTTGGCGCACTAAGTAGCCATTTTTTCTCATTTTTGCAGACGAAACACATTGTTTTTAAGCTTTTCACTCGCTTCAGCGGATGCGTACGGTCGTTCTCCACCCACCAGTAGGCTGGTGCGCATCGAGGCACCCTTACGCGACGCTTAGCGCGTCTCCAAATACGGAGGGGCGAAGTTGCGTACATGGTGACGAACACGTGGCCAGCTCGGTGCTCAAGCTTCCCGCCATCTATTGTGATGCTACGCGCAAGTTTTACTAATAATTCTGATACACAATGCGTGTTCTCGTGTAAACTTGGGAAAACAGACATGTGCAAGAAATTTTAGCTGGCCTGTTTATCTACAACCAGAATTTGGTCTGCAGCTTCAACGGAAATCTGTTTCAACTTTACATGTTCCTTCTGACTTGCTGGCTGGAATATTCGAATATAACTTTGTGTCTGGCAAGAACTCATATTTTCTACATAAAATATATGCACGCGTAATGAATTTATAATAATTGTTCACTTAATTTATTTCAAACTTCTCCGTGGCTTTCTATGCTCTTACTTATTCGAAATGGTATTATGTATTGATCAATACTAAAGAATCTGCTCATAATACCACTTCTGCTCCACTTGGCTACAAATTTGGCGATAATATTAAATCTGGGGTTCAACGTCCTAAAACCGCGGTATGATTGAGGGGGCGCCGTAGTAGGGGGCTTCGGAAATTTTGACCATCTGGTGCTCCTTAACGTGCACTGACTTCGCACAGTTTACGGGCCTCAGCCATTTCGCCTCCATCGAATTGCGACCGCCGCGGCCGGGATCGAAGCGACGACCTTCGAGTCAGCAGTCGTCGAGCGCCCTAACCGCTACACCACCGTGGTGGACGCATCGACGTGGTAAAGAGCAAACATCACGGCCAACCGCTTTTTCGAGTAACTGAATGCGCTCTGCCGAAATGGACTGTGAACATCTTCTTCAGATGGTCACATCGAGAATAGCTCCCCGGAAGTTGTCGTATATATATTTCTTTCCTCCAGAAGTCTCAAGAGTATTGCCTGACCTCAACGCTGCGGCGTCCTACAGCCTTAAAGGGAGACGATCCAACTCGCTGGATAGCATATTCGTGGAGTCTCGGGGCTACTACACTGTACATAGATAAATCAAATAGATAAGTAATATATATCGATGGTTTAATGCACGTTTTTTTCCTTACTTTTTTTACTCGACTAAGTCGATAAATAAATAAAGAAGTAAAGGCAATGAAACACTTACAATAACCGATAGCTCAGCTAATTGGTAGGTATTCATGTTAAAAAGACACATAGTTTCTGTAAGCGCGAAGGACACGAAACACGATCGAAGAACACAGGACAAGCGCTTCGATCGTGTTCTTCGATCGTGTTTCGTGTCCTTCGCGCTACAGAAACTATGGATCAATACCAACTAGCCCGTTCTCAGTGCCTTCTAAAAAGACACGGCGTGAAAACACAAGGGTGAAGTCAAGAGAGTGACCAGTTATCTCTCACGTTGACCATCACGCGCAACTGACTGATCGGTATCGCCTCTTGCCTGGGAATGCGCACATAAGTGTTTTAAGTGCGGAGCAGTTTAAGGGCCCGGGCTGTCGTATGCAGTCATCGCATGCTGTCATCGTATGCTGTCGTAGCTTGACGTAACGCAGGAAAAACCACAAATAGTCTAGCCATCTGTCGCATATTGAGCGCCCGCTCGCGCCAAGGAGAAGTCTTCTTCCTCTATAGTTCTTCGAGCACATTGATGATGATGTTAAGTGCGGAGCAGTTTAGATGCCCGGGTTGTCGTATGCTGTCGTATGCTGTCGTCGCTTGGCATAACGCAGGCAAAGCCAGGTATAAAAAATAGAAGAAAAGGAATCAAGCAAAAAAATAGAAAAAGAGAGAAAGAAAGGAAAAATTAGGAAGAATAAAAAGAGCAAGAAAGAGAAATAAATAAATAAAGAGAGAGGAAGAAATCAGTAAACATTGAGAAAAAAAAAGGAAACAGAGAAAAAGAAAGAAAGAGAAGAGGAAAGAAAGGAAAAAAAACCGAAGAGAAACGAAGAAGGCTGTCCAACTCCGCGCTTCCTTCAGGTTTGGTACCACTGGTGCAAAGGTGTTAATTTTTTTTTGTCTATCCTTCTTTTCCGCCGCTGTACGATTTTTCAGATGGCGGCGTTTGCGGCGTCTGGACTACTTTCTTGCGTCCGTGTTTGCACACCCTGTCTTCATAACGGCCCCAGTACAGCCTCTGAAAATAAAATATCGAGCACGGTATCCTCCCTTGGCATTACGCCAGAACGGTGATTCACGTGACATGATTAGAGCAAATACTTTCGATTGGTCCATATACGAGAAATATCAGTTGTGAATTGTCTCCTACCCTGCTTTGCCCTGCATTTGCTTACCCGTACTTCCTCACCTCGCGTGATTACCGTGCGCGACGAACTTATTTTGCACTGTTTTGTGAGTTTCCGATTACGCAAGGCGAAACAACAGAGTGCAGCCAACAAGCTCGAAATTCTGATTGGCTCAAAGCTTAGTGCTCCAATTTTACACGTGCTTTATGAAGAAATAAATGTCGAGGAGATATCGAATGGAACGAATGGAAGAGGAACCGGATTATTTAATTCTTCCAACGGACGGACTCTTTACAGTGAAGACGATGCAGCTCTCCAAAAAATAGGCCAACCCGCTTCCACGGTTACTGTATACTTTTTGATTGCAATAACAATTATATGGACACTCTGTTCAGGTTTTCATTGTCGCTGTCATGTTCCGTATAAAGCCCAAATCGTTAACTTTTGTTCGCGCATCGCATGCTGTACCAGCTAGTAAAAGCTTGCGAGCGCTAGCGAGGAACACGGCTGGAGCATAGATGAAACAAGCTGCCCTTCTCCATCGTACGTAGGGCGCATGTGATTACATCCCACCGCGTGCGAGGCCTGCCATTGGTTGCTCCTCAACAAGAAAGGAAGCCTTGTCCGTCTTTCGCTAGGCGAAGGAGCATCAAGAGACGTCGGGGGGCTGCGTGGCTCGATATCCGCAGCTGTGAACTTGGACTATAAGGGCGCGGTGGCGAGCGCTGGCGCGCGCGCTATCTCGGCAGGCATCAGCAAACGCGTCTCGTATACCCTTCTACGTGCTACCATCTCACCGCGTCGTCCTGTGACCACTGATACGACAAACTGCATGAGAACTGCATGAGAACTGCTTCTTTCCCGGGAGCGGCCGTATTCCCATCTACCAGTGTTTTGCAGTTTCGCGAGATCGGATGAAAAAGAGTTAGCTGGTAGCCTTAGTTTGTTATAACATTACGACATGTTGCTGTCGCATTTACTGCTTCGCCCTTTCGGGGAAACAGTTCTTGTTTTCAAAATTCAAGAGACAAACTTCTATCCCCACAAACCCTTGAATCATGAATCAACCCCCCCTCCCCCCCACCGCGCGCCGCGCCGCCGCCGATCCGATGAACCCCGCGCCGTTGACGCGCCGCCGCCGGAGGTGGAAACACCGGGCGCGCCGCCGCCGGCGATTTTGGGTCCGGCGCACAGGTCTAGTCGCGACGTTGTAAGGCGCTCGTCTGGAACTAGTCTCAGGGGCCACGATGCTGATTATTCTAAAGGTTACTTAGTGCAGACATTATAAGCTTGAAAATGAATTTAAATAGCCCTTGCCTTTAAAAAAACATCATCAGTAAATGTTTCTGACTCTTTTAAAGCCTTGGTGCACTTCTGGACTCAGTGGAACGACAAACAATGAAAGAAGATGCCTCTGCTTTAAAAACACCGCCCAATTTTGTCGACCGTCCTTGACGTGATGCCGCTTTCCACCGTAACCAATAGAACGGAGCGCGCACCGAGGGGTGGATTTGAGGTTTTCGTACTGTTGGCTCGTTCAAAAGGGGGTGTCGCCAGAGATCGGAAATATCCCGAGTTTTGCCAAACTCGGGCCATCCTGCATAGCGCCCCAGGTGCAACGCTGTAGAAAAAATGCAAGCTGTAGCCTTCACAGCGTTGCACGTGATGCGTGAAATGGAGTATAGGATTGGCTCGACCTAAATGGACAAAGAAAACGCAAAGTAGGAAGCGCGATCATTTGCAGGACTTCCAGTCGAGTCTACTGAAGTCGACTGCGGAGGTTCGTCATATCAAGAGTACTTGATAACGGTCTGAGATAAAAGCAAGATAGCTGATGTGACGTCGGCGTTGCTGCGATTATCATTAAGTTTCGTGTCAACGAGCGCAACATCGGCCATTCCTCAAAAGACATCCAAAACTATGTTCTTTTCTTTTTTAGAAAATGCAATTTTTTTTACTAAGATGCTATGACTGTAAGGCTCGTGTCGTCTTAGCGCAGGAACTCTACGTCTAAGTGCAAATATTTTGCTGCTGGTTAAATGATATTGGTGAGTCTAATTCACAAATGCTTTTAAATGCGAATGCATTTCTTAGTCGGGCTATGTCAGGCATCCGGCATTGTCCGCGCGCCGGCAGGTGTTATCTCTCCGCTCTCACTCCCTCTCCCATAGCAACAGCTGCGGGCGCGCGCGCTTATCCTCGCCCCCTAGCAACCGGAGCATGTGGTGCGAGAGAGTGTAGGAGAGGGTAGGTGCAGTGCTTCGCCGCTCCTTCTCTCGCCGTTCGCTCTCTCTCCTCCCTGCGCCCCACTCTCCCGTCCGCTCGCGCCTCACTCTCGACCGTTCGCTGGCTGGGCGCCTCTCAAGGCGATGGCAGAAGTCGGTGAAGGCGAGATCTTCTCGGCGCAAGAAATGCATTCGCATTTCCTCACGATTCTCTTCGGGGAGGTGGGGGGCATTTTTTTAAATTATCTTTTTTATTTATAGACTAGACTGAAGCTCTTTATATTAAAATGTTCGGGTGCATGACAATTTATTGAAACCAGCAGTTTAGTTGGCTAGGCCTATAATCTAAGAAAAAAAAAACAGTATTTGGACCCCTTTCGGAGAGTCCTGACATGCCACGTATATGACTCTGCTTAAAGAGGCACGTCAACTCTCTTTGGAGACCATTGTCGCTACTGCGTTCAATTCCTTCTTTTCTTCAGTTTTTTCCAAGTGATCTTCCTATTCCAGACAATGATCTCATCTCTGTTACCTCCATCATGGATGAGCTCATAATCACTGAAAATGGAATTGAAGCTGCTTTTGACCGTCTTTCCAACAGCACGGCTCCCGGTCCAGATGGTATTTGTCCGAAATTTCTAAATTTAACTAAACCAGTTCTATCTCGCATCTTTGCATGTCTTTTTCAACAATCTATTCAGTCAGGATGCGTCCCTGGCGGATGGAAAATTTCTAAAATAATTCCAATCTCTAAATGCGGAGACTCGTCATCCGTCACAAATTACAGACCCATCTCGCCGACCAATATCCCAAGGGACAAAACGGGGTCGGCAGGTGGTAGGCCCGACGTCCGTGGCCGTTGAAAATATGGCCGGCCCGACGTCGGCAAGTTAGATCGGGCCGATCTCGTTTTTTGCAAGTGGCCGAGCTGTTTGCCGACCATCGGCAGCTGGTCGGCGAACGACGTCGGGCCGATGTCGTGGACTTGGCAGTGCCTACCTCGGGCCGCACTTGTCTTGAGCACTTGCCAACGATGGCAAAAGCACGGCCAACGCTCTTTTGCCGTTATTCACCGCTATATATTCTGAATTTAATTCATGCAGTATATATTATTTCAACCAAATGAGGGGGTCAGCTTTTTTTTTGAAATAAGCAATATTCAATCCGCTTAGGCTTTTTCATTATGCAACGCTTGAGGCAAAGGAAAATAAATGACAACATGTTAGCTGAAGGAATGCTTCAGATGTTGAGAACTAATAATAAAGGAAATATTTTTGCTCAGTTTCCCTTGTTTGCACTGGCAGGCAAACTAAGCCCAATTGTACTTGAGTGTACACATCGGGGCCCTAACATTGACAAATGCAACTGCTGCTGATGCTCTGTGATGTATATTGGCACACACCCGCGAAAGGGCTTCGACCAATGAAGAATCGGATGATACAGATATAATTCCAGTGACATGAATTTATTTTTCAATGGTTTGGGTAAAAATGAATGACATTTGGTCAAGGTGCCACACGTGGTGTCGTCAAGGAGACTCTACATTGATGTCGCGTTCCGACCTTTTCACAACTTTTCCCAGGGTGGCCAGTGATGCTTCCTGGAAGCTGCTCCGGACGGACACTGCAACAATAATCCATGTAACAAATTAGGAAAAAAAAAATGAAACTGTTTACTAACAGGAAAATATCTCCTGCGCAATTATCATCCCTGCAAAAGGACAAAGACACGTGCTTTTGAACTAAAATAAGCACATCTCATTAATGATAACTCAATAATTTAGTTGTCTCCAAACAACCTCATGAGCTTTCGACAGACTTGATTTGTGTACAAGTAATACCGTGGGGGTTAAGCCTTTAGAGTTATTAAGTTCATTGCAATAATGATGGAGACCTGGATAAGCTTTCTGAAACAAAGCCCTCAGCGTTTTCTTCGAAAAAGTGTACTCTGTCATACCAACAGCATGTCCATTGCATAACCTGGCACTCTTGGCCTGACATGGCTGTTCCCCAGTACGCATTGCATGTCTTAAAGTATGTCAATTATCTGTAGTCGAAGCGTGCCGAACACTGGTTCTTCGTACACGCTTTTTTAATGTTCACAATTAATTATGGCGAGAGAAAATGAAGACTATTGGAATGCTAAGAAAACAAAATAACAAAATCGGAGAAAACAGCAGGGCGCGCTTCGCCTATTTATTTTATCATATGTAAACGCAGCCTTGCACAACCTTTTTGGTTTCGGCTGTCGACGTCGCAAGCTTTCTCGGTATGCTGTATGTTTTGTGCACTGAAATGCTTATCAGGCGTTTAGTAGCACATAAGTTACTGCACCCATAGTAGCGTGATTTAGGAAGGGGGCTTTAGATAAATTCTCTTTACATAAGCACATCATCAGTCGTATTTATTAGTCGGCATCTATTTTGTCCAAGCGTACTTAAAATATGTAATATTACCTTAGATTGAATCACTTAGTAAAAATTTTTCCTCAATATATACCCAATAATGAGTGAAAAATTGGTGTGCTTACTCAAAATTATGTTGAGTACGTTACTCAATTTGAAGCAAGCATTAGCTTTGGCTGTGTACACTCATATGAAGGAAATATGGAAGGAAACAAACTGTATGACGAACTGTAAGGACATCTGGTTACAGTTGCGCACACACACACACACACACACACACACACACACACACACACACACACACACACACACACACACACACACACACACACACACACACACACACACACACACACACACACACACACACACACACACACACACGCACGCACGCACGCACGCACGCACGCACGCACGCACGCACGCACGCACGCACACACACACACACACACACACACACACACACACACACACACACACACACACACACACACTTTGGCTGTGTACACTCATATGAAGGAAATATGGAAGGAAACAAACTGTATGACGAACTGTAAGGACATCTGGTTATAGTTGCACACACACACACACACACACACACACACACACACACACACACACACACACACACACACACACACACACACACACACACACACACACACACACACACACACACACACACACACTTAAAGGTTATGAGCACCACCTAAAAGATTATCCGAAGCAGAAAAATCCACAGCTAGGTTGCTAGTAAACATGACTTAAGGTTCTCTTTCATAAAAATATTGGGATCGATCGACGTTACGCGAATCGAATGACGTCCATGCACGTCATCCGCGTAAACCATTTATTGTGTACCTTAATTTTTTTCCTCGGGTTTGCAGTAGCAGCTTGCGTCAGAATAAAAAGTCTGAGTTCAACAAAATAGAAATTGACTTTCTAGTGTAACAAGAACAACATAAGTCCATACCAATCATTTCTTCTACAGAGGCACTCAAGATATCAAATATTGTACGTAGTGGTTCATTAGTTTCTGCCAAACGGCTGTGTAGTTGTGGGCTCTGCACAGGTGAACCTAACGCGAATAGAGTTTCTTATTGTACCAAGTGGGGTGCCAAACCAAACCTGAGCACGAAGCGATATTCTAGGAACGCTGCTAAAGCTGAACCGAATCAGAACTTAAAAAAGAGAATGGCTAGCAATTCGGATCGAAGCTGCTGAAATCATAAGCAAAAACAGTTTCTGCAGTCTTCGTGGAGAGCCCATGTCAAATGGCGACTCATTTAAGTGATTCGATGTGCGGCCGTTGTTGCGCGATGATAGGGTTTGTGAAAAAAAATTATGAAGGATGTCACTTATCAAGATAATTGCATGCCGTTGAGCATGCATGTATTGCCTTTACGCAGCGCCTATCAAGTCGCTGCTTCCATTTGAACACAGCAATTTGCTCTTTTGCCTATCTTAACGTGTTTGTATACTCCAAAAGGTTGCGCAATGCTAAATGGTAGAGATATGATTGCCTGAAATGTCCTACCAGAGCAGCAAACAGATACTTCTTGACTTATCGAACTTCAGGGAAATTTCTCACGAAAGTCTAAACTGAGATCGTGCTTCTCTAGACTCTTCGAAATGTTGACCTTGTAGCATATGACCGTTCGACTCTTGAAATGTAGGCTCGTAAATTAGATTCTCTGTCCGTAATATGGATTCGCTTTTTTATCGAGTGGGTAGAATTCGTAGTAAATTAGCTTTCCTTTCCTCCTTCACACAATACTTCAGGTGTGCCGCAAACAGCATTCTTGGGCTGTTCCTCTTTAAGATATATTGCAATCTTTTAAGTAATGGAATTTCATTATACGTGCGCATATTTTCGAATTACTGCGCATTATCTGTCGTTCCTTTAAGCGTACCGATGGTCATACGATCTGTCAAAATGCTCTAGAACTTATTTCGTTTGATTTAGATAAAGCTTGACGTTTGTAAATGTTAAATTATCCCTATTAGCCGCGAGCATACTATTGTGCTACATTTTTATCACATAAATAACACTGGTATTTTGCAAGATCCTGAATATAGATATATAATTCTTAACTTGACTACCATTCTGTCGTGAAGAACACACACTGCATGCATATATGGATAGCTGTGCAGGTAATCAGGGCACCTACGCCGAAATTTATATAATTTTATTAACGATATTCGAAGTCTTACCCAACGTTTGTTCCACGTCAGCTTAGCTTAATTTGCGTTAATTTTAATGTTGCAGTGCAGGAGTTGTACACATGCCGTGTCACGTGTGAATTATATTTTATTGAAAATTAGTTCTACGGCCGATAAGACATTACTAAACATTTCGCATGATTTCATTTCAATTTATATTGATGACTTTTAAATATTCAAACACTCGAGTGGGGTGCCTAAGGGGGAGGGCACCGCCGCCAAAAAACGACGGAGCCGACAATGCAACCAAAGATAGGAGCGGTATGCGAGTCGTTAGCACGTGTGGCAGGAGAGGAGAAAGTCTCTCGCCCGAAAGTGTCAGTAAAGAAGAACAAGCCCACCCGCCGAAATGTTTCAGTGTGAGTGGGTCGACGCAGTTCAACGAAGAAACTCGCCCTCTGCGTGCATTCAGCGGTGAATGCGGACCGCGCTCGCCGAGCAGAAGCGGGTATCGAATTTCTGTCCCGCGCTGGCCGGAAAATGGCGGGAAAAAGCAGAGCCTTCCCTCTCGGAAAAAAAAAAAGAGAGAGAGAGAAATGCGACCGCGCACTCACTTGCTCGTAGACAAGTAAACGGCGCGAAATTTTAAAATTGATTGCTAAACATTGTCTCCGCGAATAATCTTTCGCCATCAAGCAAATGCACATTGAATTTGGAAGTAACAATTTACATTGGAAATATTTCATGTTTTGCCGTAAACGGAAAGAACTAGAATTCGTTGTCAAAATTTTCAAGTCCTCTACACAAGGACAACACATAAGCGTACGTAAACCAGCCCAAAAACTTTTCACAATCTATTTGACGTTTCTGTATCGTGAATAGTAAATGAGGAGTCTGATACGGGTCACGTTCAGGAAGAAAACAGGCGCACGCCATGCATGCACGGAGGAGGAGGGAAATATAGGAGAGAGCTACACCAAGCAGACATAATCGGCATTCGAGCACCCCCCTTGACGGTTCTATAATTCGTGAAGTCGGCCCAACACATGGCCTCTAAGAGGCAGGTTATTTGCTGACTATATTTGTGCGTCCGCGCTGCCATAACTTTCCCGCGTTACAATGAGCGCGCGCTCTGAAGTAGGGGTAACGTTACGGCCTCACACTGGTTGCTTCAAATCTGTCGCGCGACAGCAGCGGCGCTCTCCCCAATATTTTTCCTCCACCACACATGAATGCATCGAGACAAGCCGAAACAGTGGTGTCGCGTGCATGCTTTCTTCTAAATGTACATACACACAAAAACGAGAAGTATAACGCCGAGCGTTCACTTACCTAAAAAATGTGGGGGTCCTGCAGCCAAACTCGGCAGGTGAAGCAAGTGTCCGCAGTTTGTACGATACTCTTGCTGTGCACGCACTCGGACTCACCACTGTACGCAGAGCCCCAGGAGACAGAGCAGAAGGCTCCTCCCACACGACCTTCCCAGCAATCGCAGCGCCACGCACTACCCTCGCTTGCATTAGCAGCGAAGTGCCAAAGGCCGGTGTTTTCCTTTTCATTGCGTTGTCGAAGTCATGGCGCTCTTCGCGCGCGCACGAAAACAGATGGACACACACACCTACACACAAAGATATGGGTAAAAAAAAAAAGCAATGCTTGTAACGACCGGAAACGGCTAAGAGTGAAGCAGCGCCTTCGTACAAACAAGAGGGCGAAGAGTTACGGCTTGCGGCTGTGGCCCCCGAAGGGGAACCCGCCCCTCGGCGGGAGGTCGATGGGGGAGGGGGAGGGGGAGCCAGTTCTTTTTTTTTTTTTTTTGACAAAGTGGTCGCATGCGCGCGCTCTTTGACGCTGCAGAGAATGCGAAGAGCCGAAACTGGCGGCCACGAAGCGAATAAAAAAAAAAAAAAAAAGAAACGACAGTCGGCAAGCGCGCTTGGCTGCTAAGGCTGGCCCGACATACACACGGCCACTCTGGCCGGCCGAAAAGCGCGCGCTCGGCGCTACACCGGCCTGCTACCTGGTGCCAGCGTCGGCGGCCAAGCTAGTGCCGGTGCAGTGAACCACGTGTGCCGTTGAAGTCTGCAGCTTAGGAGGGCCCGTCTACTGGCCATGCTTTCACGGCCAATTAGGTCGGCACTGCCCCTGCTGCCGAGCAAGGGGCGATATTTGCCAAAAAGCGATGGTCGGCCAAGTTTCCTTGGGATACCATGTAATTTATTAGAGCACATCCTATCATCAGCAGTTATGAAGTACCTAACGAAGCACAACCACCTTTTCAACAACCAGCACGGCTTCTAACAGGGTCGCTCTTGCGAGACGCAGTTATTCGAGCTGGTCTCTGACCTTTACGAAGCCGTTCATGAATTATCACAAATAGACGCCATATTTATTGACTTTGGCAAGGCTTTTTTATAAGGTAGCTCATAACCGTTCATTAATTAAACTTCGCTATTTTAACATACATATTCAGGCTGTGAATTGGATGAGTAACTTTTTAACCAACAGGCACCAATTCGTTACTTTTAATGAATTCTCTTCCTCACGATCACTAGTTAAACCAGGGGTGCCTCAGGGCTCTGTAATGAGGCCTATATTGTTCCTTGTATATGTAAACGACATCAGCAATAAGATTTCATCTACAGTTAGATTATTTGCAGACGACTGCGTAATGCATAAACGAATAACTAATTCTTCTGATACTGAAGCTTTGCAATCGGACCTAGCGAAAATTGCAAAGTGGTGTAAACAGTGGTAAATGGAAATAAATGCTTCCAAAACTAAGGCTGCAGCTTTCACTACAGATTCTAATCCCATGCTTGCCCATTATTCGATAAGTGACCCTACAATCGCACATGCGCCTACAATGAAATATTTGGCGTTCATTTATCATCTGACGTGTCATGGAATGATCATATCGGAGCAGTCTGTAGCAGTGCATACAAAACCCTTGGCACCATAAGGCGTAACCTTTCCTTGGCTAACAAGTCCACTAAATTATTGGCCTACACGAGACTGGTTCGCGCAAAAATGGAATATGCATACTTTATTTGGAACCCGCGCCAGTCTTACCTGATCCAACAAACTCGAGGCAGTCCAAAATAAAGTGGCCCGTTTCATTGTTAACCCTCTATTGCATGGCGTCCCGTATTTGGCACATACCAATTAACATTTTTTATAGCAGGCGCAAGAGGACCAGTGGAGAATGTGACACAGTTAGAGTAATCCTTATAGTTACGTGCACTAAATATAAAAAAAGCGCTGCCATCCCTAGAGCAGTATGAAATCTAGACATGAAATAGATTTCACGGTGCACGTGCAAGCTCGGATCATGAACTACAGTGACTGCTATATTTTTTTTGCAACCATTTTCTCGTTGCAGAAGCAAGAAAAAATTATTTTGGCATATCTCGTGGCTTTGAAAATTCATGCTCATTAAGGCTCTTCTCAATTCCGTTTTCCACTGCGGTATATAGTCGGAAATCGGTATGTGCCATATTTGGCACAGTATGCATGTGAGCGATGAAATGTGCAATACGATGCCATCTATGTTTTGTTGCACAGTGCAAATACAAACAAAAAGAAATCCTCTGAGATCATGCAGCACAGCTCGTTTTTGCCAGATTTCAGTTGTGGCGGTGGGTTTTGAGATGCTTCACGAAAATATCGAGTGCCAGCAGCAGTACCTGGCAATTTTTGTTACATTATTGGCGTGGGTGCACGAAAAAAATTATGTTAAGTCTAACCAGTGCACAGCGATATTTAGCTTTTACGATTTGTCGGCAACTGACGCTCACAACCACAAGTCAGCGGTTGGAAATTCGGGCAGGAAAGTACAGCAAGGCGGCACTATGCGAAGAGCCAAACGTGTAAGCGGCCATCTTGCACGTAGATGTCGGCAGTCAGATGCACTAACCAAAATGTTCAATTATGCCTGAACACAGGAAGCAATTGCTTTGCTTTATTCCACAAATCAAGCTAAAAAGACCGCAATCAGTGAGATTTTGTTTTTCAGCCATGGCAGCAAGTTTGCTCGTCCTCGTGCATAGTGTGTCATATTTGGCACAAACCTTTATCTTCATTAATATAGTCACAATAAATCTGAAAATTTTTGTACATGTTATTCTTCATGTAGTTAATGATAAAAAATGATCAAATAATTTTTCAATTGATTTTCTCATAATTTAATGCAATAGAGGGTTAAAGTATACTCACCAACATCTAGTATAGCTTACCTTAAAAAATATCGTATTCTAACCGCCTTAGAAAAGAGAAGACTGACAGCACTTCTAACTCATTTCCACAAACTTTATCATTCTAGATCATCGTTCAGCGCATGCCACATCAGGCCTGCTCATCGTATCTTCCCACGCCTTCATGACCACTTTAAACTGCAACCCGTTCTTGCACGTATAAACTTTTTAAGTAAATACCTTCTCTTCCTCGCAACAGGCCTCCCAAAATCGGCCAGGTGGCGCTGCGGCGCGCGCGTTTCGCCGCCTTTCTTGCAACAACCGCTCGCTCTTCCCCCCGCTCCCGCCTTTCGACTGCGCTCTGTCAGTACGTTCATGCGCCCCTGCACGCGCTTTAGTCTGCTCACCTTGCACCTGCGGCCTCACGTTTCGCTTGCTCCGAAGGTTTAGAAAGATGTCAGAGATGGAAAGAAAACATTTTCATGGTGTGAATCTCACCAGAGCAGAGCGGTTGATCGACAACTTTTGCGAAACCTAGCAGGTTGTCAAGGGCGATGCTATTTAGCGAGCGCTACTGGCGTGTCGATGGTGAACGGCCACATTTGTATGACATGAATAGGGAGGTGACTGCGCGAATTCCATTCGCAACTTCCAGGTACCGTGGCGCCGCCAAGCGGTGGCCGCCAGACGCTCTGTTGAGATGATTAAAATCTTGGACCTGCTTGAGACAGCAAATGCCGCCGCTTGTTTTCTCTCGTTTGCGGTCGTTTTGCAACGTTATGAACGGCCTCGATATTAGCGTGACACTTCAGGTCCCTCAAGTAACAGAGAGCAAAAAATAAAAAGCAAAAGCCAACTGATTGAACTGCGGGACTCGATACTCACAGCGTACACCGGGCGGCAAAGTAAGCCTCCCCGTTCAGATTAGCGCTTCAGAAGCCGTGAGTGGTTAAGAAAGTTAAACTGGTTAAACATAGCAGGCAAATAACGAGGTCCCATGAATATATGTAGCACCCATATTGTATCCGAGTATATAGCTATTTCCAGCGTTGCACCTCATATCCTTTTTTTCGCGCGCTTCGTTCTTCCGCTCGACGCGGTCGCTGTGCAAACAGCACCAGAACTGTTTATAAATGTGGTCCGCGTCTAGAATATAATGAAAGGTCGGGTTTCAAAACGTTCATCGCATCGTTCCATCGTCTGAAGGCGTCGTGAAGTGCCTTCGTGACCTTCATATCTCCAGCACTTTTTCTTATTGCTTGTTGACGGCGCTTTTTTTACAGCGAAAGCTGTTATGAGATCACAACAAGGGTCGTTCCTGCGCCGTAGTTGTCCGCCGCCGCCGCCAGTGTGCGTAACCAATATCGCACGAAATACGAAAAAAAAACTAAATAAATAAATAAAAATCACAGAATATCCACGGGGGTGAATGATGAAAGAGTTGGGGCGAAACTCGTGAAGCAATCATGGTTACACCGTGAAATCTTCAGTGGTTTCGCCCAGCAGTAATCAAAGCGATAGTGTGTGTGAGATCCGCCTGGCGGCGCGCTCGCGTCGCGGTGGCCTCTCGAGCTCGCACCTCGGGATCCTGCCGACGAGCACGAGCCGCAGCGGCCTTCCGCACCCGGCGCTCCTCGTCGTCCATGGTCCGCCAAGCAGCACGATCCGGCAAGCGCACTCGTACGGCGACGATCCGGGGAATGAGAGATAGCGGGCGCTCGCCGCCCGGAGCAACCCCGCGCAGCAGCCAATCGGAGAGCAGCTGCACCGCCAACGCCATCTAGCGTACCTTCACCCAACCGCCATATTGTACGGATGGATGGATGGATGCTATGAGCGTCCCCTTTTTAACGGGGCGGTGACATGTCTGCCACCAGGCTCGAAAAAAACTTTCTTTTTTGTGTTGGCCTAATGCCTTATCCACAATGATTAAATCTATGTTATTACAGATTACGCATGTCTATGGGACAGCGCCCTCTCGGAAACGAGACGAGAAATGGAATGCGTACAGCGCCACCTAGTATATCGTCACCCAACTGCAGTTTGCATGCATCTCTATGGGACAGCGCCCTCTTTTTGTACGATAAGGGAACACTACGGGCTACAGAGGATGGTTGACGATCGACGACCGACGTCGCTCGACAACCAGCCAGGTCTCGCCATAAAGAGCTTCGCCCCTAAAAACACCTATGACAGAATGGGAATCGAACCCGGGTCTTCTGCGTGGCAGCCCAGCACTCTACCACTGAGCTACGCCGCTGCTTGAAATTGCGGTGCTAACTGACCCTATGCAGGCTTCATGTCGGGTAAGGAATCGCGTTAACGTGTGTTGTAAAGCGTTTTAGAACAGTAAAGTAAGACCCAGGCGTCACACAATGCGAATTGCGTAAGGAGTGGGGGCGTTCAATGCTCCAACCCATTACAAAAGCCTCAGGCAAAATTCTTCATCGTCGTCAGCCACAACATCACCAAAGTGCACATAATGCGTTACAAGAGTGCAGCGGGTACCGCACTTTTTTGAAGAATGACGAATAATGATATAGTAGACGCTTCCCCACTACAGAAAAATTATGATTATTTATGGCGTAGTGGGTACCGTGCAAGTGCGGTTGTAGTCGTTGCCCCAAGAGTGTTTTAAAAAAGGCTCTGAAAAGGCCGCTCTCCCAGCTGTCGCTGTGGGTGTGCTGCGCGTTGCGCGCAGGCCTGGCGGTTTTTTTTTTGTCATCCCCGCCCCGTACCTTGCTTTGCTTCTTGCGCTGCTGAAACACCGAAAACGTAGAATGATAAGCGGAACGTCACTTCTTAAACGTGAAAATTGTATATTACCACTGGTATCATTAACTGCTTGCCGACTTAATCCTTATGGTATTCCGCTAATTGTTCTTTTTTTTTTAATCAAGAAGAGGCACACAATCATATTGCCGGGATTACGACATGCCTCAAGTGATTGTTGTGCTTCGGTCTAGAGAAGCAACAAAGGTTCTATTTTTTTTTTATTCTGCTTAGTCGACTCCGTGCTGTTGAGCTGAACAAGCTATGCGGCAGAATACAATGCAAGCAAAAATAAGATAATGCGTGTCTCCGAGAATGTCTCTAATATTACTGAGCAAAATTTACTACGATTCTCAATACAATATTGTTCTAACACAGCAGGTTTTACAAAACACGATGAAGCACTACTAGCAACGTGGCGAACGTGTTCGCCTTATTTACAATTTTGCGCATATTTGTTTTCTAATGTGGTACCGGAGATTTCTTTTACTTATTATAGTACGTTACCACTCCCCTGCTATCACAAAAACAGAAATCAGAGGGCAACCGAAAAGTAAAGCATTGCACTTTTCGCCAAAAGCGTACGTTCCTAAACCGTCTGTATCCACGGTGCCATAATCTCAACGACCGCCATGTTGGATGTACAGCCCCGTCACCTCTAGGCCGTGAAAGTTGCGAATATTTATGTTACCTGTAAAACGCACAATCATTGTGGCAATCGTGTCTGCTATCAGCAGGCAACCGCCATGCTTTCGCATGCGCTTCTGTAGCGCTCGGCTTTCAATTCCTTGGATGCCAAGTTTGTCGCGCGGGTTCAAATTTATTATAGGCTCAGTGTGAAGAGCATAAATTTGTCTGCCCTCTTGAGTCACTGGCAGCATTGCAATGCGCACTGTCCAGTTTCCTGGGAGTTTCACTTTTGCAGAAGTCTGCATCGGGTGATAACAACGTCGTATCGTAAGTTTATTATCACTTGGGATTTTTTACAGCTCCCTTTGACAGCATAATAATGCGCGCAAAAAAATCTTTTATGCCCACTTCGACCATGCACGTTTCTTGCAGCGGCGTGTTTCATTTCGGATAATATCTACGCCTGATCACGCATCGTGTTCGCGAATGCTCCAACGGTCAGTGAATGAAATTAAACATGCTAAAAATATTCTTTTCAAAACATTTTGAAAAGACAGGGAGAATGGAGATTGGACGGTAATTAGCAAGATCATTTTTATCGCCTTTCTTGTAGATAGCTGTAACTTAAGCACATTGCATCCTACGTGGAAATACCGCGCATGAAATACAACTGTTAATTACATGCGTTAAGCAGGGTGCGATTAAATCAATGACAAATTTTACCGGTCTGATCTACAGTTCTGTATTATCTGTTGCTGTGCTATTTTTTAAACTAGTGTAGCTTGCAATAATTTCCGATTCAGACGTAGGCCACAGAATCATTGTCCGCTCACAACGGGGCTGCAAGTAAGAGAAACTGTCACCTCCGTATGATAATGGAGTGTTACAAAGAAAGGAATCATTAAATGCATCTGCTAATCCTTCACCGGAAATTTCTAGGTAATATTTTACTATCCTAGTAATATGTTCAGTTCCTCTGCCGATTATTATATTTAGTTTGCGCCACATGTCCCCAGAGCTTACGCTCTAAAACCACATGTCCTCGGAGTTTACGCTCTAAAACCGGTTTGGTAACAAATAATGCCGTAGAGGAGGGCTCCAGGCTAATTTTGACCACCCGGGGTTGCTAGATGCGAAGCAGCTTAGGGCGGAGTTCAATCCGGTGGTGGTGGTGTGCGTCCCGACCACCCTTACTGCGCATGCACCTACCCTCTCTCCCACTCTCTTCCTTTACGCAGGTGTTCGGTCGCCTTCTCTCCTCTCCCGCGCTGCAGCCGCGCACTCTCCTCCTTTACGCGGGCGTTACGCAGGCGTGCGGTCGCCTTCTCTCCTCCCCTACCCCCACGCTGCAGCCTGTAAACCCACTCCGTCCTCTCCCTCCCCCATTTCATATAAGCGCGTGCGCTCGGTCGAGGAAGTCTCGCTTGAATGGTGCGGTCGCTCCGTCGGTTCCCGGTCGCTGCAGTTGTCTCGAAAGCCTCGCTACCCTCGCCGCAGACTCGCGTTGTCTCTCTGTAGCGGAAGCGGTAGCTCGACGCCCACGCTTGACTTTGACGGCCGAGTGAACGTAAACGGAAACTTGGTATGCATCCCCAATGCTGCTTCGCATCCCCTCATGGTTCCCTTTAGTGGGAGATGGTGTAATTTGTTTTTAACATGCACCTACATCAAAGCACACGAGTGTTCTTTGCATGTTGCCCCCACCGAAATGCGGCTGCCGTGGCCGGCAAATATTTTGATGAAGGGATAGCACGCTGGCTAACTTTTCTAAAGTTCTTATTATTGTTATCTTTTTTTTTTGCATGGATGAATGCCTTTAAGAGACGAAACTACAAGTGCACGCGAGCGGAACTTCATGAGCTTTGAGTGCTGCCCGATCGATCCGTTTTCACAACATTCACACCCTGCACGAGGCATTTTCATGTAAAGGAATCCTTAAAGCCGGTACACTTTTCGTTCTAATCTGAAATAAAAAAATTACACCATCTCCCGCTAAAGGGAACCACGTGTAGATGTTAAGCAGCGGGCGCTAACACTTACACTGGCGGCGGCGTTGACGCTGGCGCTCATCGCAGCGTTGCGCAGGAGAGAAAACTGGGGAGGCGCAAAGCAGGCAGTGATGGAGCAGTGTTTCCTACTGGAACATGCCAATCGCTGCTAATGGGCAATGGGAGACAGAATACTCCGACTGGACACAGAGACCCGCACTACGCTTTTAGTTAACGCGCACGCTGCGAATTTTTATTGTTCAACAACGCACAGGGAGAAATCTCCCACCGGCACCACCTTGGAGGTCAAGATCCATTGCCATATATAGGGAACCCAACCTCAAGTTTGCGCAGCGCCGTCCGCTGCCCTAGCGAAGAGAGGGGAAACCTCCGGTCGCTCGGACGGGTCGCGCTTGCTTGCTTTTCCCATTGCGCGCGCGGAAACGTGTTCTTTGGGGCTTTTATCTAGCATTTTTCACGCTATGGGCGCCGCTCCTTCGTCATCCTGGAAGCAGGCACGCACTCCTGCCGCATTGTGAGCCGAAAACGGCGCGTCAAGTTCCGCTGTTTCCAATGCAAACATTGCGAGGAAAGCAAAAGGCGTGCAGGAGCACGACCTACTGTATAAACTCGTGTGCAGGGAGTGGATTATGGCAGTTCGGCGCACTAAGCGATGCTTTTACGGTCTTGTTACTTTGAAGAATTTTTTTGTCGTACACAGTATTGCTAACTATTAATGGGCAGAAACGCGATGGCCGGGTTTATTTGAAAGGCAAGTACTTTTGTGAACCGAAGCTACAACAAATAGAAAACCGCTGTGTATTTCGAGATTGTGAGCTTGCTTTCCGAGTCAACCATTTGTAATGTGAGAGCAGCGGAGTATGTAAGCTTAATACACCACAGTTTAAATACCGTCCCGTGAGCACTACAAGTGTTTTATTCAGCTTGACGGCGGTACATTTCCCGTCGCCGCTCAATGTAAAGAGATTTAAGCTGTGTGCTCGCACAGAGCATTTATATTGGCCTTGCATGCAACACACGGTGATTACTTAGCAGGCTGAGATATTGCGCTGCTAGGATCGAGTTCGTGGGATCGATTCCCGCATACGGCAGCTGCGTTTCAATGGGAGCGAGATGCAGTAACACCGCCTTACTTAGATTTAGGTGCACGTTAAAAAACCCCAAGTGGTCAAAATTAATCCGAAGTCTCCCACCACGGTGTGCCTCATAATGATATCGTGGTTTCGGCACGTAAAATATTATGCTTAAAAAAAAGAGGCTGCAATAAAATGTTCGATGGTTTCGCGAAATCACACGCGGTTATCAGGGGCAAATCTCGGCGTAACCATGAACATGCGTGATCCCAGTGGATATTGTATAGAATGACGATGACCAAATGAGCTGTCAAAACAACCGAAACGACATTCGAATCAGCGAACATGATGCGTGATCAGGCGTGGATATTATCCGAAATGAAACACGCCGCTGCAGGAAACATGCATGGTCGAAGTACGCATAACAGATTTTTTTTTTTTGCGCGCATCATTATGCTGTCAAAGGGAGCTGTAAAAAATCCCAAGTGGCATTAAACTTACGATGCGACGTTGTTATCACCCGATGCAAACCTCTGCAAAATTGGAAAATGAACAGTGCGCATTGCTGCCAGCGACTCAACAGGGCAGACTTAAATTTATGGTCTTCACACTGAGCCCATAATAAATTTGAAGCCGCGCGACAAACTTGGCATCCAAGCAATCGAAAGCCGAGCGCTGCACAAACGCACGCGAAAGTATGGTGGTTGTCTGGTGACAGCAGACACGATTGCCACAATGATTGTGCGTTTTACCGGCAACATAAATAGAGAATTCGCGCAGTCACCTCACTAATTATGTCATAGAAATGTGGCCCTTCACCAACGACACGCTCGTAGCGCTCGCTAAGCAGCATCGCCCTTGACGGCCTGCTAGGTTTCGCAAAAGTTGTCGATCAACCGCTCCCCCTCTAGTGAGATTCACACCGTAAAAATCCTTTTTTCCATCTCTGACATCTTTCTAAACCTTCGGAGCAAGCGACACGTGAGGCTGCACGTGCAAGGCGAGCCGATGAAAGCGCGTGCAGGCCGCGTAAACGTGCAGACAAAGCGCAGTCGAAAGCCGGGAGCGGGGGGGGGACAAGCGACCGGTTTTTGCAAGAAAGGCGGCGAAACGCGTGCGCCGCAGCGCCCCCTGGCCGAGGTTGGGAAGCCTATACGGGGTGCTCAGTGAACGGTTGTGCAGCGCGAGCAATCGGTTTTTTCAACCAAGAAACTCGCTAGCAGACGCTGCCGGCGTCGGCGTCGCGAGGCGAGAGAGGGGGGGGTGCGTAGGAGAGTGGGGACGCGCATGCGCAGTGGGAGTGTGGACGCCGCGGGCAGATATGCCTATAGGAGAGAGGGGGGGCGTAGGAGAGGAGAGAGAGGGGGACGCGCATGCGCAGTGGGAGTGTGGACGCCGCGGGCAGGGATGCCTAGAGGAGAGAGGGGGAGCGCAAGAGGGGAGAGAGGAGGGGGAGGCGCATGCGCAGTGAGGGTGTGGTTGCCGCGGGGAGGGATGCCTAGAGAGAGAGGGGGAGAGGAGGTTTTTTATTATTTTTTTTAAAGGGTTTGCGCATGCGGAGTAAGGGTGGTCACGCCGGCACACCACCACCACCACCGGATTAAGCTTCGCCATAAGATGCTTCACATCTAAAAACTTTCTTCGCGCTTTGTGGTGTTACTAACACCACTACGAGCGAAAACGTTGTGGAGGCAGAGGAAATTTCAGTTCGCCAGCACCGCTTCACTGGGTCCGTTGGCCGTGGCGCCATCTAATGGCTCGCAGCCGAGTGCGCCCGTGAGACCGAACATACATGGGCCGCTCAGGTGCGTTCAGTGTCAACACCTGATCGCAAATGAAGGTTTTATTTCCCCCCCCACGGATTTATTTCCCCCCATGCAGGCTGGGCTGCATGGTTGGAACGCCTAGGCGCGCTCGCCCGTGAACGCGAGCCTCACTGAGGACGCTCAGAGGCTGCGTTTCTCCTGTTTTTTTTTCCTACTCTGGTTTCTCGGCCCAAGCGGAGTCTGAGGTCACTCAATAATATCTTACGAACTAGCCCCTAACACCATTGAGTTCGTACTTGAGTTCGTCGCCGAAGAACAGGCGAATGACTGAGTGCAACTTCATCAATTTATTAATGCTCAATAAACAGTTATCTGCTTGTGAGAAGACACGCTTCAATTTCGTGTTATACCGCTTCCTTTGACGGCGTGATCAGCCATGGTTTTTTTTTTCTCTCTTTCTCTTCCTATGTGTTTCTTTCTTTCTCGCTCTCTCTGTTGCCGTTCTGTCGCTTTATGTCTTTTTCACTTCTCGACTAGAACAGGTATGCTGTATAGCTGCTATATACTAGGTATGTACGATCGACAGTGGACAAATCGCGCTACTCAGAACACTGGTCCGCTAAATATTCACAATGGAACACAAGGGCGGCGAACACCAATTAGGGGTCGTACATTTCAGCTTCTTTTAAATGCGAAACATTTCTTAGCGAACTTCGGCGACTTTGAGCATCTATCTATCTATCTATCTATCTATCTATCTATCTATCTATCTATCTATCTATCTATCTATCTATCTATCTATCTATCTATCTATCTATCTATCTATCTATCTATCTATCTATCTATCTATCTATCTATCTATCTATCTATCTATCTATCTATCTATCTATCTATCTAGCCGCCTACGACTTTGGGCTCTCCGTAAATCGTAAATGGGATTTATACCAAATTTCGTATGGCATGACATGAATGACTGGTCATATCACGAAAATCGTGACTAACTTGTGATGAAAAGTATGATATACACACCATGGTCGTAGTACTCCTGCGGCCGTTTTCTTAATTGATATATTCAAAAATTGGTACGATGTGACATTTCTGCATGACCAACATAAATGACAAATGGTAATATAAAAATCACGACATGCATGTCATGTACAGCATGATTTGCATGCCGCGCTCATGGTGCGCTGACGGCCGTTTCGCTAGCTTAATATACACCAAATATGGTATTGCGTGACGTGATTGTATGAAGAACATAAATGACAAGTGGTAATATGGAAATCATGACATGTCAAGTGCAACATGACTTGCATGCCACGCTCATGGCCCGCTCGCGGCTGTTTCGCTAGCTTGATATGCACCAAATTTGGTATTGCTTGACGTGACTGTATGACGAACATGAATTACAAGCGGTAATATGGAAATCATGATATGTCACGAGTGACATGACTTTTATGCTACGCTCATGGCACGCTCGCGGCCGTTTCGCTAGCTTGACATACAAGAACCGAAGTCGGGATTGCGGGACGTGACTGTATAACGAACATAATTGGCAGGTGGTGGCATGAAAATCTTCGCATGCATGCCATCTACAACGCCACTTACATGCCACGCTCATGCTGCGCTTGCGTCCACATCGCTAGCTTGATATACACCAAAATTGGTATTGCGCGACGTGACTGTATGAGGAACAGAAATGACAGGTCCTAACATGTAAATCATGACATGCATATAATGTATAGCAACAGGATTTGCTCCTTGCTGCCTGCTTCTCATTACATCGATTCCCTAAGTGCGTGGGATCCGCCGAATTTTTATTAACCATCTGCACTCAGTGCTTTGGCGGTAACAGGGCGCGGGCTGCTCCTTGGTGGTGATAATTTTCCATGGGCGACACACGGCAAACCTCGACCTTAACAGTACTGCAATAAAAGATGATTTAAATAAACGCGGCCAGCCAGTGAAGGCAAAAAAGGAGACGTCGGACTGCCTGCATGTTTACGGCATGGCTCTTTGGCTGAGTTTCTGATAATCCGCTAATATCTTAACATCTACATCCACCATGATATAAATAGGCGCGTAAGTACCCGCAGATTATCATCATAAGAAAATGAGGTTAGCTCTGCCCATGCAGACGGAACTAGAATCCATACGCAGGGACGCCCGTTCTTTGTAAATGCGAAGGATTTCATTGCGTACTGTAAGCACTTTTGCGTTTCTATCTACGTATCTATCTATCTATCTATCTATCTTGCCGCCTACGTCTGGGTGTTTTCGTGATCGCCTCCTTAACTTAGTGTATACAAAAATTTGTATGGGAGGGTAAGAAGATGTATTGACGAATATATCTGGCTGTTCATGACATGAATAACGTGAAAATCCTGTCTAATACGTCGTCAAACCCTTTCCTGCAGACACGTAGGGGCACATACCCGTATACCACGGGCTGCGGTATGCGGGTATGCGCCACAGGTGTTTGACAATTTGTCTACCAAGGAGCGTCGAGGACAGACATTAGTAATTTAAATGCGAGAGCGTTAAGAAAAACTGACGTAGGCAGCGTTGACCCGACGAATTGAAATAATAAATATCAGGGTCCCAGCAGGAATCGAACCCAAGCAATCTGCGTGGCAACCAAGTATTCTACCACAGAGCCACGCCAGGTCTCGGAACTGCTTTGGAAAAAGACTTTATGCAGGTGTAATGTTGGTGAAACGTCAATTGTGGTTCCAGTAGTGGCTATCTGGTTTTATAAACAATAAATATGTACTCCTATGAGGCAGGCGTCATGTCGGGTTACCGCCAATTGTATACTTAAGCGCCATCCACCGTAGTTGGTCCACGAAGCACTATGCAGGGCTACCATCCTCGCAAGTGCCAGTGCTGCATATCAGATTACCGCTTCTGATGTAGGTGATACCCACGTTTCTGTTGGCATCGTTACGCAACTGTAAACGACTGGTTATATGAAACATATGCGGCTGTTCAACATATGTCTGTGCGTAAAACATTTGTACATATCTTTAACGTCATTTCGTAACGTTTCGCTCAATAACAATATTACAACCCAGTCACCTTGCCTCCGCATGCTTCGCATGACATCGATTCCCACGGTTCTTGGGATCTGCCAATTATTTTTTTTCTCATGCCTGATGGCCGTATGACGCTCGCTTGACTTGTTTTCCTAACGTGAATATGGGGTCGGTCTTCATTTCAGCTGCGACTGTTGTTGCGCTCCTGTGGAGCTATTCTCGATGTGTACACCTTGTGGACATGTCCATTTCGGCGAAGTGCATTAGGTTACTCGAAAAAGTGGCGAGCCGGGACGTCACGGCGCTCTTGACCACGTCGACGCACCGAACCGGCCAGCACATTCCCAGCGTAAAGAGAAAGAAAGTGGACGAAATGTACACTAACAGGACTCTTAAGCAAACTTGACAAGTCTGAACTTGCGTATGAACGTGTTGAGATGTTTGAAGAACGATGCAGGTAATGCGTTCCGACCTTCCAGTTGCGTCAGGCGGGCGGGCGCGTTCAACCTAATTCAAGGGCTAACGTGATTAGAGTTCATGCACAATCTCCGAGATATGCATCCGAAATCGGATCTCTGGGGGCAGCATTCGTTGCGGCGAAACGCATTCCGTCTTTCTAATTTGTTTCGAGAGTTGTGAAAGCTGTGTGACCTCAAAATGTCGTTGCGGAATACAGACCGGAAACAGGCGGCGCGCTGCTCACCGAGCTCCAGCCAATCAGTGGATGCCGAAGTGAACAGTCCACTGGGAGGAAACCACGAGAATTGCACCCTTGTTGCGCTTGCGATCGCCAATAGTGATAAGAGCAGCAGCTCCGACGTGTCGTCCCTATCGGAAAACCCCGTGGCACTGTCCCGGCGCCATACCTGATTATTGGACCAGTGTGGCGCTGGATACTGGGACGCTGGCAGCTGGACGAGGCACGCTGGACGCTGGCGCACTGCACACTAGGACACCTGTGATGGGCCGAAATCGGGCTTTTAACCTTTTCAGACGCGACCTTTGAAAAACTAGAAGAGAAATTTGGGCTAGTTGGATATGGTTCATGTTCGATCAGCTATACAGCGCAAGAAAAGACGAGGACGCAGACCAAGGATGTGACGACACGAGCGCTGACTCTCAACAAAAGTTTATTACAAGGTAGGGCACGAATAAATACAGAGACCAACCGACTACCGACATAGCAACTGCGCGTGAGCAGCATAGTCATCCAGCTCATAAACAAAAATACTCAGGGCACGTGAAACACCAGGGCACGTGGAACACCTATACGTGCGTCAAAAAATATACGTACAAAATAAGACCAACTCACAAACGCACGTGTGATGCAACCTAATCCAGCGCCAGTCAAGACAAGTTACAATTAAGAAATCGCCCCTCCTTTTCGCTAAGGGCAACAGACGGATGGCTTATACAGCTTTCACTTTCTCTGTCGATGAACAAAGCCTCCATTATCTCCCTATTGTTTTGATGCTTATGTCGGAACAAACACTCTGTTTTCCCCCGCCATCGGTTCGCAACCACATTCTCTGCAGTGTGAAGGCACGTGCATACCGCCTGCTGCAAATATTAGATTGCGTAAATATTACAATGTGTAAATATCAGAATGAGAGAGCATTTTTCATCGTTGAGGGCTGCAGGCCCTAGTCGACACAACAGCAAGAACAAGTAATGTACACAATTGTGTACAAAGCGTCTGAAAGGGTTAAGTTGTTTTAAAACAGTTTTGGTCACGTCCACATCGTAATTAAGGCTGAAACACGATCACTGAGACAAAAAAGACAAACAAAAAAATTAAAACAAAACAAGCACGCGGGAGTCGAACTTACCACCTTTGACGAACTACATATACTGAGTCTGACACGTTACCCGCTACGCCACACTTGAAAGACAAATGGCATTTGTGTTTTCTTCATGTTATAACTAACTCCGTTGTCCAATGTTTTCAATTTATGGCTTACAAACGCAGATTTTAGTCTCTTCGTGATCGTGCCAACCTAACAGGAGATCATTAGTTTGTTATGGGCTGCCTTGGATCAAAACGTCTATCTGGCACGTTTTGCCGCAAAACTTGTTAGCGGAATCGCAGATGTGTTGCGGCAGTCGCCCTTTCTCGCTAAGCGGTTAGTCATACCTATGTAGAAAACATCGTGCATCTGAACTGCTCACTGAACACTGCAGCTTTCGTCATCCGTTTGGAAATAATTTCTGTCCTCCTTGTTTACGTTCCGCGTACTACAGCCGCAGTAGTTCACTCTAGCCGAAACGACCATTAGGCTTATGGCCGTACTTCGTGACCCACGGTCGCGGTGAAGATCATGGAAATTCAATTACGAAGAGTCTAGTAACCGTTAAAATGTAGTTTCCATCATAACGGACCCAAGCGAGGTTCTCTTTGCACCTTCGATTACACAAAGCGGAAGCTAAAAAAAAGCCCCACCTCCCCGAAGGGAATCGTGAGGAAATGCGAATGCATTTCGCGCGCGCTTCACTCCATTTATATATGGTGGTTGTGGTTCGAAGAAGGAAAAGGCGCCTAATTTCTGCAGCCCGGTCGGGAGCACGGCGCAGCGCCTTTTTTTTGCTTTTTCTTGTTTTTTTAATTAATTAATTTATTTTTTTATTTTATTTTTCATATATAGCTCCGCCGAGCTCCGCCGCAGACCGCTTTTAGTTAACGCGCACGCTGCGAATTTTTATTGTTCAACAACGCACAGGAGAAATCTCCCACCGGCACCACCTTGGAGGTCAAGATTCATTGCCATATATACGGGGTGGCCAGTGAACGGTTGTGCAGCGCGAGCAGTCGGTTTTTTCAACCAAGAAACTCGCTAACTGACGCTGCCTGTGTCGGCGTCGTGAGGCGAGAGAGGGAGAGGGGGGGGAGCGTAGGAGAGAGAGAGGGGGGCGCGCATGCGCAGTGGGAGTGTGGACGCTGCGGGCAGAGATGCCTAGAGAAGAGAGGGGGGGACGCGCATGCGCAGTGGGAGTGTGGACGGCGCGGGCAGGGATGCCTAGAGGAGGGGGGAGCGTAGCAGGGGAGAGAGAGGAGGGGAGGCGCATGCGCAGTGAGGGTGTGGTTGCCGCGGGGAGGGATGCCTAGGGGGGAGAGAGGAGGTTTTTTTTATTTTTATTTTTTTGAAAGGGTTTGCGCATGCGCAGTAAGGGCGGTCACGCCGTACACCACCACCACCGGATTAAACTTCGCCATAAGATGCTTCACATCTAACACCTGCCGGCGCGCACACCTCCTCAACCTATCCTCCTCCTCCGCGGACAACGCCAACGCCAACGCCGGATGCCTGACATAGCCCGACTATGAAATGCATTCGCATTTAAAACGCCGAGATTGGGCGTTGCAGCCGCTAACTGCTGCCGGTAACGTGCGGCTGTCTGCGGTACGAGCGGGAACGACTGGCTGCTATATAGAGTAGGTTGATCTTGATTATCAGACTAATACTACTGCCATACTGTCTTGCGAATGATGAGTTTTTTCTATGCAGTTTATAAACTACATTGACGACACTCAATCACACTTCAGGGAAAGCGCACGCGCGCGCGCTCGGCAGATGATTGCTTTAGCGTACACGCACATACGTCGCCTAACTAAAACTAAAGCTACATATGTGTAGCACACTGAATAGGATAACATTTTCGAAATATTCGGTAAATTTTGCGCTCGATCTCTCGCGATCCAATATGAAGTATTATAGAAAGTCCACCGAGCGCGCCCAGTTTCTTCCAATGTGCCGCCAGTGTTTCCAGTGTGCGGACAAGCTTCCAGCGCGCTGTAAGACACTGGACCAAGCTGTACAGCGTGTCCCAGTGGTTCGCAGCACGCTGGAACACACTTATAGAGACGGCACACGCTGTTTCTTTTTTCGCAAGAGGTCCGTTATCTACCTTATCTGAGACCACTGTAGAGGTACTCTTTGAAAATCCCCGATTACGTTCGGGCTTTCTGCGTGTTCTTTTATTTGCTCCCTTGACAACCGACCCATAGTTTCAACGAGGTTGATAGTGGGTGGTCGGAGTAAGTTGCTGCGCTGTGCGCTGACACCTTTCCGTTGACGTGGCCGTCACCATAACAAGTTTTTGCTGCAAAAGAGGAGAGCGCTGAAAACAGTGAAGAATTCCGAACCACTTTGCATTCAGTGCACTCATGCCTTTTTGGTGAGTTTTGACTATAAACCCGCGATGACGATATTCTAGACATTAATGGGAATCTTGGAGAAGGCGAGGACGGGGACGTGAGAGTGAGTGAAGCTAGTGAAGCTAAGGCAAATTCATTTATACTTCGCTGATATTACCGTGTGTTTTTGTCATGTCCGGAGGAAGAGAAAGAAACTGAAATGTGCTCTTGTAACTCATTCTTGCATTAGGATTTTCGTCTCAGTGTTTTGACCATTAGGATGAATTTAAGATAATCTGCATATGTGTGGAACGAGTTCTGGGCGGTAAAGTGCGCCACCAAAAGTAATAATAATACTTGAAATCAAAAGGTTGCGCGAAAATTGGACACGTTCACAAGCGAGGGTACAGGGACAAGCGCTTGTGAACGTGTCCAATTTTCGCGCAACCTTTTGATTTCAAGTATGTCTAACACACTAGGTCAAGGATGAGTTTTACTATAATAATAATAATAACTGGGGTTTTACGTCCCAAAACCACGATATGATTATGAGAGACGCCGTAGTGGAGTGCTCCGGAAATTTTGACCATCTGGTGTTCTTTAACGTGCACTGACATCGCACAGTACACGGGCCTCTACCATTTCGCCTCCATCGAAATGCGACCGCCGCGGCCGGGTTCGAACCAGCGACCTTCGGGTCAGCAGCCGAGTACCTTAGCCACTGTTTCACCGAGGCGGACAGCCACCAAAAGTCATCAGCATGCAGAGAGGACCAGGCCTGGCAAATGAGCGGCACTAACATTAGTGAATATTTGGCTTTCATCGTGATTATTGTCAACATCATCAAGAGCAGCTATTTGCAGCTTATTAATACCCACTGAGGCCTGATAAGCTCTTTAACGAAAAAAATCGGCAGATCTCACGAACCGTGGGAATGGATGCTATGCGAAGCATGCGGGGGGAAGGTGACTTTGGCGTAATTTATTATATTGAGCGAAACGTTACAAAATGTCAACTACGCTTATCGTATTCGCAAGCTACGTGGAGGTATCCGGTCCCTTGGGACTTGTGTATAGTGACGGCGTTTGACTGTGTGAGGGAGACAACATCCTCTTACGTGAGATATTTTGCCTGGAGTATACCGTGTTGGTTCTGGCTCGAAGTCCCACGGGCGCCCATTTCAATTGTATTCAGAGGCGTGGGGTAGTGATGTGCCTCGTCCTGGTTGGTACGATAATGCCTACCACGGAAGTCGGAAATTCACGCCCCAGTCGCACGATGTTGCCGTTTTCGTCATGCTCAATGCACCGCAAGTGCCCATGTTTCAATTAGAGGCCATCACATCAGGGGCGGATCCAAGGACCTCCCTTGGCGGGGGGCGGTCAGTGAATTACAAGTTCACAATTCCGAAAACACCAACCTTACCGTGAGAAGACGCTTGGTAAACGAGAGAACGCACAAAAAGCAAATGTGGGTGGCGACGCCACCTTTAGATTCCCGCACCAAACGACCAAACGCCGTCACTTCATAGATTTTGGTGGCGTGTACGAGGTTATACGTAGCCGCTAATCGATTAAAAGGAAGTAAATCGTACTGCGAGGGGGCCGTAGACGTAAGATACCAAGTTTCAGGAAATTTAACAGAGGCAACGTCGACAAATTACGAAAAATACCGTTTGTAATCCATGCCGTCACGCATGTAGATTTCGGCGCGTTTAAAAATCAAACTTTGACGTTGATTTTCTGCTCCATTAATAAGCATATCGCGTTGAAATTACCGACATTGGGGTTCTCAGAGCACAATTTATCAATATAAGTCAATCCATGATTTCACTTTAGTGTCTCTTTAATGTCTGCATTTAATAAGGTGGTGCAACTTCTTCCTGTCATCGCATGCGGTGCGTTGAAGTTCAATTGCTTGAAACGTGACAGTGAGGAACCAGTGCTCTCTAGAAAGAACTTTGGTGGAACGTATTTGCAAGTGCAGTAAATTTTCCTAAATGGAATGATCACACAAAATATTTCGCTGTAATTGCCATCGCCGGTATCAAGTACAACCTTTGTCCGTAAAGTTTCGAGACTGATTTATTTTGATTCCCAAAAAGAAATTTTGGTGCGTATGTGTAGCGCCATTTTTTCGTGCTAACCGGAGCTATCTATGTAAATTGCTGTGGCAGCCGCTAGATGACACTACATGTCGAAAAATACGTTTTCACTAGTCGTCTGCGCATTCTAGTGTGATTGGATGTGGAGAGATGGAAGTCCACCCCGAACAGCGAGTAAACATAAAAATCTGTGTGAAGCTTGGCAAGACAGCCACACAGACGTATGAGCTCCTTCGTGACGCTTGCGGCAACGAGACGCTAGCGCGGGCGTGAGTTTTCGAGTGGCTCAAGAGGTTCGTTTCAGGGAGAACGTCGGTGGACGACGACACGAGGCAGGGGCACCGTGCTAACTCACGGAACGAATGCAACGTGGCTCAGATCAGGGAGATCGTACAGCAAGACCGCACCATTACAGTCCGCATGCTATCGGATGCTTTCGACATTAGTAAGACAGCATGCCACCAAATTTTGTGTGATAACTTGGGAAAACGAAAACTGAATTACAGACTTGTGCCGCACTCCCTCGCACAGGACCACAAGGACACGCGGCGATCAGTGAGCGCTGATTTGCTCTCCGAGGCAGAGAAGGATGCTGCATTCGTCGACAGCATCATTGCTGAATACGAAACATGGTGTTTTCAATGAAAGAGGCAGGGCGCCGAATGTCGGTCCACAAGCTCTGCGGCGTCGAGGAAGGTGTGGCCACAGAAGACCAAAACAAAGACGATGCTGACGGTTTTTTAGGATACCAGAGGTGTCATACACCACGAGTTCGTCCCACAAGGGAAGACGGTGAATCAGGAGTTTTATATCCGTGTGCTCCAACACATGCGTGATGCATTGCGACGCCGTAGCCCTGACTTAAGTACATCTGGACAATAGAGCCTTCTTCACGATAACACAAGGCCGTACACTGCCCTCAGCGTGACAAAATTTCTCGCCAAGCACAGCATTACTGTACTTCCCCATCCGCCATACTCGCCTGACCTCTCCCCATGCAATCTTTTCCTGTTTCCTTGTGTGAAGAGAGCCCTAAATGTCACTGGATGGGGAGCTTGGGGGCCATTCAAGACGCCACGACAAAGGAGCTGACAACCCTGCCAAAAGAAGCGTTTTACAACTGTTTCCAAGACCTCAATAAGCGTTGGAAGCTGTTTATAGACTGCAAGAGAGACTATTTCGAAGGGATGCTGCAAAAATGGTTTCAATATTAAACACATTTTGTTAATGGACTCAGTCTCGGAACTTCACGGACAAAGGTAGTATTTGACCCACTACGAATGAGCTAGAACGATCGCGCTTTCATTGTTACAGAAACCATCCTAGGAAACCGAGCTGCTCATGTCCCGTTGCTTCTAGTTTCGTTAAAAGGAAACACCAGTATCAAGCAGTGTCAAACTTCAGCTTCATCTAAAAAGCTTCGGAAGCAAATGGACACGAGACAAGTTCAGTAATGATCGACTCATGTCGCAAGGCCTCCCTCAGTAAAACTTCTTCCTCCCGATACGATGCAGCCATCTCCCTCGCCTTATGATGTTTTTTTTAACACTAAAGTGTTTTATGCCGGGGCCCACCAAGACTTCAGTGACGTATTTCTGTGACGGAAATGACGTTGAAAAAATGTACACGAACAGATGTCAGAGAAAAAAAGTTCCGTCAGCGGGCACCGAGCGTATGCCCTCTCGGTCCGCAACAACACAAGCCAAGCACGCTATCCGTTGCGCCACGGCCACAAACTCTGACTGCTTTACGAACGCGCTTTTTATATATACGAATTTCATCACAGTGCTCCTCGTCAGCGGGTTGGTGTCGCCCCTCTTGGATCAGTAAGGTAAAGTAATTCATCATTGCTGTGGCTTCCGCGATTAGCACCTGTTCGGCGTGTTTTCAGTTGAAGTGCAATTTTGTCAACGCCTTAGCGCAACGCGAGCTGGCGACCTTTGCGCAAGCGTCGGCCTCGCTCATAGCGTCCATCCAAACCGAAAATGCGACGCGCGCCTCCCTCCAGTGGCTGCAATACCGCGTTCCTCGCTTACGTTCGGCCCGAGAAAAGTCGCGGCCGGGCTACAAGGGCGACACGATGCACTCAGCGTTTCCCTCTAGTTCGACCCTGGCGTACGTTCACTTACAGTTTAACATGCCGCGAGTTGGCGACCTTAGCCCAAGTTCTGCGCCCCAATAGCGACGCTCTTCTGGCTTCACGCCTCTTGCTCTGATTACGCTCTCGCCGTTAACATCTACAGCTACCATAATGGTTTGTTTAATCATTGATCATGGACGTTAGTCGCGGGATGAAGATGTACCACCAAGCGTCAACATGGGTGCATCCACGCTATACGTTGTGCAAACTCTCCTGTTGCAATGTACAGTAAATATTCAATTACCTCTGTACGGGCACGTTTAACTTTCGTGTGATACCGATTCCTATGACGGAGGGATCAACCATGTTTTTTTTCCATCGTGGAACAGCAAAAATGCTGGTCTGCTTTTACAACGCCGTTTGAGCAGCCAACAGCATAGCAAGTCGGCATCGCGGTGCAGCTGATGCCACCTTGCAGATGGCAAAGAGCGTAGTTTCGCTGGCAGGGCAAATGTTTGTGTCATTGTGGTTCTACACTCCCTTAAGGTGTCGTTTTTCGGCGAATGAAATTCACGGATGTGATTAGAGGGGAGTGGAAGATGGAAACACACATTTACAGCAGCTCAGAGGGTAGCCGCTTAGCCGCGTCCTCACTTGGAGAGTGTTGAAGTGGCGCCCTGAGTGCGCGTGTGTCTCTCCCTCCTTGTCCGTCGCATTCGTTGGAAATGTGCATAGGGAAGCAGAAAATGGCAAAGAGATGTGGAGAGAGAGAGAGCACGAGGAGGAGATTACGCTTTCCCCGTTTCACAATTTTGTGCTCTGTCTAAGAAAAGCCGGCAGATCCCACGTACTGTGGGAATCGATGTAATGCGAAGCAGCCAGGAAGGAGCAGATCATGCTTTACATAATTTACATGTCATGTTTTACATGTTAGGACCTATCATTTATGTTCGTCATACAGTCACGTCGCGCAATACCAATTTTGGTGTATATCCAGCTAGCGAATTGGACGCAAGCGCACCATGAGCGTGGCATGTAAATGGCGTTGTAGATGACATGCATGCCAAGATTTTCATGTTACCACCTGCCACTTATGTTCATTATACAGTCATGTCACTCAATAACAAATATGGATGTATATCAAGCTAACGAAACGGCCACGAGCACGCCATGAGCGTGGCATGCAAGTCATGTCGCACATGACAAGTCATGACTTCCATATTACCAGTTGTCATTTATGTTCGTCATACAGTCATGCCACTGAATACCAAATTTGGTGTATCTCAAGCTAACGAAACGGCCGCGAGCACGCCATGAGCGTGGCATGCAAGTCATGTCGCACATGACAAGTCATGATTTCCATATTACCAGTTGTCATTTATGTTCGTCATACAGTCATGTCACTCAATACCAAATTTGGTGTATATCAAGCTAAAAAAAACGGCCGCGAGCGCTCCATGAGCGTGGCATGCAAGTCATGTCGCAGATGACAAGTCATGATTTTCATATTACCACTAGTCATTTATGTTCGTCATACAGTCACGTCACTCAATACCAAGTTTGGTGTATATCAAGCTAACGAAACGGCCGCGAGCGCGCCATGAGCGTGGCATGTAAATCATACTTTTCGTGACAAGTTAGTCATGATTTTCATGATATGACCAGCCATTTATGTTCGTCATACGGTCATGTTATGCCATACCAAATTTGGTATAAATCCCATTAACGATACGGCCCGGAGAGCACAAAGTCGTAGGCGGCTAGATAGATAGATACGCTCAAACTCGCCGAAGTTCGCTAAGAAATGCTTCATATTTAAAAAATCTTAGATAAAGAAAGCATTGGAATTCCCTTGCTATTGACACTTTTTAAAGACGATAGTCTTTCTTGGGATACCTAAACGGAGAAATTTTGGTCTGTCTGTCTGTCTGTCTGTTTGTCGGCACGTCGCACGATTCAGCTAGCTGGCCAAACTTTAACCCCCTGCCTTACGACCTCCAATCTTGACCAAGAAGCATGTGTTCATACGGGTGAGCGTGGGCAATTAAAAATCAAATATTACGCATACCTGAGGCACAACATCAATACCTTAGTACTATTCACAGTGTTCCTTTAAAACAAAATCTATAGATACGTAATTATAAAGATCCTAGTGTTTATTACGCGGCGCTGCTGTGTAAAAAACAAGTCTCCGCCCAGTGATTTAACTTCGACGCTGTGGCTGGCTGTGGTGCTGCCACCTGGCAGCAGCATTGTTCAACACAAGCCGATGTTCCCCGGTAGCGCTGTAGATGGCGTCCTCTTCTGTTTTATCAATGCCAGCCAGATGCGGCTGATTCATCGTAGAAGAGCGCTGTCTCAGGCAAGGCAAAACATATATGGCCGCTTGATGAAATACGACCCACTCTACAAGACATGATCAGAGAACGCAGAGAAAAGACCGACGACCAAATTTCAGCGGAGAAACGCCGGCGTCCGTCTAAGCGCGCCCGGAAAACGTCCGAAAAACGAGCCCAGCGGCTAGCCCAGCTATTAAATTGTGGTAACTCATGCCGCTCATGCAGTGCAGTCGGCACAAGACTATCGTCTTTCGACGACATTTGCAGCGAAGCACGCAGATACGCGGCCAATTTTTTTTCTACTCTCGAGAGCGTTAGGACGATCAAAGTGGGCTTTTTCCACCATACTCAGTAAGGTCACGCTTACTCCAAGAACGTTGTTCCAAGGTCATTTGACCCCTCCCCCCCTCCACCTCTTGATG
>JALIZH010032832.1:0-20894 GCA_030522465.1 Rhipicephalus appendiculatus | reverse complement strand
GTCCTGTGCGTGTTGTTTTCGTGAGTCACGTGTGCGTGAGCGGTGCGCTGCACGTTTCAACCTGCTTGCCATTCGTCGCTTGCCATTCCAATTTGTTGCTATCGCATTCATTGCTAGATTGCTATCGCATTCATTTCGCTAGATTGCAGTGGCGCTAGATTGCAGTGGGTTGGGGGGCTGAAACTCGCAGAAATCGCCGAAATCGCCGAAATCGCCGTAAAAGACTTGTAAAGGTAGTAAGAAAGTACTCTGACTGTACTCTCTGAAAACCTCAACGGGATAAATAATTACTACCGTTTCTACGTTCCAAAAAGCCGGCAGATCCCACGCACTGTGGGAATCGATCTAACACGAAGGAGCTAGCAAGGAGCAGATCATGCTGTTCATGATATGCATGTCATGATTTACATGTTAGGACCTGTCATTTATGTTCGTCATTCAGTCACGTCGTGCAATACTAATTTTGATGTATATCATGCTAGCGAACTAGACGCAAGTGCGCCATGAGCTTGACATGTAAATGGCGTTGTAGATGACATGCATATGAAGATGTTCATGTTCTCACCTGCCACTTCTTTTTTATACAGTCACATCCCTCAATACCTATTTTGGTGTATATCAATCTAGCAGTAGCGTAGCCAGAAATTTTTTTTCGGGGGGGGGGGGGGGGGGGGGGTTCAACCATACTTTATGTATGTTCGTGCGTGCTTCTGTATGTGTGCGTGCATACATACGCAAGCAAAACTGAAAAATTTCGGGGGGGTTTGAGCCCCCCAACCCACTGCAATCTAGCGAAACGGCCGACAGCGCGCCATGAGCGTGGCATGCAAGTCATGTTGAACATGACATGTTATGATTTCCATATTGCCACTTGTCATTTATGTTCGTCATACAGTCACGTCATGCAATACCAAATTTGGTGTATATCAAGCTAGCGAAGCGGCCGCGAGCGTGCCATGAGCGTGGCATGCAAGTCATGTCACTCATGACCATAGGTCGGCAAAACTTGTGAGGCTCACTCAGACTCACTCATGAAATATATTTTGCACTTAGCGCTCACTCGGACTCAGACTCACCAAAATGTTTCTGAGCCAGACTCCCTCGGACTCACCCTCAAGAAAATTGTCTTCAACCGGGCTCACTCGGGCTCAAACTCACCAAAACATTACTCACCCGGACTCACTCAAACTCAGTCTCACGGCTCGATCTGGGTCTGAGTGAGTTCGAGTAAGCCGACTCATCAGTCCGTTAGCCTAGAAATATCTTTTTCGACCATGGTGTAAATGCTCTATAACACTAATATCTCACATAATCGATGCTCTGCTTGGCGCCTCTTGATATAGCACCTTCGAATACGAGTTATGAGTGCTCGTAAACTAGTAAGGCCATTTTTCTTGAAAGAGATGACAGCATAAGATATATTTATCAAGAAATTCCTCGGAAAAGTTGGCAAAGGAGGAAGCGGGGAGGTCAAGGCATTCCCCTACGTAATTCGTTCCTCTGATCAATAAATATTGAAATGGTGTATGAAAGGCACTGCTTTGGAACACGTGTGAGTAGACGTGAGTATAAACATGAATCCACGCAAGGCTGATAGTAACGTTGAAGATGAGTAGATATGACCATAGGTCGGCAAAAAAAAAGTGGAACTCACTCATACTCACTCAAGAAATATATCTTGCGCTTTGGACTCACTCGGCCTCAGACTCACCAAAATTTTCCTGAGCCGAACTCACTCGAACCAACGCTCACGAAATTTTCTTCAACCGGACTCACTCGGACTCAAACTCACCAAAACATTACTCACCTGGACTCACTCAGACTGAGACTCACGGCTCAATGCGAGTCTGAGTGAGTCCGAGTGAGTGGACTCATGAGTGAGTTCGCCGACCTATGCTCATGATATATCATGATTTCCATATTAACACTTGTCGTTTATGATCGTCATACAGTCACGTCATGCAATACCAAATTTGGTGTACTATATCAAGTTAGCGATACGGCCGCAAGCGCGCCATGAGCATGGCATGCAAGTGATGTCACTCATGACATATCATGATTTCCATATTGCCACTTGTCATCTATGTTAGTCATACAGTCACGTCATGGAGTAGCAAATTTGGTGTACCTCAAGCTAGCGGAACGCTCGGCCGCGAGCGTGTAATGAGCATGCCATGCAAGTCATGGTACTTATGACATGTCATGATTTCCATATTACCACTTGCCATTTCTGTTCGTCATACAGTCACGTCACGCAATACCAAATTTGGTATATATCAAGCTAGCGAAAAGGTCATCAGCGCACCATGAGCGTGGCATGTTAATCATGTACTTTAGATACGCGTCGTGATTTTCATATTACTACTAGTCATTTATATTGGTCATGCAGAAACGTCTTATCGTACCAATTTTTTGAATATATCAAGTTAAGAAAACGGCCTCAATAGCACTGCGGTCATGGCGTGTTAATCATGCTTTTCATGACAAGTTAGACATGCTTTTCATGATATGACTAGTGAATCATGTTCGTCATACAGTCATGTTTTGTCATACCAATTTTGGTATAAATCCCATTAACGATAAGGGCTGGAGAGCACAAAGTGGTAGGCGGTTAGATAGACACAGACAGACAGAGAGACAGACAGATAGATAGACAGATAGATAGATAGATAGATAGATAGATAGATAGATAGATAGATAGATAGATAGATAGATAGATAGATAGATAGATACCCTCAAAGTCGCCGAAGTTTCCTAAGAAATGCTTCACATTTAAACTCGGTTAGCATGAAAGTAAATTTTTACCTCGACTGGTACGTGGTGAAAAAAAAAACAGAAAAAGGGAATGCGCTGGAGGACAAGCAGTTTACCCCCTTTACAGGATATTTTTGTTTAGTGTGTACTAGCCCCAATACAGAACGATTCGTCGACCTCGCAGTAAACCATGGCGTCCGATATTGCGCGCCGGCTTGTAATCTCAGAGGCCATGGTTAAATAGTGTCGATGGCAGCAAAAAACACTGGCCGCGCTATATCGGGGAGTCGCCGTAGACGCAGTTATGTTCTTTGCCTTTCGCTTCGTGTTAGCGTGTGAGGGCTCGTGGTCGTAGTAGTGCAGCTTCCACATGCGCCAGCGGCGTCTCGCCGCCTAAAATAAAACTGATGCAGTAAGCGCTCCAGAAAGGTAACGATGTTGACGGGCGAATTACGGGCGAATGACGGGCGACTGTCGTGCCTTGGAGGAGCGAGACAGAGGCCAGCGGTACGTGGAACGCCTGCACGCGTTCGCTGCTGAAGCTACGAACCTCTTCCTCCTGCGTTGCTGAAGCGCAGTGTGGTGTTGTATGCATGAGCACAGGTGTAGGCTACCCTTCCACTCCAGAGCGCACATCGTGCTGTTTCTCTCCTCAATTGACGACGCTTTGAAGAAATGCTTATCAAGTACCAGTGTTTAATATGTGCTTGGCGATGTCATCTCTGCGCGGGGTTCACGATATGCTGTGTCCAGGTATAGGTTAACAAGTGAAGCTGCCACAACGGTAAAAGCATCATCACGGGTGTTAGTCGTCACGATGTAGATGTGCCACTAGGCGTCAACGTGGGTGCATTCACGCCAAACAATGCTATAGCTGCCATGCACCAACATACGTTGTACAAACACTCAATCACTACACAATAAGCAGTACTTCTGTGAAGAAGTAGTGCTTATTGTAATAGTTATCGGTATAACACTTTCGTGTTCTACCAATTCATATGACACAGGGATCAGTCTTGTTTTTTTAGATGCGAAGCATCTTATGCTCGGGGCTTTGTCCGTCGCTCCCGCGTCCCCCCGTCCCGCGTCCCGCGTCCGGCCACTTTCATGAAGTAGGGAAGCACCCATTATGCGAACCAGAACACTGTAGTAATATGAAGACCGTCAACCACTACTACAGTCATCACAGTCATGGCCGAGAGCACAGAGAGGCTGCTTAGCAATGGCTAGGCAGGTGGTGTCTGTCGCCCAGGCTGACCCCATTCCTTGATCTTGCTTGCAAGTGTTTGGAGGGGGGCTCGAGCACCACGGTAGTTCCACGGTATGAAAATGACGGAGCGCGCCTAATTCTCTCTCCTGTGCAGCGCCGGGATGAACGCCCGGACCGCTGCCGTGAAACGAGAGCGGCAACGTTCCTCCCGCTCAAGCTAATTATCTCCCCGCTGCTTCGCATCCACACATGGTTCCCTTTGGCGGGAGATGGGGAAGTTTTAGATGCGAAGCATCTTATGCTCGGGGCTATGTCCATCCCTCCCCCGTCCACCATCCCGCGTCCGGCCACTTTCATGAAGTAGGGAAGCACCCATTAGGTGAACCAGAACACTGTAGTAATATGAAGGCCGTCAACCCTATCAAAGTCATGAGAGTCATGGCCGAGAGCACAGAGAGGCTGCTTAGCAATGGCTAGGCAGGTGGTGTCTGTCGGCCAGGTTGACCCCATTCCTTGATCTTGCTTGCATGTCCGAGGAAAAGAAGGTTCACATCTTGATGCGGGGGGTTAAGCAAAACCTGTTTCCCGGCCTTGTACGCAACCAACCAAAGACGGTCACGGAATTTGTCTCGGAGGACACGACGATCGAGAAGGTGCTGGAGAGCCTACTAGCCAGTACAACCACCGCATTCCCTCGGGCCATCTAGGGGGAGGTTCAAGCGCTGCATCCCGACGACCTGCGCGACTCCATCAGAGCAATCGTTCGGGAGGAGCTGCGCAAATCGTTGCCAACTTCGCAGCCTCAGGGGGAGCCGATCACCGACGTCGTGCGCCAGGAAATCCGGCAAGTTCTGGGAGCACCTGAACCAGCGCAGCGTGAGCCCCAAGCGATGAGCAACGCTGCTGCAGCACGTCGTAACGCTTCCCCGCCGCGCCTGCGTGAAGACATCGCACCGCCGCCAAACACCGCCACCACCGCCACCGACGCCATACCGTCCACCCACCGGCCAGCGTCCCGCTCCATGGAAGACCGACGTTTGACGTGTTCCTGACCACCGCCCACTGTGCTACCACTGCGGAGAAGTTGGCCACACCTACCGGCGTTGCTAGTATCGCCAGATGGGAATGCGTGGTTTCGCCATCGACGCGCCGCGTCCACAGCCGGGTGAACGACCACACGACATCGCCGACTACCTCGCAGGCCCACACCGCAGGCAGTAGGCCGCCCCTGCTCGGGGCTGTTCTCCGAGCTTTTATCAGGGAAACTAAGGGCAGCTACCGATGGAGGTGCGCTTGCTGTACGACGAAACACCGAAGATCATCCACCGCCGACGACGACGCGTCCACGAGGTCTAAAGAAGACGCCGCATGCTGAACGGTGCCCGGGCAACGCAACTTCATCACCGCACAAAGACCTGACGACTACACGCCGAAGCAGCGGAAGAAGCCGACGTAGCCGTGATCCGACGCCACAACCAAACCGCAACGCAAGACGACGACCTAGCAACCTCGACGTCCTCATCGATGCCCACAACGTCGCCGCTCTCGAGCTGGCAAGCAATTCTGTCATCGGTGGGCCGTTCGCCACGAAGTTGAACAAAGTAAAGACCGCTTGGGAAGGACCCGGAATCCGGACAGCAGGAGGCCACCTAATAACACCACCTGGAGTCTGCACGGCAAGAATCACGATTGAAGACCAGACTTATCCAGCGAGCTTTGTGGTCCTACAGCAGGGGTCTCAAACACGCGGCCCGCGGGCCGCATGCGGCCCGCGAGGGTCTTGGTTGCGGCCCGCACATGACTGTCTTCGTCCCATATTGTTTTTATTTTAGATGCGAAGCATCTTAAGCTCGGGGCTGTGTCCGTCCCTCCCGCGTCCCCCCGTCCCGCGTCCGGCCACTTTCATGAAGTAGGGAAGCACCCATTATGCGAACCAGAACACTGTAGTAATATGAAGGCCGTCAACCCTCTTTTCGCAAACGGGGGGGGGACTGCAGCGAGCGATGTGACCTTCGCGTGCCTGATAACTACAACTCTATCGTTCCGGCGAGAGCCCCGTTCTCCGCCACGGCGAGGTAAGCGCGCGCACGCACGGCCATCTACCCCCCCCCTTCGGGTAAAGTGTGCGCCGAAGAGCGCGCATAGCGACGAACGGGTAAGCCCCGCCCAGCTAAGCCCCGCCGAGCGCGGCCTTTGCGCCATCTCGGTGGTAATGCTGAAAGCACGCTGAAAACTCGCTGTGTATAAATAGCTCGCCGTTTGAACGTTGAAGGACGTTCGCCTTCGTGGCTGAGCGGTTAGCGCCGCGCGCTGCAGAGCGAGAGGTCCCTGGTGCGATGGCGCGCGTCCGGAAACATTTTTCTGAATTATTTTTTCTTTGGGCTTTTTATAAATATATAGATTCATATACATATACGGGGCATGACGGCGACGGTGACGCCGATTGCGAAAACAAGCCGAGAGTGTCCATATAATTGTTATCGCAATAAAGTAAATTTCAATATTCGCGTCCAGATTTCAGTCATTTTGGTGATCGGTACAAAGCATTGTTGGAATCCTCTCATCCAATTCAAGATCCCCTTCAGAAATTGGCCTCGAGGAGTTACGGAGTCGCCCTCTATCGGGCGCGCTTCCATTGCGTGCTAGGCAGGATACCGCCGCACGCTCCCCATAAGATTTGCTGTCGGCGCTCTACAAAACACCTCGCGGAAGCGCTCCAGGACATTTCTGTGCGTACTATCGAAACGATATATGTTCTTTACTGTTAAAGTAAGAATTTTCGACGAAAAGAAAGCACAACCTAGTTTACAGTCGCTGCCTCTTTGCACAAAACAGAGCGCCCGCTCCACGCGGTCACCGTGATGGCACCCCTGAACCTGCTTTTTGCGGTAAATGTAGTCTGTCGCTAAGTGCAAACTATGTGAAACATTTTGTTAGAGTAGACGCCTGTATACCTAAACGGAGCATAACATAAAGAAGCCTCAAGCCAGTGATCGCACGGGTTCGCGGCGACCGATGGAGCTTTTGCATGCATGAGCGTCTGCATGTACATGTTCGTACTGATGGTTTCGCTTTCGCTACGAGCGTGTTTTGGCGCCGTGCCGTGAAATTTAGGCCGGAAAATATGAGAATTTGTGAGTACACAAAAACCATTGTTGCGCGGACGCTATCAGAGCAGTTCCAATTATTTTTTTATTACAACTACGACTTCGGCGCGCCCATGGCAACTTGTGATTCCCGTCCCGACGATTCACCGTTTCTTTTTTCAGTCAAAATTTATGTATGTTTCAGTGTCATTTGACATGTTGCCTCGCACTGCATATAGATCGGTCGTCTAAGCGAGCAATAATTGCCGCTGCTGCTGTTATTTCAGTGTGTTCGTTTCGTTTGGTGGTCACACAAAGCGTGAGAAAGTGCGATGCCTTTTTATATATGTTGCTTATTATCGTTACCTTTGCATTCCACTGAACTCCCCGCTCTCTGCCATCAACAAATTCATAGACCAAAGCTTCACCACTTCGAGATTGCTGATGGAAGGAGAAGTGGTCTACGAGGCCATGTAGTAGCATGCAACGCCAAGGAAACGAATGAAAATGCAGTAACGTTCGCCGCACTTGTTCTGCAAACATCGATGTGAACAAGGACCGACCTGAACTTGAAATAGCGGTTGAAAGAAAGAAAAGTTATTGCAGCAACCTGCAGCTGCAAAGCAGGGTAACAACAACACGTGAAGAGTGAAATGCAATTATTTGGCGATGTTGCCCAGCAATTAGGGAAGCATGTCGAGTCTAACGCCAACAGCGTGGCATCTTTTCCACGTAGATAAATAAGGCTGCAAAAAAATGCATGGGGTTGGATAGGCCCAACTTGAGTTTGAAAGTGGCAGTGAATTCGGGCTTTTAGCACGTAGCGTCTGTGTCATGAGAATGCACGATTGACTGAAGGAATGTTATGGCCAACATAAATGCAGCACACATCAGCCGCAGCATTTGACTCGCTCGCTATGTACATCCACCAGCAAACGTCGCGTATAGGTTATGAAGGCGAGAGCCTTCGATGCCTCATCAAAAGCGAAGATTGACTGTAAGCATCCCGCCTCGTCGGCGTCGGCACGAGTAATGCAAAATCACCATCACGTGATGACGTTACCATATGTCTTCATCATGACGTCACAGATTGCCCAAATTTGTGAAGACGTCATGACGCCACATAACGTGATGCCACATGATGACGTGTTCACACGACATGGTCGTTTTGCACAGTCTCCATGATCGGTGGGTCGATCACGGAGGCAGTGCAAAACCTCGTTAGGAGCACAAAGTTTTTTGGAGCGGGGCGGGGAAAATCAATACATTGACTGACAAGAAGGAGAAGAAGGTGGCTTTCGCCTTCCAGTCATCCTAGGGAAATGCACAAGGAACCTTGCCAGTTTTTTAAATCCAGCGTATCTAAACAATCACTCAAGTATCTGCAGCCCATATTGTAGACGCTGAGCACGGGGCCGACGAACAAGAGGTCGCACAGGAACGTTCTGAGATGGTATCGCAGGATGCAAAAGGCAGCGCCTTTTCCGTACTGCGGTAGATAAGCACCATTACCCGGCGAGAAGCGCGCGCGGACGGTCGTCGCAGTGCGCCCTTTCTGCTACTCAACATCACAACCCCGACGCAGTAGCGAAAATCGTCGTACACATGACTCGCATCCGATCGCTACTTGCCGGTTCTTAGCACCACAACGCACTCTTCACGCAGTTTCTTGTCCCACGGGCACCGGTGCAGGCTTATACCGGACTTCGTTGCGTTCGTCCGGCACTACGGCACCGAGCAGTAAGAGCAGCATGTTCATCGCTTTCGGAGGCAGCCACTCCTGTTACAATGGGCTCAGTCGGGTTCAAAATGCGAGAAAACCTCCGTATTCGTACCGACCGCAGCGCAGGTGGAGCTTGAAACTCATTTACAAAGCACGCGGCAGCGCTCCGCAAGCAGCCGACGCGGTCGGCGAGACCGCGTGATCCTGCCAAGCACGTCACGCCGACGGTGGCGCCGGCATTTCCAGTGGTGGCCCTCGAGGCCAATTCCCTCTACATTAGAGATGGGAAGTGTTCTTTCGAAAAGCAACGTTTGCTGGCAGATTATACAACTCTTCCCCCCCCTCCCCCCCACTCCTACCTTCTTCATTGCCCCGGCCCTTGCGAGATTAAATTGCGTGACTGCGGCGCGCTGGCTAAGGTGAGTTTGAGACCCCTGTCCTACAGCATTGTTCGAGGGACTTCATCCTAGGCATGCATTTTCTAAATAAACACGGCGCAGTCATTGAACTACGATCCCAATCGATAACGCTTTCCGCGGACCGCGCCATCCCACCGTATAAGAATATTGATCACCATGCCTTCAACGTGATAGAAGAGCAGGTCACCTTTCCACCTTTCTCCAGCGTCATTTTTTCCGTCGGCACCGAATTATCCACAAACTTAGAGGGCGTCATTGAGGGCGACCAGAACCTGCTTATGATTTATCAGATCTGCGTCGCAAGAGGCATAGCCGGGCTGCGAAATGGCAAAGCGAGGGTAATACTGACGAATACCAGCCGCGAATACAGGCACCTCAACATTGGCACGACGGTCGCCTACATGAATGATTTCGTGGACGCCAGCCGTGCTTTCGCCCTCTTGGATGCTACCAAACCTGCTTCGACGAATCGAGGTCCCCAGCAAGCTTTCGACGTCAATCCGAGCCTTCCGACACATAAGCAAGCACAGCTCAAAGCCTTGCTCCTCCAATTCAAGGACTGCTTTTATCGTCGTAAAGAATTCAGCAGACCCCTGTGGCGAAGCATCGCATCATAACAGAGGAAACTACCAGACCATTCCGTCAGAGCCCGTATAGTTTCCACGCAAGAGCGCGAGGTCGTAAAGAAACAAGTCGACGAACTGCTGCGCGACGACATTATCCAGCATTCGAAGAGTCCGTCGGCCTCAACCGTGGTGTTAGTCAAGAAGAAGGACGGAACCCTACGCTTCTGCGTCCACTATCGCCGCCGGAATAAAATCACGAAGAAGGACGTGTACATACCCTGTCCCACGGATAGATGACGCCCTTGATCGACTCCACAACGCGAGCTACTTCTCTTCGATGGACCTCACGACCGGCTATTGGCGAATCGAAGTCGACGAGAGAGACCGAGAAAAGACTGCCTTCATTACACCAGACGGTTTGTTCGAGTTCAAGGTCTTGCCCTTCGGTCTTTGTTTGGCGCCTGCGACTTTCCAATGGGTTCTGGATACGGTACTGGCAGGATTGAAGTGGCAAACTTGCCTCGTTTACTTGAACGTCGTCGTTGTGTTTTCCTCGAACTTCCACGGACACCTCGAGCGCCTTGAATCCGTACTTTAAGCAATGAAGAGCTCCGCACTCCCCCCTGAAGCCAGAAGAGTGCCGCTTCGCATACGAGGAGCTCCTGTTTTTGGGTCACGTAATCAGCAAGTCTGGAGTGCGCCCAGACCTGCAGAAAACAGCTGCCATCGCCCCCTTCCCGTCACCGACCGACAAGAAGGCCGTACGGCGATTTCTTGGCTTCTGCGCCTATTACAGAGGATTTGCGGGGCTTTTCACAGATCGCCGAGCCACTAACGCAGCTCACGAAGACCGACGTCGAATTCAGGTGGGGAACTGCGCGAGTGGAATCATTGCAAGAACTTAAACGGCGCCTGCAGACGCCTCCGATACTTGCGCACTTCGACGAATACGCCGAGACGGAAATCCACACCGACGCAAGCAGCGTAGGATTCGGCGCCGTCCTTGTGCAGAAGGCTAACGGACAGGAAAGGGTGATCAGTTATGCTAGCCTGTTGCTGTCCAAGGCAGAAGGCAACTATTCCACAACAGAAAAAGAGTGCCGTGCCATCATATGGGCTACGTCAAAGTTTCGCCCCTACATCTACGGCAGGCCCTTCAAAGTTGTAAGTGACCACCACGACTTGTGCTGGCTCGCTAACTTGAAGGACCCTTCAGGTCGTCTGGCGCAATGGAGTCGGAGACTTCAAAAATTCGACAGAACCCGTTGTTCACAAGTCTGGACGAAAGCAATCTGACGGCGACTGCCTGTCACGCGCCCCCCGTCGAGCCGCCACCCCAGGAAGACGAGGACGACGACTATTTCTTGGCAACCTTAAGCGCCGAACGACAGCGAGCTGATCCGGAACTCAAAGGCCTTGTGGAATACCTCGAGGGCAAGGCCACCGTTGTTACAAAGGTATTCAGACGAGGACTGGAGTCGTTTTTCTTGCGGGACGGCATTCCCCTACAGAAAAACTTCTCGCCACTTCGCGCCAACTACCTCCTCGTAGTACCTTCCGCGTTACGTCCAGAAGTTCCGGACAATCTGCATGACGACCTGACGGCTGGACACCTTGGGTTTTCCCGTACGCTGTCGAGGATACAAGAAAAGTAGTACTAGCCTCGCCTCACTCCGACGTCACCCACTCCGTGAAGACTTGCCGAGACTGTCAGCGACGGAAGACACCACCGACTAGGCTAGCCGGACTTCTGCAGCCCATTGAGCCACCTCGCCGGCCGTTCCAGCAAATCGGCATGGACTTACCGGGGCCGTTCCCGACTTACTGGGGGGCCGTTCCCGACAATACTTACTTCCAGTCAATCTTGAGATTGTCCAATCTGATTGAAAATAAAATACCATTTTCATGTCGTTTCTGATCTATGTTTTCATCCAGTTAACACCGGAAAACGCGCAGCACATTAGAATTATAAACTCGGGCGGAGCATCAGCATAGCTGGCTGGAAGCGTGCGCCGCCTGCTACCTACTTCTTGCCACGCTTTTTGAATATGGAAACGTGTAGGGTCGAAGCGAGCGCGCATCCACTGGCACGACAGCAATGCTTCCAAATAGTGTATTGTATCTGCAGATGATAAGACAAATAGCTACTTAATACGCCAAAACAGAAGTTGAACACAAGTCAGAAAGTAGCCCTGGTGCCAACCTGAAATTTTAGTCGCCATACGGAGTCGTAAAGCAGCCAGTTTGGCGCAATGTAGCCACCAACGGCAACCATGGCTGCAAGCCTTAGTTCGTCATAACATTGCAACATGTTGCTATCTCATTCACTGCTTCGTCCTGTTGGGGAAACAGATTTTTTTTTTCAAAATTTAAGCGACAAATTGCTCTCCCCACTTACTCTTGAAACTTGAATTACAATCTTTTGCCCTCGTTTTTATGTCTGTGAGATAGGAGTAGGAGGGTTCGTCTTTCTCTTGCTTTCTACATCACAGTAGAAACCTTCAGTACACTTCATTCGTTCTTGAAGCGAAGTAATTGTCGAGATTCCCCGTCAGCACATTGGTCCACGCCGAAGTAAAGCGTATTGTCAACATCTATGACAATGGGTCCCGCAATCATTGATATTATTGCTTCGTTTTGCCCGTCCTACTTCTACTGACATCTCGCTGTCTGACACAAGTCGAACCACTGGCTGAACGACGTTCAGTTGTCACTCAGATCTCCCGCGAGGCGAATTCTCTCCCGTGGCTCAATCGCCATGTTGGTTGCCATAGTTGCAGTCGGCTGCTTTGTGCCGGTGGACTCACAGTTCCGATTCAAGGCGGCTCTCAAGCTTGGTCATTGCTCGCGGTAGAGTGACCTAGAATAGGGGGAGTGTCCAAAGCGCCGCGCGAATACATGGGAGGAGTGAGGGCCTTTCGCGGTGAACTGCCGCGCTGCGGCGCTGCCGTGCCGGACCCGTGGGCTTTCTCCGCGGGGGAGGCTGCGTCAAAGCGGCGAGGATCTGCTACGCGCCCGATATTTTGGCCGCTATTATCCAACATTGCGGCAATATGAACAAGATTTAATACTGCGTCACTGCAACATAATACTGCAGCGACTCACCACACAGTAAATACGTTTGTAGGTCATGAAACGGGGATTTTGTATATTTCCTTTCAGCTGCTTTGTCACCGCTATTGTACGCACTTATGCGCGCCCGTTTGAGGAATGCATTCTGCGCAAACCATCGTGAGCGAAGGTGCCTAATTTAGTTTCGTGTGGAATAACTAACGTAAACGTGCTGCAGAAAAGAATAAACTGGAGATCGCGAAGATAACCAGGAGAACGTAGCCGATATACGCACGTAGTAAATGGCTATCTCATGCTAACGCGTCTGCATACTTCATATCCTTTCTTTTATTTCGTGCATTCGATTTGTTTTACATGGCTGCCCCCCGCGCTTTGCTGTTTCAAGCCTTTTCATGCGAAGCGGAATGCGCCGCGGTGCCAAAAGTAAAAAAATGCCCCCACCTCCCCGAAGGGGAATCGTGAGGAAATGCGAATGCATTTCGCGCGCGCTTCACTCCACTTATATATGGTGGTTGTGGTTCGAAGAAGGAAAAAGGCGCCTAATTTCTGCAGCCCGGTCGGGAGCCCGGCGCAGCGCCTGTTTTAAATGCGAAGCATTTCTTAGCGAACTTCGGCGAGTTTGAGCGTATCTATCTATCTATCTATCTATCTAGCCGCCTACGACTTTGTGCTCTCCTGGTCGTATCGTTAATGGGATTTATACCAAATTTGGTATGGCATAACATGACCGTATGACGAACATAAGTGGCTGGTCACATCATGAAAATCATGATTAACTTGTCATGAAAAGTATGATTTACATGCCACGCTCGTGGCACGCTCGCGGCGGTTTCGTTAACTTGACATACACCAAATTTGGGATTGAGTCACGTGACTGTATGACGAACATAAATGACAGGTGGTAATATGCAAATAATGACGTGCATGTCATGAACAACATGATTTACATGCCACGTTCATGGCGCGCTCGCGGCCGTTTCGTTAGCCTGATATACACCAAATTTGGGATTGAGTCACATGACTGTATGACGAACATAAATGACAACTGGTAATTTGGAAATCATGACTTGTCATGTGCGACATGACTTGCATGCCACGCTCATGGCGTGCTCGCGGCCGTTTCGTTAGCTTGAGATACACCAAATTTGGTATTGAGTGACATGACTGTATGACGAACATAAATGACGAGTGGTAATATGGAAATCATGACATGTCATGAGCGACATGACTTGCATTCCACGCTCATGGCGCGCTCGCGGCCGTTTCGCTAGCTTGATATACACCAAATTTGGTATTGAGTGACGTGACTGTATCGCGAGCATAAATGACAAGTGGTAATATGGAAATCAGGATATGTCATGTGCAACATGACTTGCATGGCACGCTCAGGACACTCTCGTGGCCGTTTCGCTAGCTTGATATACACCAAATGTTTAAGGCGAAAGCCTTTAATGTCTCATGCTCATGTCCGTCCGTCCGTCCGTCCGTCCCTCCAGCCGTGCCTTGGCACGGTGCCAGGTGGGCGCCGGGGCGCACAAACGGACGCCGGGGCGCCCAAACGGACGCCGGTCGCGTTGGACTCTACAGCGCTCGCGCTTTGCTTCCGTAGCGTCGCTTTGCCCCTGCGTCTCTAATCATGCAAGGAGGGAGACGCGCACATCACGTTCCATTCTTACTGACCCCGTCTCAGTGGGCACAGGCGTTCGAGGAACACGCTTTAGAATTGACAAAGTGTACGTCAATTTACACTCTGGAACGCGGATGGCGCCTGCAAGATGCGCAAAGCGCGAGAATACGAACGCATGCGAAACGAGGGCAGATTTTTCTCGCGTCTCGCTGCGATTCGAGGTAACAAATTAGGCGAACATAAGTAGCAGGTGGTAACATGAAAATCTTGGCATGCATGTCATCTACACTGCCATTTACATGCCACGCTCATGGTGCGCTTGCGTGCAGTTCGCTAGCTTGATATACACCAAAATTTGTATTGCGCGACGTGACTGTATGATGAACACAAATGGCAAGTCCTAATATGTGAATAATGACATGCATATTATGTACAGCATGATTTGCTTCTTGCTGGCTGCTTCGCATTACATCGATTCCCACAGTGCGTGGGATCTGCCAGTTTTTTTTTTTGTTTTTTTATCGCGGTAGCTCCGCTGAGCTTCCGCGATGCGAGCGCCCTCACGCGCCAGAGCGCGCTCCTCCTCTCCACTTTGCTAGGGGCGAGGATAAGCGCGCGTGCCCGCAGCTTTTGCTATGGGAGAGAGAGTGAGAGCGGAGAGATAACACCTGCCGGCGCGCTGACACCTCCTCAACCTATCCTCCTCCCCGCGGACAACGCCGGACAACGCCGCCTGACATAGCCCGACTAAGAAATGCATTCGCATTTAAAAATAACTCGCGTAACTCTCGCGTATCCATCACTTGTTAAGGTCATCGCATCACTAACTTGACATGCTTGTGATTTCCGTAATGGCTAATTGTGTAGCGCGCAAACCCTCTTTCTTCGGCAAAGGAAGGAAAAAAGAGGAGGGAAAGGAAAGGCAGGGATGTTAACCGGTCTAGTAGGACCGGTATGCTACCCTACACTGGGGAAAGGGGTGGGGGGAGATTTAAAGATGGAGAAAGAGAGAGAGAGATAGAGGAGAGAGCACGCACACACAAAGTCTCACTTCACAGTCATCACAGCCATAAGCCTATAATCGTCGGTGCAAGTCCGTTGCCTTCAAGAAGTTTAGCACTGCCTTCGTCGCCTTCACCCGCGATGACCTCTCTGGTCGACTTTCCAGAATGGTTTCTAGCGTCATCGGTCTCTGGTCTATGCGAGCTAGAGCGGCTGCTAGTGATGTTCTCTGCGCATTATAGGAAGGACAGTCACAGAAGATGTGTTGTAACGTTTCCTCGCTACCAGGGTTGTCGCAAAAAGGGTTGTCAGCCATTTCGATTTTATAGGAGAATGACTTCGTGAAAGCCACTCTCAGCCACAAACGGCAAAGCAGAGTGGCATCATTTCGTCGTAGTCCAGTGGGTGTCTGAAGATGTAGAGTGTTCGGGCAGTGGTGGCGTTGGTTGCGCAGTCTACTTGTTCTGCTCCAAGTGGAGAAAGTGACTTCTTGTGCGACCACTCGAAGTCAGCTAGCAGCATCGGTCCTCGATAGGGGGAATTGTCTCGACCATGTCTCCTTGAAGAGCTGATCGAGCAGCAATGTCGGCACGTTCATTGCCTATCACGCCACAGTGACTTGGCAGCCACTGAAATGTCACGTGGTGACCTTTCTCGAATGCAGTATGGAGGAGATGTCTAATCTCGAAGACCAACTCCTCGCATGGTCCGTGCCGCAGGGCTGACAGCAAAGACTGTAGTGCTGCCTTCGAATCTCTGAACACTGACCACCGTTGAGGCTGTTCGCCGTTGACTACCTGAAGTGCAGCGCGGAGAGCAGCAAGTTCTGCAGCCGTCGATGTCGTTGGGTGGTCTATCTTGAAACTGATGGTAATAGCCTTCGCCGGGACGACCACTGCTCCGGACGAACACTGGAGGGTAGTTGATCCATCAGTATAGATGTGTAAGTGATCAGCGTACTTCTCGTGCAGAAGAATCAGAGATAGCTGCTTCAGCACGGGTGATAATAGCTCAGATTTTTTTTCTTATTCCCGGTATATTGAAGTGCACATCAGGTCGAATAAAGCACCACGGTGGTATCGCTGGTTTAGACGCCGGGCTGAAGCCTGACGGAAGGTGGGCAGCATATTTTGAAATTGTTGCACAGTACGACGCCCGCGGTATTTCTGTAGGCAGTGTTGCAAGGTGGTGGCAATGAGCCCGGGAAAAATGCCTGATATGGGCTCTCAAGGCTTCCACCGCAATGTGCGTTTGTATAGGTTGGTCCCGTGCAATAGAAATAGTGGCATCAGTCGACGCGCATTTTGGCAGGCCAAGGCAAACTCTGAGAGCCTGAGCTTGTACAGCCTGCAGAGTTCGAATATTTGTCTTACAAGTATTGGTCAGTATGGGCAGACTATATCGCAAAAAACCGAGAAACAGTGACCTGTACAGTTCCAGCATTGCGTCTACCGACATGCCCCAGGTTTTTCCACACAGGAATTGAACAACTGGGAGATGGCTGTCAGGCGCTGTTTCATGTAAGACACATGCGGGCTCCAACAGAGGTCTCTGTCTATGATTATACCCAGAAATTTGTGGGTTGGGGCATAAGAAATGGTCCGCCCTTTAATAGAGATGGCATAGTGCATCACTGGCTTACGTGTGAATGCCACTAATGCACATTTTTTCCGGAGAGATTTTAAGGCCTTGCTTGCCGAGGTATCTCGCTGTCATAGTTGCAGCCTTTTGAAGCCTCGCTCGTATCTGCGGGCGAGTGACGGCTGATGTCCAGACACAAATGTCGTCTGCGTATATGGATATCGCGATGGTACATGGCAGGTATTCGGTAAGTTTAACGAGCGCCAGATTGAATAGAGTGGGGCTTAGTACTCCGCCCTGAGGAACACCCCGACAGGTATAGCGTCGTGTGGTTGGGCCGTCGTCGGTTGATACAAAAAATGATCTTGCTGTCAGGTAGCCAGCAATCCATCGAAAAACTCGACAACCCAGGCCAACCATCTCAAGGGCATCCAGAATGGCCTCGTGTAGCACGTTATCGTATGCGCCTTTTACGTCTAGGAACAAGGCTGCAGACAAACGCTTGCGTGATTTCTGCTGTTGGACGTATGTGACGAGATCAATAACGTTATCGACAGATGAGCGATCACGTCGAAAACCAGCCATGGAGTTGGGATAAATTTGTAATGTTCGAGGTACCATTCAAGGCGGCTAAGGATCATCCGTTCCATTATCTTTCCCACGCAGCTGGCCAGTGCAACAGGGCGGTACGAGGCAAGTTCAAGTGGAGACTTGCCTGGCTTCAGAAGTGGTACTAGACGACTTGTCTTCCATTCGTCAGGAACACTTCCCTCTAGCCAGGATTCGTTGTACAAGCGTAGCAGTTCTCCCCGCGCAGCCACACCCAGATTGCACAGGGCTCGGTAGGATATACCATCTGGCCCCGGTGGTGAAGAACGCCTGCATAGGGCTAGAGCCGCCTCGAGCTCCTCCATCGTGAAAGGAAAGTCCATGCGGCCGTCACGGGAATGAGGAACGTCACTTCCGGCCAGAGCATGTGGACAAACCACTTGGTCTGCTATCCTCGCGCAAAAGTCTTCTGCGACATCAATGTTTCGCCGTTTTTGAAAAAGCGCCAGCGTCTTGAATGGAAAGCGCTGTTCAGGAATGCAGCGAAGACCGCGCACCGTTCTCCAGATGTGAGATAGGGGCTTGCGGGGGTCTAGGTTCTGACAAAACGTTCTCCACCGTTCACAGTGTAACTTGTCCATGTGACGCTGAATCTTCTTCTGCATTCTTCTGGCTGTTCTAAGGTCGTGGATCGACTTTGTGCGCCGATATCTGCGTTCCGCACGGCGGCGAAGCGCTCGCAGTCTTTCCAATTCGGCATCAAAATCATTGCGCCTGGACGAAATCTGAATCGTGTGCGTGGCACCTTGCATTGTGCACTTGATTACTTGCTCTAGTCCAGTGCATAGACCCGCTTGACAAGCATCCTCCATGTCAGACTTAAAAGCGGTCCAGTCAATTCTTCGAACGGTCTTCTCTGGACCAGAACTTTGATGCGAAGATAAGTGGGAATATGGTCGCTTCCGTGTGTCTCAATGTCTGAAAACCACTTAACACATCTGGCGAACGAGTTGGAAACGAAGGCAAGGTCAAGACAACTGCTATATGTCACACCTCGAAGAAAAGTGGGGCTGCCATCATTCATGAGGGTGAGGTCATGATTGTATGCGAAACTTGCTAATCTGCGCCCTCTTGCATTTGTCCTCGTACTTCCCCATGCCGGATGATGTGCATTGAAGTCTCCTATGATGACCCATGGAGCTGGACACACGGCCAAGACGCTAGCCAATCTTCTTGAGTCAAAATTACTTGAAGGCGATATATACGCGCCTATGAGAGTGAACATGAGTTTGTTTTTCTTAATTGTCAGGCATACATATTGATTTCCATCATGAGGCGCTATTGGATGCAACAGATACGTGAGTTCCCGACGAACATAAACGATGACTTTGCTGCAGGCTCCATTTGTTGAGGACATGACAGCTTCGTACCCCGATAGTCGTACTGGCGTCGACGTTGGGCTCACAAATGATGATGACTGGGAACATGTTGGACGGCACAAACTGACGAAAGTCTGAAAGGCGCGATGTTAGTCCTCTGGCGTTCCACTGGATGATGGATGCTGGCTTGACTTCTTCTCGGAAAGGAGCCATCTTTCTACTCGAGGGATTCAAGCACTGGGCTTAAGGCGTCCAGCACTTTGAGAGCGCTTCGAGCAGACGTCGTCCCCATGTCCAATAAGATCTCTCGAATGGCGCCCATGAGAGAACGAAGCATAGATATGACTTTGCGATCTGCTTTAGTTGCGTCACCGGCGGTCGGTGAAGACTCTAGAGTGGGAGTGGTCTTCTCAGGCTCCGTGACAAGGGGATGGTTCGGAAGAACCGGCCATTCCTCTGCGGATAGATTCCTCTCCGCAGTCTTCCTTGAGCTCATCGGTCTTTGTGTAGTTTGACTGTGCGGCGCAGCAATAGAGGGGGCGCTGTCATTTCGAGCTTGCCCCTTCTTTGAGGTCGAACGATGGCGCCGACGCCGTTGCCGACGCCGGACTGTTTCGGCAGCTTCCCTGTGGGTCGAATTGTCTCTGGCCATTTGTTTAAGCACCGTGCGCTCCTTTCTGATTTGAGGGCAGTCTTTCGATGAGGCAGCGTGTGGACCATTGCAGTTGCCGCGTTTAAGAACCGTGGAACGGCAGGTCTCTTCCGAGTGAGGTTCTGCGCACCGGGGGCACAGCAGCGAGTTCGGGCACACACCCTTGACATGTCCTAGCTTAAAGCACTGGTGACATTGAAGTCGCTTTGGTACGAATGGCCGCACAGGATGTCGGAAATGACCGACTTTGACATGGGATGGTGTACAATCGCCTTTGAACACCAGTTTTACACAACGCGTCTTCCCAAGGCGGTGTACTTGCGTGATGACAATACCCTCGTTTGCCGGTTTAATGAGGGTAGGCAAGTCAGCATCGGGAATCGCAATGTCTACGTCGTATATCACACCGGCTACGGATGCAATGTCCATCGGTATGAAGGGGCGCACTTTGATGCCGCCTAGCTCAGTGATTCGTTGAAGTGGTCCGAGCGCATTCACATGGAATACGTCTATGGCAAGTATATTTTCCCGCGTATTCACGCGAATGTCCTTGATCTCATTAGGGACAGCACGTTCCAGAAAAGTGGATAGTGCTTGCCTGTTCAGCAGTCGCAAGTTTCCTGAGGACTCTTCCGGCACGAAGATGATGACGTGCGGCCAACGCTCTTGCCTTCACTTCATAGTCGCCGTACTCGCAGGAGTGGACGAGGCTGCATTGACGATCTTCCTCTTCGCCCTCTTACTCCGGACGGGGATGAAATCGCCGTCTGATGAATCGTCTGCCGAGGCTGAGTACAGCTCTGTGTCCTCGGTGTCACTGGGCAAGTTTCCTCTCTTCCTCGCCGTGGACGGCCAAGATGACTGCTGGCCTGAAGGTCCTCTGGAATGCTCCGCGTCCATGGCCGCAAGACGGGAGCCGAGACACCAGGAAAAACTGAAGATTTCACAGAAAAATTCAGACAGCACAGAGAGAAGCGTTTGGATAGCAGACACTTCGGCAAGAAATTATAGAGAGGGTTGCGGAGGACTACCGTGTGTAGCAACCTTCCCCATCTCTATCCCTTTGCCCCTTTCCTTTCTAAAGGAAAAACAGTTTTTACCTACCTGACGATGCGTGGTCCGATGATTTGTCTCCGCCAGGGAATGAAAACATGGTGATCAGCAATATCGATCTCAAGATGTAAGACTTACCTATACGTTTGAAGAATTGACCGCATTGGTAAAATGCATGAAAAACATAAAACTCACAAGGTCCCAACAGAGAGCACTGTGCG
>JALIZH010032831.1:0-51602 GCA_030522465.1 Rhipicephalus appendiculatus | reverse complement strand
CATGATTAAATATGTGGGATAACGGACCACACAAAACATCAATATTCTCCTTTGAAATCCTTGATGATATGGCGTCATGGCCAGCCGCCTTGTTCCCTGGTAACTTCTTAATAACTTGTCGGATGTCATCCTCAGTCACGTCACGTAGATGGAAATTATTGGTAACAGTACAGGGTGCATTTAAATTCGGCATATGAGCAGGGAACTTCCTCGCAAGGCTGAGACCAATATTAGTAAAGTAATCGTTAAAGTTGTCAGCCACTTCGCGAGTTGGATTATCAAGTACAATGCGTTCTTTGCTACCCATGCCAGTGACGTCTTTAACAATCTGCCATATCTTCTTCGTGTTACCATCATTTTTTTTCACTAGGTTGGTATGGTAGCACTTCTTGGATTTTCTAATCATTGCTAAGGAAGGATGCACGAAACGAACGCACAAGTATACACAGAAGGAGCTCGAAAAAACAAAATAATAGCTGGGATTTCGCGTTCAAGAACCACCATATGATTGAGAGATGCCGTAATGGAGCGCTCCGGAAATTTCGACCACCTGGTGTTCTTTAACGTGCACCTAAATCTAAGTACACGGGCGAGCGCGAACTGCCACAGTTGTTACTTCTGTGTGAGCGGCACGCCTCTGTCGCAAACGAGCAAAGTGACTCTCTAACTTCCACGGAGGTGAAAGCACAAGACGTGCAAGCTCATCAAACTCATCATGTGTAATCGGTAAAGGCTTTATGCAATCACAAAATATCGATTTCAGTTAACATTTTGTGTACCAACTTTCCTATTCCTCGTGACGTCTTTTCTTTTCCAACACGCAGTACGAGACACGCTCTAAAAAGCAACCTGAACTTACCCAAGTGTTATAATTAGAGGCCGGATTTTTAGGCACTTAAAAAGCGCGTTTTAGGCGCCAAAAATAGGCAGGCAAAACACAGTTTTAGGCTTCCAAAATCGTAAATATAGGCACAATAAATTTTTACATAAATTCAAAATATTTCAAGCAAAGACGTACGCGACCTGCATTTACGACAGAAAAGCAAGAAATGTTATCATTCACGATGACACGAAGGCGCCAACAGTTGAACATAGCTACGCAATTGTCCTTTTTGCCGCATGGTTCGTTGAACACAGTCTCTCCTTTTATTCTCTATCATGGTGAGTAAAGTGTCCACCGTGGAATCGACCAGTCGTGGATCTCTTTATTTTCGGCATGCACAGAAACAGGTAGTTAGACCACTAAAAAACCAGAAGGCAGGGATGCCTCGTATTAGGCCGGTTATAATCACGATTAAGAAGTTTGCAGGTATAACGTGACAGCAGAAAGCACAGGACCGGGTTGATTGGCGAAACATGGGAGAGGCCTTTGCCCTGCAGTGGGCGTAGACAGGCTGATGATGATGATGAATCACGTAGGGTCAGTTGCTACTCTGTCGACGAACACCTTTAAAGGTCCCCCCACCAGGTCTGAGCATTTTGAACTCGCAAGTCTTTTGCATGAACTGGGCGCTCATGATCACGTCTGCCAATATTTGCAACGTTACGCGCCGCGGAAAAATGTGAAATTTCAAAATGAACACCGCTTGCCCTTCTCGCAGGAGCGCGACCGAAGATGGAGGGGTTGGACGTACAACAAGGAATGCTCCTGCGTAGTTATCTGAGCTCTAACATCGCTCTTCTACGTAGACATTGGTGCTCTGACATCGCTCGCAGTAGCACGTGACACTGCGAGAATTATTCGAGGCGACTTGTATAATTTCTATAATACGTTGCTTAAATAGATGATAGTCTGGTTAACTACTAGTCTGGTTAACTACTAGATATATATCTTTCTTCCAGTAGAAATGTTTATGCCACTTTTTTTCTTTACCTGTACCTGAGTTATTGTTTGTTTTTTTCAATTCAATCGTTTTCCTGTTTTCTCACTGATACTGCTAATTAAGTAATTTGTTATACAATTTTAAACAGGAGGTCCCCCCTGCAGCCTTGTGCTTTCGGACCTCCTCCTGTATATTTACCCTGTATGATGTTCCTCTTTCTGTACTAATAACTGAAATAAACTGAAAAAACTGAAATAAAAAATGAAAGTTGAGAGAAATAATAACACACAAGCGGAATGTGTTTGCATTTTTATTTTTATTTCTTCGAATCGCAGCGAGATGTGAGACTAATCTGCCTCCATTTCGTATGCGGTCGTGTTTTCGCCGTTCCCGCGTCGCGCCGGCACCAGAACAACACTTGGCGCGATTTTGGTGCATTTTCCCTAACAACAGTTCCAGCAGTGCGACGCGGTGTGTCGCGGTAAGGATACGTGATTCGTGCCAGCCTCTCCAAACGTGCGCGCACTGAGACATCCATCCCAAAGAAATAGGCAGCACACTACAGAGAACGCCGAAATGACACAACACCGCTCGCGTGCACGAGCTGGCTCAGGCACGTCATGCGCACGTGGATTTGCGTGCGCATGACGCCTCCTCGCATAATGGTTTCGCGGCTCGTAATGAGCCAACTTAAAAAATTATTGGGGTCCAACGCTCTCCATTGGGCACGCATCAACAAACAAAACCAAACCCGCGTGCACATCACATTTTTCGTACTTTTGATCCAGTCTCCTTTCCCCTGACAGCACTCCATGGTTTCGCTTTCGTCCGTCACCTTCCCGCGGCTGCACAGAAGGACCTCGTATTTCTTGCCCACTGTCACACCGATGCCTTCAAGGTGGTTCACTTCCTTGAGGACACTGGAATGGACAAATGGCTCTAGAAGTCAACCGCCGCATCCTTGACCACGGACGCCACTCTCCCTTCTCATCTTCGCTTCCCATGTTTATTTCCTTCTCCCCATTCTATAGTAGACGTTGACTTGCTCCCATTTAGGGTTGCAGAAACAGCGTCTTTTCCTCTCATGAACCTCTCCTCCTTTAGCCACTTGCGACACCTCAGCGTGTTGGCTTAAGATGGCTGGCGCGTCCCATTTTACGGCTGCCAGCGGTTGTTTTCCAGAAATTAGTTGAAATAGAAGGCTAGTTTGAACCCCCTAGTATTCCTAAAGGTCAATGTTGCCTGGTAACATGAATAATGGTCTCAAACTGCACTCGAAGGTGAAATTTGGGGTTAAATAGTGTTCATATAGGCACCCATTTAGAAAATAGGCATTTATAGGCACCTATAGGCGTTTAGGCACGATCGCCAAAAATAGGCATTTATAGGCACTATAAAAACACTATAAAAGCCCCTCTTAACCTCTAATTCGTGCTCATATATCAATGTGGCACGATAGGAACTCAAGGAAAAAAATAGGCATTTGCCTATAATCCGGTCTCTAGTTATAATGTATACGGCGAAAGAGTGATTGAATTCAGGGGAACAAAAATCTGGAATATTTTATCCCTAGAAGTTAAAACCGTACGCAACTTTAAGCAGTCTTTTAAATACTTTTTTATCGAAAACCAGGATATCTAACGAACGTACATTTACTAACTAGGTATACTTTATGGAAGCTTTGTTCACGAGGATTATAATGTTTGTTTTAATTATGATATGTTATTGAATGCCGTTCTGTTAAACGCTGTAAATGACCTGTCTGTTTGATTTTTAACACTGGACTGGAAACTAGCCTTCCCTGGCTATCGGTCCAGATAATTGTATATGTGTGTTTTGTGTGGAAGAACAATAAAGCACTTCACAAAAAAAAAACCGCTATCACGAGATAAGCGCCTGCACCCGAGAGAACACGCCCTGGCGAGGCGCACGCGTATCGCAAGACACGAGGCGACGACTTTAAAGCGCACCCAGCGCGCCCATCACGCCATCTTGCTAGTCATAACAAAACCACACTGAATTCGACGATCTCTGAGTACCGCCGACAATAAATGGTGTATATAAATAGCTTGCCGTTAGCACTCCGCAGAACGTTCGGTTCGTGGCCGAGTCGATTCGCGCCGCGCGCTGCGGAGCCATCTGTTACTGTATATTTTATCACGTCATATCCGTGACGGAAATACGCCAGTGCAACCGTGGCGGACCCCGGCATAACATACTTTCGTGTTAATGTAAGCCACAAGTTCCAACGACCGCGTTGAGACAGTCAAAGCAAAGTGTCATCACGGCACTGAGAAAAAATGCCGAACTTCTCCCCTTAAAACGCACATTTGAATATCGTGCCCTCAGAAATTCGAAAGTGATAGAAAGGCGCATCCAGGTTTTCAGCACATGCATATGCTCGAAGAAAGGATGAACTGATACATTGCCGTTATGAAGATCTTCTTATCCACAAATCTGTTGCAGTGACGCGAGAAAGCACGTGACAGATGTGTGTAACTTCTCTAAATTTCTGACGTGGTCGATGCAGCATAAGGTAATTTGTATATTCAAACTAGCTCCAGCAAGCGGCCAATAAAGATCATATCCGGCCAGTTCACTTAAATTAGGTCAAGTAACAAAAAAGATTCGTTCGTATGCGTTCAAACATTAACGAAAACCAGAGCCTGCATGTATGTTTGAACAGCTTAATCATATATTCTGCCTAATTTACGCAGTCTGTACTGCTGAAACTTGTCGCACATGCAATTCGGGACGCAACGCAACACGTTTCTTTTTTTTTTGGTTCTCGAATACAGCTACAGTGCAACGTAAAGAAAATTAACTTGCCTTCAGGAATGAAGGTAGCCTGTGGTTTCTACAAAATCCGTAAATCCAAAGAAAAGTAATCGGACATCAAGCTGCCCGTGTCCATCTCTTCAGTATAGAAGAAAGGAAGTTACGAGAGCACTCCCCACGCAAGTAGAGGCGTGCACTTCTCCGAAGGAAATGTTGCGGGATTAGGCCTAACCCTACGTCAGCGTAAACGCCGCTCTACAGAAACATACTTGAATTCATGTCCATAAGTTGTACGTGCAGCGAAGTACAGCTTCTTCACAGCTGCGTCCACAGTTTCTAAATGGTTTCTAAGAATCAGGACAAAAGCGCGAAGTAAAGCAAAAGAAGGCATGATGGACGCGCGTGACCGCACATGCTAAATTGACGAGCGTAACTGACACTGCAGAAGCAGAAGCAGCCATGCGGATGGATACCAGATCAGCTATAAAAAGCTCGGGAGGCATTAAATTACACGGTTATCACTGACAGTAAATTACGTAAAGTTTTGGAAGCCCTCGCGATTGCTGGCACAATATCAACACCGCACGCCTTTATCCTTCTGTGCGTTACTCTATCGCAATGATAGATGGCGTGCGCAGGCTCGAGTTCAAATTTCAATTCGCGGTGGTCCAGGCATGTCCGTGCATGCATTGACCAAATGACGCGCGATCTGGTGCTAGGCGAGAAAACGGGTCTTTAGAGATCCGGCTTATAGCGAAATTTGAAGTTATAATTATATTCTTATTGAAGTTGACTTCAATCCGCATTGCTGACGGCTCAGAAAATATATTCGCAAACAACACAAATTATAAAGAAGACAACGATTGTACGTGTCTTTAATTAAAAAGTCAGCCTTATAGCAGGATTTTCTGTCTTGATTAAATTCGTCCTGAAGTTGACTTCTTTATTCTGGCCTGCTGACGGTTTAGACCAGGGGTCGGCAACCTGCGGCCCGAGGGGCCTTATGCGGCCCGCGAGGCAATATTATGCGGCCCCCCGTCCCGATGTCCGAAGGCATCCCCACCTATTGTTATTTATCTGAAGGCCGACTTGACATTTTTGGCCTCAAATGGGGTTTTCACCTGCAACCTATGTCTGCAAATAGCAACGATGTGACATGTGTGTAGAAAATGAGGATGATTTCTATTCCAGTTGTGTACAGTATTCCCAATACGCCGATCCTTTTTCTCTTCGCCGACACACCTCCCCCCCCCCCCCCCCCCCCGGTTTGCCGTGCGGCCCCCGTCGTGTCGGCTTCATGCAAAGCGGCCCTTCGAATGAAAAGGTTGCCGAGCCCTGGTCTATACGATATATCCCTGAGTAGGACGGATTACATCTCTTCTGTGCTAGCCGGGTTGTCAGTAAAGTGGAAAGTGTAGCACAGCTATTGTATTTTCCCACTTCTATTATATGGGATTGAAACCTGGAGAAAAAAAAAGGAAACTCGAGAAGAAGTTAAGGATTACACTGCGTGCGATGGAACGATAAATGATCGGCGTAGCCCTTAATAATATGACTGCAGCAAAGTCTATGAGAGAATCAACATGGTTACCTGATATTCTTGTAGATATTAAGACTTTAGAATGCGGCTATGTAGGCAACGTCATGAGAAGGACACGTAAGAGATCGAAAATACAAACACTGGGATGGTCACCATGACATTGGATCCGTGCTCGCGGAGGGCGAAAGGTTAGGCGAATGGACAAAATGGACAAATACCAAGGTATATAATGAAATCACCACGCACAGGGCAAGGTGGGATATTGCTGCTGGGAATGCTGATGATGAACACGATAGGAAGGGGACATGTCGAGACCGAGGCGACTCTGTCGTACAGAATCATAATAGGAACAACAATAACTTCCAAACTTCAGTCAGCGTGCGGAACTTCGACAGCGTTATCAGTAAGTTACGATTTCGGCATTAACCTGACGGGTCAACGAAATGTTGAAGTAGAAGAGATATCGTGAAGAGAAAAAAGAATAACAGCTGCTTTCGAGCTTTCTAGGCTTCAGATAAACGAGTAAGGTAGTACAAGCAACGGGGATCCCCAGGTGGAAAGCGAGGTCACATGTTTGATCGAGTGACTGGAGATCGTCGTAAATGAATGACTCGGCGTAAGCACGTAGCGTGCCAGCTGGCTTGGTAAATTAAGTTTGGGAAACAAGACCTACCAAGACATTATACACATGTGGCACTTCAATTCCGAATGCATGCTCACCGCCGAGGGAGCATGCCAGGTTCCCTATTGTGCACTGGAATTGCGGCTGGCCGAGTGCAAGGAAACTGCACTTCAGGACGACTGGATTAAAGACGAGGAGGAATAGTATTGCCAGCTCTGAAAGGAAATGTTTCTCTGTCTCGTTTACTTACTACCATCCATAACAGAGATATTGCGGCCGGCAACGTGTATTTCATAATCATAGATAAACCGTAGTGCAATCGGACGCAGCTAGACGCACTTCGCTAGTGCGAATTAGTGCCACCCTACCTTAAGTAAGGTGAGCTCGTCGTCGATTGACCCTGCTCTCTAAAATGTATGAGCTTCCGGGCCAGTGCCGTTTTGAGGAGAACATCACAGAACGAGCCCGCGCAGCGGCATAAAATTCCGAAGACTCACCCAAATAATCCATTACGGCTGATTTCGGCTAACAGTCAACGCAGCCGTGTCGCACCAGTACAGCACTTCTTCTTCATTTCCTTTTGCCTCGGTGCACGCGGCATGATGCTTCTATGTAGCAGCAAGCAGCGGTCTTCGGCATAATAGCTCAGATGGTTTCGCAGTTTACATGGCAATTTATGATAAGCAATTCTTATAACGAACCATCAAATTCACCGAAGGTAAAGTTTGCAAAGTTATCGCTGCTGTCTACAAAGGACGGCTCGCATCCACGGTGGGCATCTCGTTGCGTTGCTCTCGCGCTCCGTTGTCATTGCGACGCAGGAATCAGCTTGCAATACATGTAGCCACACCGATTTCGCTGTAATGATGGCTTATCGGAGAGAAGCATGGCTGGACGTAGTGACATGTGTTTGTGGCATGAGAGTGGAAAGTACCTGGCTCTGCCTCCCTCTGGTTTGCGACATTCCTTTAATACATGAGATTCATGTCAGAAGCTCGCCACATTCACTACATATTTGGTGCTAGTCACCGGCGAGGAGATAATAAAATACGGCTGGTCCCACGCTTTGTCGGAATAAATTTCATGCGAAGCTGAACCAGTAGTACTCCATGGCGGATTTCTGGCTTGGATTCAAGCATTAAGAATTGGCGTGCGACATATTTATAGCGCAAAGGTAGAATATGAAAGAAGTCAGAAACAGAAGAGGAAAACACAGTGCACAGGGCAGGCGCTGGGAAGAGAGTTGCTGGAAGCCTAACAGATTAAGAACAAGGATACGGAGTGCATTAGCGACACGTCTATCTGTTTATTCACAAAATAATACAGTCTTTTCGATTTGATGCTTGATTAGCGATGAAACGGTGACACGCATGCATTTAAGGGGTCTACTGTCTGTGGTCTTTCCCGAAATAAAGTCAGTTGGTATTAGCGCCTGCACTGTGCACTCTGTTTTCCTCTTCTGTTTCTGACTTTTTTCATTATCTACCTTTGCGCTATAAATATGTCGCACGCCATACACCCCCCAACTCGCCCAGCAAGAAGTTTTATTAGGAAGTGGATCGACGTCTTAATTAGAGGTGTGCGTATGTACCGTGTTTCACATTGTTATAAAAGGGCATAGCATTGTTCCCGACATGACGATTGTATAATGTCGCGGGGTCATGACGCAGACGAAAGGCAGCAGTCGGCGTGTCGAGAGATTAAACTCTTTATTTGGCCTAGCTTGTGGACTGGGAAATCGAAACAGAAACTGCAGCAATACTGTGCGACAATACCGGCGAACAGGGCGTCGGCCGTCGTTAAAAATGATCATAGTTGGGACGCACCTTCTATTATACGTAGATCACGCAAAGCTCGGTCAACTAGCGCCGGCAATCTCAAGAAAGGAATCCATCGAAACCGATGAATCTTGTTTCGATGGGTTTCGTTCTTGAGATTCGCCGGCAGTTCTTGAGAGTTCTTGAGTTCTCCTGTTGGGCACTCCTTGAGTTCTTGAGATTCTGGGGCAGGCTACGGCATCCAGCCCGGCTGAGATCGTGATATCACGATCGCGGCCGGGCTGAACGCAGTAGTTGGCGGACGCTCTGCTCACCTTTCGCCACGGCGACGCGGCAACGTCGGTCGCCGTCAAATCTCACCCTTGATTCAAATACAACGGATACATACAAAGTTGAGTGCCGATTCACCCTAAGTAGGTCCACCGAAAAGTGGGCACAGGACAGATTGGTAAGGTGCTCAGCTGCTGACCCGAAGGTCGTGGGTTCGATCCCGGCCGCGGCGGTCGCATTTCGATGGAGGCGAAGTGGTAGAGGCCTGTGTACTGTGCGACGTCACAGTACACGGGCATCTCTCCACTACGGCATCTCTCATAATCATATCGGGGTTTTGGGACGTGAAACCCCAGATCTTGTTATTATTATAGGACAGATCGGCGGGTTTCATCAGCCAGGACCTCTTGAAAATGCAAACACCCGGTGTCAGCTCAACCACAAGGCTTCTCTTCTTTCCTGGACACGGCTCAAGCCACGCACGGAGAAACGTGTCAGGGGGTCGAATCCCACCCGTTAGCGGGGTTCCGTGGTAATCCTACGCACCTAAATGCTCGATAGACGAGATACCATCCAGAATTCCTCGACATCTGGAAACCCTATGCCATCCATGGTACTAATTTGCGCGAAACAAACGGGGACGAAGAAAGGATACACACGGACAAGCGCAATCTAACAACTGATTTATTTTTGAAAAAAAAAAAAAACGTTTGCTTAAAACCCAACGTGATCTGAGCAATGCCGCCAGACAGCACACCATCCGGGCATATAACAATCACTCTCGACTACAATGCCCCAGATCATCGCGACCACACACGCATACACACACACAAAAAAAAACACATCAAGGCACATACACTGACCAAATGAAAAGAAAACGTCATTAATGATACACAGACAGAATCGAAATCTTATCTAATAAAGCAACAGAAGGATGGCTGATACACTTGTCTTTTAGTCAATCAATCCAAAGGGCTTCTACTATTTCCCTCAGTTGTTAGATTGCGCTTTGCGTGTGTATCCTTTCTTCGTCCCCGTTTGTTTCGCGCAAATTAGTACCATGAATTCGTTCCAACTAGGCCGGCTAGCAGTATTGCTTCCCTATCCATCGTCTTCGGCTAAACGGTGCCTATGGAAACAGCTGACGGTACAGCTTCGGCCAAGCAGCAAGTCCGTACTGCAACAATTGTGGCTCCATCGAAACTGTTGAACATATTTTATTGGGACTGGGGACACTCTCGGCTGATTTTTGCCATCGCCTTCATGCCCCGGATATGCATATGTATGTATATACATACATATACATACACAATAAAATGAAGTACAGGAAAAAAGCCGGCAGATCCCATACACTGTGGGAATCAATGTAATGCGAAGCAGCCAGCAAGGAACAAATCATGCTGTACATAAGAATACGCAGCGCTAAAACGACACAACACACGGCGAAAACAAGGACGGGCGCATAATATGCGTGACATGCATATTATGCTGTACATAATATGCATGTCACGATTTACATGCTAGGACCTGTCATTTGTGTTCGTCATACAGTCACGTCGCGCAATACCAATATTGGTGTATATCAAGCTACCGCACTGGACGCAAAAATGCATGATAAGATTTTCTTGTTACCCCCCTGCCCCCTATGTTCGTTATACAGACACGTCGCGCAATATCCTATTTGGTGTATATCAAGCTAACGAAACGGCCACGAGAGTGCCATGAGCGTGGAGTGCAAGTCATGTCGCACATGACATGTCATGATTTCCAGATATTACCACGTGTCATTTATGTTCGTCATTCAGTCACGTCACTCAATGCCAAATTTGATGTATATCAAGCTAGCGAAACGGCCACGAGAGTGCCATGAGCGTGGAATGCAGGTAATGTTGCTCATGGCATGTCATGATTTCCATATTGTCACGTGGTCGTGCGTTGATCAAAGCAGCAGTCGGTATGTCCAAGATGAAAGTGTTTATTTGGCCGAACTTGTGGCTGGTAAACGGAAAGCAATGCACACTGGCACTGATAGTGGCTAACGGAGCGTGGGCCGTCGATCAACTGACAAGCGGTCAAGCGCGTCGGCATTTATACGCGTGTCATCGAATATTTCAGCCTTATCACTGGTTGTCGCGAAAGCTCTGGAATAAGCTCGCGTGTTCACGTCTTGCGCGTGAACACAAAACGATCTACAATAATCGCTAAGCTTCTAGAAAAATCAGGCGCGGTTTGCGCTGAGCATTGCTTAGAGTCTTTGTAGGCGTAAACCGAATACAGCAAAAGTGCATTACGAAACGCGCGTGGCAATGCCCCCCCTCTGAAAAAAAAAGCATCGTCCCGATGCTTTAAACAGAAAACGGGGGGGGGGGGGGGGGGATTCATGCAACAATACATAAGGATAATAAATCAAGAAAAGCAAGAAAGTACAATAAGCACAAGCACTAAAGTACAATAAAGCAAAAATTACAGTCCTCAGGTTCACCAACGCGCGTAATACGGCTTCAGGCCGCACGACATGGACGACTTCAGGTCGCGCACGGCGCCGCTGAGAGTTCGTAATGCCTTCAGGGACAACCTCGTTGTCGAGTGCGCCGAGACGTCGAAGTACCCTGTAGGGTCCGAAGTATCGTCGAAGAAGCTTCTCGCTAAGCCCCCGCCGTCGAAGTGGCGTCCAGACCCATACACGGTCACCGGGTTGGTATTCCATGTGGCGTCGTCGAAGGTTGTAGCGACGGCTGTCGGTCTTTGGTGGCTCTGGATGCGCAGACGGGCGAGTTGTCTGGCTTCTTCGGCGCGCTGAAGGTACACGGTGACGTCGACGTTTTCCTCGTCGGAGACATTGGGCAACATGGCGTCGAGCGTCGTTGCCGGGGTCCTTCCGTAGACCAATCCATACGGCGTCATCTGCGTCGTTTCTTGTACCGCCGTGTTGTATGCAAAGGTTACATACGGAAGGATGGCATCCCACGTCTTGTACTCGACGTCGACGTACATGGCCAGCATATCGGCGATGGTCTTATTTAGACGCTCGGTGAGGCCATTCGTCTGTGGGTGGTAGGCGGTGGTCCGGCGGTGACTTGTTTGGCTGTACCTCAAGATCGCTTGGGTTAGGTCCGCTGTAAAGGCCGTACCCCTATCGGTAATGAGGACCTCTGGAGCGCCATGACCCAGTACGATGTTCTCGACGAATAACTTTGCTACCTCGGTGGCACTGCCCTTGGGCAGGGCCCTTGTCTCGGCGTAGTGGGTGAGGTAGTCCGTTGCTACGACGATCCATTTGTTTCGGGAATTCGACGTCGGCAACGGCTACAGTAAGTACATGCCGATTTGCTGGAACGGTCGGCGAGGTGGCTCGATGGGTTGCAGAAGTCCGGCTGGCCTAGTGGGTGGTGTCTTCCGTCGCTGACAATCTCGGCAAGTCTTCACGTAGTGGGTGACGTGAGCAGTGAGGCGAGGCCAGAAGTATATTTCTTGTATCCTCGCGAGCGTACGGGAAAATTCAAGGTGTCCAGCCGTCGGGTCGTCATGCAGAGCATCCAGAACTTCTGGACGTAACGCTGAAGGTACTACGAGGAAGGAGTCGGCCCGAAGTGGCGAGAAGTTTTAGGGGTGAAGCTCCTCTTAGTCTAACCTTGTCCCGCGTCAGGCGTAACCGGCAGTATCTCGTGATAATGATGACGATGACGCTGATGAGCATGAAGAATAAGCGCGTTCCAGACCACCTCTAGTTCCCATCGTGTGCACCGAGGAAGCAGAGCGTCCCGCCGGCGGTGTGGCCATCTATGTCAAGCAGCACACTGTAGTACAATAAGGCCGTCCACCACCACTACAGTCACTAGAGTCATGGTCGAGAGCATAGAGGGGCAGCTTAGCAATGGCTAGGCAGGTGGTGTCTGTCGCCCAGGTTGGCTCCGTTCCTTGATATTGCTTGGATGTGCTTGCGGGGGCTTAGTCCATCCCTTCTTCCCGCGTCCTACACCCCTCCAAAGCATGCGCGTCGCCTCCACCTCTCTAAAGCTGACCCCATTTCTCTCCTCTAGCAATCCTCTACTGTACGGAGCGGCGCCCGCGTCCTACACCCCTCCAGAGCATGCGTGTCCCCTCGCCCTCTCCAACGCTCACCCCCTTTCTCTCCTCTAGGAATCCTCTACTGTATGGAGCGGCGCGCGCGTTCCACACCCCCCCACAGCGCATGCGCGTCCTCTCCCCCCTCTCTCCTCTAGGAATCCTCTACTCTACGGAGCAGCTCCCGCGTCCCACACCCAGCACAGCGCATGCATGTCCCCTCCCCCCTCTCTCTCCTCTCCTACGGTCCTCTCCTCTACGAATCCTCTGCGGAGCGGCGCGCACGACAGGTAGTGTGACAGCTGCATACTCCGCTGGAGGTGCCATGGTAGTTCCACGGTATGAAAATGACGGAGCGCGCGCGCCTCATTCTCTCTCCTGTGCAGCGCGGCGATGAGCGCCCGGACCGCTGCCGCGAAACGATACCGGCGACGTTCCTCCCCCTCAAGCTAATTATCTCCCCGCTGCTTCGCATCTACACATGGTTCCCTTTAGCGGGAGATGGGGAATTTTTTAGATGCGAAGCATCTTATGCTGGGGCTTTGTCCGTCCCGTGTCCCGCGTCCGGCCACTTTCATGAAGTAGAGAAGCACCCATTATGCGAACCAGAACACTGCAGTAATATGAAGGCCGTCAACCACTACTACATTCATCAGAGTGATGGCCGAGAGCACAGAGAGGCTGCTTAGCAATGGCTAGGCAGGTGGTGTCTGTTGCCCAGATTGACCGCATTCCTTGATCTTGCTTGCATGTGTTTGGAGGGGGCTTAGTCCGTCCCTCCTTCCCGCGTCCCACACCACCACAGCGCATGCGCGTCCCCTCCCCCCCTCTCTCTCCTACGCTCACCCCCCTCCTCTCCTCTAGGAATCCTCTACTCTACGGAGCGGCTCCGGCGTCCCACAGCACATGCGCGTCCTCTCCCCCTCTCTCCTCGAGTAATCCTCTACTCTACGGAGCGGCTCCGGCGTCCAACAGCGCATGCGCGTCCTCTCCCCCCGCTCTCCTCTAGGAATCCTCTACTCTACGGAGCGGCTCAAACGTCCCACACCCCCACAGCGCATGCACGTCCCCTGCCCCTCTTTCTCCTCTCCTACGGTCCTCTCCTCTACGAATCCTCTACGGAGCTGCGCGCACGACAGGTGGTGTGACAGCTGCATACTCCGCTGGGGGGCGCCACGGTAGTTCCGTGGTATGACAATGGCGGAGGGCGCGCGCCTCATTCTATCTCCTGTGCAGCACCGCGATGAGCGCCCGGACCGCTGCCGTGAAATAAGAGCGGCGACGTTCCTCCCGCTCAAGCTAATTATCTCCCCGCTGCTTCGCATCCACACATGGTTCCCTTTTGCGGGAGATGGGGAATTTTTTCTCGGTTTCTCTTGTCGACTTCGATTTGCCGTCTTGAGGTCCATCGAGGAAAAGTACTTGGCGTTGTGGAGTCGATCTAAGGCGTCGTCTATTCGTGGGAGAGGGTACACTTCCTTCTTCGTGATTTTGTTCAGGCGACGATAATTGACGCAGAAACGTAGGGTCCCAACTTTCTTCTTCACTAACACCACAGATGACGCCCTAGGACTCTTTGAAGGCCGGATGATGTCGTCGCGAAGCATTTCGTCGACTCGTTTCTTTATGGCCTCGCGTTCTCGCGCCGAAACTCTGTACGGGCTCTGACGATGTGGCCTGGCGCTTCCTTCGGTTATGATGCGATGTTTTGCGACTGGGGTCTGTCGAACTTTCGAAGACGATAAAAAGCAGTCCTTGTATTGCAGGAGCAAGGTTTTGAGCTTTTCTTGCTTATGCGTCGGAAGGCGCGCGTTAACGTCGAAGGCTAGTTGATGATCTTAGTTCGTCGTAGTAGCTTCGATAGACTCGGCGAGAGTGAAAGCGTCGCTTGCTTCCACCATTGCTTCGATATAGGCAACCGTCGTGCCTTTGCTCACGTGCTTGTACTTGTTGCTGAAGTTCGTGAACATCACTGATGTTTTCTCTCCTCGCAGCTCGGCTATTCCTCTGGCGACGCAAATCTCGCGGTTGATCAACAGGTGCTGGTCGCCTTCAACGACGCCTTGAAGGTCTATTGATTTTTGAGTGCCGATGGAAATGCTGATGCTGGAACAGGGGGGAATGGTGACCTGGTCTTCGAGCACATTCAAGGCGTGCTTTCCTGACGGCGTGTGCGGCGGCAGTGCTTTTTCGGTGGATGGCGTTATCGACTTGGATCTCAGATCGATGACTGCTCCGTGAAGGCCTAGGAAGTCCATACCAAGGATGACATCTCTCGAGCAGCGCTGTAGGACGATGAAGCTCGCTGGATATATCCGGTCGTTAATGAAGACTCTCGCTGTGCAGATTCCTGCCGGCGTTACTAGGTGGCCTCCAACTGTCCGGATTTCCGGGCCTTCCGAAGCAGTCCTCACTTTCTTCAACTTCGCGGCGAACGGCCCACTGATGACGCAATAGTCGGCTCTAGTATCGACGAGAGCTGTCACGCTGTAGCCGTCTATATGCACGTCGAGGTCACTAGTTCGTCGTCTCACGTTGCGGTTAGGTCGTGGCGTCGAGTCACGGCTGCGTCGGTTTGTTCCGCTGGTTCCACGTTGCGTCGTCATGTCTTCTCCGGTCCGCGAGGTTTCGTCGGCAGGGCTCTGTCTAATTCCCGTCGTGTTCAGCAGGTTTCGTCGCGGCGTCGTCATCGGTGGAGGGTCTTCGTTAGTTCGTCGTACAGCAACCGCACCTCCATCGGTTACTGCCTCTAGTTTTCCGGATATGGGCTCACGGAACGGCCCCGGTTGAGGCCGCTGTACTGCTCTCGTCGCTGAGGGGACCGGTAGAGTCCAGGCAATGGCGAACGCGATGAACGTCGAGGTGACCATTCAGTGGTCGCCAAGTAGTCGGCGATGTCGCGTGGCCGCTCGCCGCGCTGTGGGGGGCGGTGCATTGACGGAGAAGCCGCGTAGGCTTATCTGGTGGTACTGGCAGCGGCGGTATGCTTCCCCGCAGTGGTAGCACAGCGGGCGGTTGCCAGGGGCACGCCAAACGTCGGTTTTCCTTGGCGCGCTGCGCTGTTCAACAGGCGAACGGTATTGCGTTGGTGGTGGCGGCGGTGTCTGGCGACGGTAGTGCGGCTCTGCGGCGTCGTGTCGTGGACGCGGCGGGGGGAGCGTTGCGTCGGGCTACATCAGCATAGCTCATGGCTTGTGGCACAGGCTGCGCAGGTTCAGGTGTTCCGAGAAACTGCTGGACTTCCTGGCGTACGACGTCGGCGATCGGGTCCACTTGATGCTGGGAGGGCGGCAGCAAATTACGCAGCTCTTCCCGTACGATGGCTCTGATCGTCTCGCGCAGGTCGTCGGATTGCAATGCCTGAACCTCCCCGTAGGTCGTCATCGGAATGCGGTGGTTGTACTGCCTGTCGCGGATTCCTAGCGCTTTCTCGGTGGTAGTGGCCTCCGGAACGAATTCCGAGACCGTCTTTGGGGGGGTTGCGCCCAAGTCCGGTGAAAAGTTCTTCCTTTACTCCTCTCATGAGGAACCGAACCTTTTTTCCTCGGGCATGTCAGCGTCGGCGTGCCGGAAAAGCCGCGTCATCTCCTCCGTAAAGATGGTGACGCTCTCATTCGGGAGCTGCACTCGTGTGTCCAGTAAAGCGGCGGCCCTTTCCTTTCGGACGACGCTCGCAAAGGTCTCCAAGAAAGCGCTGGGAAAGAGGTCCCATGTTCGAAGCATGGACTCCCGGTTCTCGAACCACGTCCTCGCGGCGTCTTCGAGGTAGAAGTAGGCGCGGCGCAGTTTTTCGTCGGAGTCCCAGTTGTTCATAGTCGCCAATCGTTTGTACGTATCTAGCCAGGTCTCGGGGTCCTCACTTGGCGATCCATGGAAAGTCGGTGGCTTTCTCGGTGGCTGAATCACAATCGTTGCAGGGGACACAGCGGCCATCATTGTCCCTGTCGTCCTCGTCACCGTGGCTTTTGGCTTGTCTGGTAGGAGTCCGTGCTGCGGGGGGAGACTTTTCAGTCTGCGGCTGGCTCGACTGTCACTGATGGTGTCGGTGTCTTCTTCGAGACGTGGACTGGGTTCACGGCTTGAGGGGGGGCGTTCGGGACATGGGGCGTGAAGCACCTCCACCAGATGTCACGTGGTCGTCACGTTGATCAAAGCAGCAGTTGTTATGTCCAAGATGGAAGTGTTTATTTGGCCGAACTTGTGGCCTGTAAACGGAAAGCAATGCACACTGGCACTGATAGCGGCGAACGGAGAGTCGGCCGTGGATCAACTGACAAGCGGTCAAGCGCATCGGCATTTATACGCGTGTCATCGAATATTCCACCCTTATCACTGGTTGTCGCGAAAGCTCTGGAATAAGCTCGCGTGTTCACGTCTTGCGAGCAATCTTAACACAGCGATCTACAATAATCGCGAAGCTTCTAGAAAAATGAGGCGCGGTTTGCGCTGAGCATTCCTTACAGTATTTGTAGGCTTAAACCGAATACAGCAAAAGTATAATATGAAACGCGCGTGGTAATATTACCACTTGTCATTTATGCTCGTCATACAGTACGTCACTCAATATCAAATTTGGTGTATGTCAAGCTAGCAATACGGCCTCGAGCGTGGCATGCAAGTCATGTCACACAAGACATGTCATGATTTCCATATCACCACCTGTGATTTATTCTCGTCATACGTCACTCAATACCAAATTTGGTGTGTATGAAGCTATCGAAACGGCCGCGAGCGTACCATGAGCGTCGCACGCAAGTCATGCTGCACATGACATGTCAGGATTTCTGGACGGCCACTCGGCAATTATGTTCGTCATACAGTCACGTCACGCAATACCAAATTTGGTGTATATCAAGCTAGCGAAACAGCCGTTAGCGCACCATGAGCATGGCATGTAAATCATGTTGTACATGACATGCATGGTATGATTTGCATATTGCCACCTGTCATTTATGTTGGTCATGCACAAATGTCTCATCGTACCTATTTTCGTATATATCAAGTTAAGTAAACGGCCTCAGGCGCACTACGGCCAAGGCGTGTATATCATACTTTTCATGACAAGTTAATCATTATTTTCATGATATGACCAGTCATTCATGTTCTCCATACAGTCATGTCATGCCATACCAATTTTGGTATAGATCCCATTAACGATACGGCGAGGAGAGCACAAAGTCGTAGGCGGCTAGATAGATAGATAGATAGATAGATAGATAGATAGATAGATAGATAGATAGATAGATAGATAGATAGATAGATAGATACGCTCAAGGTTGCCGAAATTCGCTAAGAAATGCTTCGTATTTAAAAAAGCCGGCAGATCCCACGCCTGTGGGAATCGATGTAATGCGAAGCAGCCAGGAAGGAGCAAATCATGCTTCACATGATTTGCATGTCATATTTTACATGTTAGGACCTGTCATTTATGTTCGTCATACAGTCACGTCGCGCATTGCCAATTCTGGTGTATATCAAGCTAGCAAACTGGACGCAAGCGCACAATGAGCGTGGCATGTAAATGGCGTTGTAGATGACATGCATGACAAGATTTTCGTGTTACCACCTGCCACTTATGTTCGTTATACAGTCATGCCACTCAATACCAAATTTGGTGTATATCAAGCTAGTGAACTGGACGCAAGCGCACCATGAGCGTGGCATGTAAATGGCGTTGTACATGATTGTATGCCAAAATTTTCATGTTACCACCGGCTACTTATGTTCGTCATACAGTCACGTCACTCAATGCCAAGTTTGGTCTATATCAAGCTAACGAAACGGCCGCGAGCGCGCCATGAGCGTGGAATGCAAGTCATGTCGCTCATGACATGTGATGATTTCCACATTACCACTTGTCATTTATGTTCGTCGTACAGTCATGTCACTTAATACCAAATTTGGTGTATCTCAAGGTAACGAAACGGCCGCGAGCACGCCATCAGCGTGGCATGCAAGTCATGTCGCACATGACAAGTCATGATTTCCATATTACCACTGGTCATTTATGTTCATCATACGGTCATGTCAATACCAAATTTGGTGTATATCAAGCTGACGAAACAGCCGCGAGCGCGCCATAAGCGTGGCATGCAAGTCATGTCGCCCATGACAAGTCATGATTTCCATATTGCCACTTGTCATTTATGTTCGTCATACAGTCACGTCACTCAATCCCAAATTTGGTGCATATCAAGCTAACGAAATGGCCGCGAGCGCGCCATGAGCGTGGCATGCAAGTCATGTCGCACATGACATGTATATTATTACCCCTTGTCATTTATGTTCGTCATACAGTCACGTCACACAATACCAAATTTGCTGTATATGAAGCTATCGAAACGCCCGCGTGCGCGCCATGAGCGTGCATGCAAGTCATGTCGCACATGACATGTCATGATTTCCATATTACCGCTTGTCATTTATGTTCGTCATATAGTCATGTTACTCAATCCCAAATTTGGTGTATATCAAGCTAACGAAATGGCCGCGAGCGCGCCATGAGCGTGGCATGCAAGTCATGTCGCACATGACATGTCATGATTTCCATATTACCACTTGTCATTTATGTTCGTCATACAGTCACGTCACACAATACCAAATTTGCTGTATATCAAGCTAACGAAACGCCCGCGTGCGCGCCATGAGCGTGGCATGCATAGCTCGGCACACTCACTCATGAGTGCACTCAACTCACACTCACTCACACTCATTTGAACGTGGTGAGTTGAGTATGAGTGAGTACTCATGCGTGTGAGGGGACGTGAGTGTGAACGTGAGTGAGAACTCATGAGTGTGAGTGGTCGTGAGTGTGAACGTGAGTGAGTACTCATGAGTGTGAGTGGACGTGAGTGTGAACGTGAGTGAGTGCGAAGGCTGAAAAAAATTGCGGTGAGTGAGTTTGAGTGAGTACTCCCTTGAAGTGCCGACCTATGGTGGCATGCAAGTCATGTTGTTCATGACATTCACGTCATTATTTGCATATTACCACCTGTCATTTCTGTTGGTCATACAGTCAGGTCATTCTATCCCAAATTTGGTGTATATCAAGCTAACGAAACGGCCGCGAGCGCGCCATGAGCGTAGCATGTAAATCATACTTTTCATGACAAGTTAGTCATGATTTTCATGATATGAACAGCCATTTATGTTAGTCATACAGTCATGTTATGTCATACCAAATTTGGTATAAATCCCAATAACGATGCGGCCAGGAGAGCACAAAGTCGTAGGCGGCTAGATAGATAGATAGATAGATAGATAGATAGATAGATAGATAGATAGATAGATAGATAGATAGATAGATAGATAGATAGATAGATACGCTCAAAGTCGCCGAAGTTCGCTAAGAAATGCTTCGCATTTAAAAATTTCAAGGCACCCATCTGGGGATTCGTACAAGCGACCCCTCGCTCCACAGCGCGCGGCGTTGGACCACTGAACCACGCACCGGCCAGAAAACGGTAAGCTATTCACAGACACCATTTACCGCTGGCGGTATGCAGATCTCGGAGGAGCTTAAGCGTGTTTTCTTTTGCGCAACACTCCTACGTTTTCTTTACATTTGAAAACTACCATTGAGAAGCGCACGAGAAAATGCGCCCCTTTCTGTACGAACTCGTGATGTGGAACGAAAAAAAAAATAATAACACCGCGCGCGCCTTGCGTGCGTCAGACACCACCGCGTGGCAGGAGAAGCACAGGGGTCATTCCGCCCGCCGCACATTAAAAGAAGAAAAAAAACCCACGCATCTACATGCCTTTCTGTTGTGCCACTTTGCATATGTGGCGGCAATGCACGTTTGGAAGAGAGCTGAAAGGGACAAGCTTAATGCGATGATTAGGAGGGCAGTAAAGAGTGCCCTGGGGCTCCCCAACTATACCCACACGGATCGTCTCCTGCAGTTGGGTATTCATAATAGACCTGTGCGCCGGACCCAAAATCGCCGGCGGCGGCGCGCCGGTGTTTCCACCTCCGGCGGCGGCGCGTCAACGGCGCGGGGTTCATCGGATCGGCGGCGGCGCGGCGCGGAGAGGGGGGGGGGGGTAGATTCAAGGTTCAAGAGTTTGTGGGGATAGAATTTTGTCCGTTGAAATTTGAAAAAAAAAACTGTTTCCCCGAAAGCACGACGCAGTAAATGCGATAGCAACATGTCGTAATGTTATAACGAACTAAGACTAGCAGCTAACTCTTATTCAAGCGATCTCGCGAAACTGCAAAACATTGGTGTATGGGAATACGGCCGCTCCCGGGAATGAAGCGGTTCTCATGCAGTTTGTCGTATCAGTGGTCACAGCACGAAGCGGTGAGATGATAGCGCGTATACGAGACGCGTTTCCCAATTCCTGCGGAGAAAGCGCGTGCGCCAGCGCTCGCGACCGCGCCCTTATAGTCCAAAATCACAGGTGCTCCTCCCCCCTACTCCGACGTCCTTTCATGCTTCTTCGTCCAGTGAAAGATGGACAGGGCTTCCTTTCTTGTTGAGGAGCAACCAACGACAGGCCTCGCACGTGGTGGGATGTATTCGCATGCGCCCTACGTGCGATGGAGATGGGCAGCTTGTTTCATATATGCCCCGCAGGGGCGTCTGCGCAAGCAGGCGTTTGGTGAGTGGCGTCACCACGGACCTGAGCCAAAGAGGGGGTTTCGATCCCCTCCCACGCGTAGCCGTGCGTGGCTTGGCCGTGTCCGGGGAAAAGGGGATCCTGGGGGTTGAGCCAATGCCGGGTGATTGGACCTTTAAGGCCCCCCCGGCAAAGGCAACACGCCCCTTTGGCCCCGGCTTCACGTAGACGGCACCCCTGGGCTGACCCACCCAGGGGAAAGCGGCAGTCGCCTTTTCCTGTCTCTCTCTCCCCTCATCTTCGTCTTTCTCTCTCACTTTCGATCTGTCCTGTCTTCTCCTCACTTCTTTTTACTTCCATATTCCTGGGCGGCAAGGGTTAACCTGGTGTCGATATCCAACCTTGGGTAGACATATTAGGTTATAGCAGCCATGTACAGCTGGCGCTACGTTTCCTCCGCGTCTCGTAGCGTCCCCTCGTTGTGCTCGGAGGTGGGCGGCTGGCATGGCTGCCGAATAAACAACACTATTCATGGGATCACCTACCCCCCTTCCGAACCGATCGCCCCTCCAAGAGGTGGCGCACCGATGCTATCTTCGAACTTCTGCCCACCAAGAAAGACAACTTCCCCAAGTATCACATCATTCACTGCGACAACACAGAAAAGAAGGCCAGAAACATATCACCGTTTCTTGTATCGAAATGTCTTATCGAAACACTAGGCGCGGGCTACAAAGCCAACAAGACCGCCAGTGGTGACCTCCTGCTCGAACTGAAGGACCACACACAATATCAGAGACTGCGCAACCTTACAGCATTTGGCGATCAGCCCATTACCATCACACCACACCGAACACTGAATACCGTGAAGGGTGTCGTGTCCGATGGCGACCTCATGGATCTGACCGATGAAGAACTTTTGACAGGATGGAAAGACGAGAACGTCATCCAAGTGCAACGTATAACGATAAGAAGGGACAACAAAGAAATCTCCACGAAACATATAATACTTACTTTTGGTTCTACATCACTTCCCTCTGAAATAGTAACAGGCTATATGAAACTGCCCGTGAGACCATACATTCCCAACCCGCGGCGTTGCTTTAAGTGCCAGCGGTTTGGGCATGGCTCCCAGAGCTGCCGAGGACAACTTACCTGCGCGAAGTGCGGCACCACAGGACACTCTGCTGACGATGAATGCAATTCCCAGGTTCACTGTGCTAACTGTGATGGTGACCATCCGGCATATTCCAGGTCCTGTGTGGCCTGGAAGAGGGAAAAAGAACTACGAAGATCAAGCTCAACATCAGCTTTCGTGAAGCTAGACAGCGTGTTTCTCCGCATTTTGCAGGGAACACGTACGCCGAAGTGGTGCGAGGGGGGTCAGCACCACTACGGCCTCCGGCGATGCCCCGGACCACGCCTAGCGTGCCGAGGCAAACGCCACCCGCCCCCAAGGTGGGAGCAGCCTCGGCTGCCCCACCAAAGGCCCCTGCGAACCCTGGCAGCAGCCAGGGCAGCACACAAGCCAAAGAGGTCCCCACGACCTCTGGCCCGGTGGGGTCGAAGGCTTCGTCCAGCGCGACGAAGCCTACAATTCGGAAACCCCGCACGGTAGAGCGACTGTCCATCGCCTCGGCAGACGCGATGGACACATCCAGCCCACCGGCGCAGCCTGCGCCTAAGGAGCGGCGAGATGCTCTCGACCGCTCCAAAAAAGACAAAACGCCCATTACAGGGCCTGACAAAGGCTCTGTAATATAAATCACCTGTCTCTTTTCTACACACAGCACACATACACACACATTCAAAATGGACAACATATTACAGTGGAACGCTAGAGGACTCTTACACAATCTCGACGACATACAAGAGCTCCTTATAAAATTTCGTCCAAAGGTGCTGTGTGTACAGGAGACTCACTTAAACCCTAAACACACAAATTTCCTACGCCAGTAGGTCGTTTTTCGCAAAGACCGCCAGGATGCCCTCGCATCATCGGGCGGTGTAGCAATCATAGTCGATAGAAACGTAGCATGCCAGCACTTTTCACTCCAAACGGCACTGGAGGCAGTGGCCGTGAGAGCTATAATTGCAAAAAAAACTCATTACGATATGCTCAATATATATACCCCCCACACTACCAGCTACACAAACACGAATTCCAATCTTTTATTGACGAGTTGCCCGAGCCTTACCTCGTTCTCGGCGATTTTAATGCGCACAGCAGCCTGTGGGGCGACTCTCGCATCGACGCGCGAGGCCGGCTCATTGAGAATTTCATCTTTTCCACAGGTGCATGCCTCCTAAACAAAAAAGAACCCACGTTTCTTAGCCTCGCAAACAACACATACTCCTCCATCGATCTTAGCATCATCTCACCATCCATTTTAGTCGATTTTAACTGGGAAGTGGTTAAAAACCCCTATGGGAGCGACCACTTCCCAATACTTCTCAAAACACATCAAAATGAATTTCCACCTCAGGTTCCTGTGTGGAAGGTTGACAGAGCCAACTGGGAGGATTTCCACAACCTCACTAAGATCTCGTGGGCGGACTTGTCTTCTTTTAGTATTGACGCTGCTGTCGAGTATTTTACTGCTTTTATTATCAACGCGGCTACTAAATCTATACCACAAACTAGCGCCACAAGTAAACGCCGTGTCCCCTGGTGGAACGACGACTGCCGCCAGGCTCGGAGGAAACAAAATAAAGCGTGGGGGCTTCTGCGCGATTCGCCCACAGCAGAAAACCTCGTAAATTTTAAACAGGTGAAATGGCAAGGACGAAGGACGCGCCGGCAGGCTAGACGGGACAGCTGGCAAAAGTTCATATCGGGTGTGAACTCTTATAGAGATGAGGCTATGGTGTGGAAGTGCGTGAGGAAAATAAAAGGTCAACCAACCTACTCCGCACCCTTAGTAGACACCCAGGGGGAAAGCCTGGAAGACCAAGCTGACTCTCTGGGAGCACATTTTGAATTTGTATCCAGCTCGACACATTATTCAGACACCTTTCAAAGGTACAAAACGAGACTGGAACGACAAAGGTTAGATAGAGTATCTACAAATAATGAGGCGTACAATGAACCATTCCGTATAGCAGAGCTACAAGCAGCACTGAACTGTTGCAATAAATCTGCTCCAGGCTCCGATCGAATTCTATACGATATGTTGAAACACATATCCCAGGAAACACAAAATACACTACTCTCCTTGTACAATGCCATATGGGTTTCCGGTGAGATCCCTGCTTGCTGGAAAGAGGCTATTGTGATCCCTGTTCTGAAACAGGGCAAGGATCCATCCTCTGTCACAAGTTACAGGCCTATCGCGCTAACGAGTTGCTTGTGTAAGCTCTTCGAGAAAATGATAAACCACCGGCTAATACATTTCCTGGAATCAAACGATCTGCTTGACCCACACCAGTGTGGTTTTCGAGAGGGCCGATCCACCACAGACCACCTTGTCCGTATAGAGGCACAAATTCGTGACGCATTCGTGCATAAGCAATTTTTCCTTTCTGTGTTCCTCGATATGGAGAAGGCGTACGACACAACTTGGCGGTTCGGAATATTGAGAGATCTCTCTCATTTAGGTGTACGAGGTAGAATGTTCAGTATAATAGAGAGTTACTTGTCCGATCGCACATTCCGTGTCCGAGTGGGAAATGTGCTATCACGAACATTTGTCCAAGAAACAGGAGTGCCACAAGGTGGTGTCCTTAGCTGCCCACTTTTTATTGTTAAAATGAATTCTCTGCGTCTGTACATACCACGCAATATGTTTTACTGCACGTATGTCGATGACGTGCAGATGGGATTTAAATCGTGCAATCTGGCTACCTGTGAGCGACAAGTACAGCTTGGTTTAAACAAGGTGGCCAAATGGGCTGAGGATAATGGCTTCAGCCTTAATCCTCAAAAATGTACATGTGTCCTTTTCTCGAGAAAGAGAGGTTTGCATCCCAACCCTAACGTAGACCTACAGGGTCAACGGCTATCTCTCAAAACGGAGTATAAATTTTTGGTCCTAATATTAGACACAAAGTTAACCTTTATATCACACATCAAATATCTTAGAAACAAGTGTATGAAAACAATAAATATCTTGAAGGTCCTGTCACATACAACATGGGGCAGTGACAGAAAATGTCTTCTAAATCTCTACAAAAGTCTCATACGCACACGATTAGACTACGGGGCCATAGTCTACCAGTCTGCCGCACCGAGCGCATTGAAGATTCTGGATCCTGTCCATCATCTGGGCATTCGCCTTTCTACGGGTGCATTTCGCACAAGCCCCGTGGAGAGCCTCTATGCAGAGTCGAACGAGTGGTCGCTCCACCTTCAGAGATCTTATATGTCCTTTTTATATTATCTGAAAGTGAACGCAGACAAGGAACACCCCACACACTCCACAATTAATGATCTCTCTAGCTCTGTCCTTTTTGACAACCGTCCCTCGGTGAGACGACCCTACTCACTTCGTGTGAGAGGTCTAGCTGAGGAAACTGGAGTGCCGCTTATTGAAAACTGTCTAATGGCTCCTGCTGCACATCTCCCGCCGTGGCAGTGGCATCATATAGATTGCGATATATCTTTCGTGGAAGTTAGTAAGCACGCACCTGCTGCACATATCCGCACGCACTTCCTGGAACTGCAACACAAATACACTTGCCCGGAATTCTATAGAGATGCTTCAAAGACTCACACTAGTGTGTCCTATGCAGCTGTTGGCCCATCCCTTTCAGATTACGGAATTCTGCACTCCCAAACGAGCATTTTCACCGCAGAAGCTCATGCGATATTTGTGGCCGTCGAGCATATTAAAGAATTAAAACTACAACGCGCGGTTATATACACGGATTCTGTGAGTGTGGTAACAGCTTTAAAAACTCTGAAGAAACACAAAAACCCTGTCCTTATATCGCTTTACTCTCTTTTATGCACGACCTACGCACTCAAACAACATGTTGTGGTGTGCTGGGTGCCAGGTCACCGCGAGATCAGTGGAAACATATTGGCAGACCAACTAGCTGCATCCGCCCACGACAACGCTGCAGCCAACGCATCCATAGCTATCCCTGCACTTGACTTGAAACACTTCCTAAAACAGAAGCTCAGGACATATTGGCAACGTTCGTGGGATAGGCAAATATATAACAAACTACATGGTATCAAGCCGAAACTTGGAAACTGGCCACCAGTATCCAGGTCACGCCACACACAAGTAACACTTACCAGACTACAGATAGGACACACACACAGCACACATGCATATTTGCTGTCCGGCGGTGAACAACCTAGCTGTGAGAGATGTGGAGAAGCACTTACGGTTCTCCACATCCTCGTCCAGTGCAATGAATTAGATGCTATAAGAAAAAAGCACTTTTTATTACCCTACCGACAGCAGCTTCCACTGCACCCTCTCATGTTCATCGGTAGGGACGCGCTTTTTAAACTTGAATCACTTTTCGCATTTTTAAAAGATGTAGGTCATTTTCACACCATATTCCGAGGTGATCCGTAGCACGACCTCTGTACAGAGGACGCTGCTGCGGTGGCCACATTAAGGAAAGCACATGCCTCGCGGCCCTTGCGCCCAAGGGCGTTGACGAGGCAATCGTGCTAAAGCCATGTCTGCACCAAAGTTCTACCACCACGAACATTGCCATTCGTTTGCAGTTACACATTTCACGTCACAACCATGATTTTAATACTTTTATGTTTTACCCGCCTCAGGGCGCGGAATTTTAGGCCCCTATACAGCCACGTAACATTATCATAGTTCACATCACTTACATACCATCGTACAGCACGGATCATTGTAACTCTTATCATTTTCCATGGCGCTCTTTGGCCAAGCATGGCCCTTGCGCCATTAAAACCCACTTATCATCATCATGTTTCATATATGCTTCAGCCGGGTTCCTCGCTAGCGCTCACGAGCTTTTACTCGCGGGCACAGTATACGATGCGCGTACAAAAGTTATCGATTTGGGCTTTATACGCAACATGACGGTGACAATGAAAACCTGCACAGAGTGTCCATATAATTGCTATGGCAATAAAAAAATATATATACAACAACCGTGGAAGCGGGTTGGCCCATATTTTTGGAGAGCTGCATTGTCTTCATTGTAAAAAGTTCGTCCATTGGAAGAATCAAATAATCCGGTTCCTCTTCCATTCGTTCCATTCCATATCTGCTCGACACTGATTTCTTCATAAAGCACGTGTAGAATGGGAGCACTAAGCGTTCAGCCCATCAGAATTTCGAGCTTGTCGGCTGCACTCTGTTATGCCTTGCGTAATCAGAAACTCGCAAAACAGTGCGAAATAAGTTCATCGCACACGGTAATCACGCGAGGTGAGGAAGAATGGGTGGGCGAATGCATGGCAAGGCAGGGTAGGAGACAATTCACAACTGATATTTCTCGTATAAGGACCAATCTAGAATATGTGCCCCACTCATGTAACGTGAACCACCGTTCTCGCTTCACGAGGAGCGCAAAAAAGAAAGAAAAAACGAAAAAAAAAACAAAACAAGAAACACCAAGAGAGAACAATGCGCTCGATTTTGTATTTTCAGGGGCTTCAACAAGGACAAGAGAGTTGTCAGGACACCGCAAACGCCGCTAACTGAAAAAAGGTACAGCGGCGGAAAAGCAGGTAGAGAAAAAAATGAAAATTAACGAAGCTTTGCACTAGTGGTGCCAATCCTGAAGGAAGTGCGGAGTTGGGCAGCCTTCTTTGTTTATCTTCGGTTTTCTCTTTCTTTCCTCTTCTCTTTCTTTGTTTTTCTGTTTCTTTCTCTCTCTTTCTATTTTTTTGCTTGATACCTTTTTTTTTCTATTTTTATACCTCGTTTTGCCTGCGTTACGCCAAGCGACGACAGCATACGACAACCCGGGCCCCAAAGCTGCTCCGCACTTAACATCATCATCAAGGCGCTCGAAGAACAAGAGGAAGCAGACTTCTCCTTGGCGCGAGCGTGCGCTCAGTATGCGACAGATCACTATAATATTCGTGGTTTTTCCTGCGTTACGCCAAGCTACGACAGTATATGATGACAACATGCGATGACTGCATACGACAGTCCCGTCCCCTAAATTTCTCCGCACTTAAAACACTTATGTGGGCATCCGCGGGCAAGACGCGATACCTATTAGTGAGTTGCGCGCGATGGTCAGCGTGAGAGACAACTGGTCACTCTCTTGACTTCACCCTCATGTTTTGACGTCGTGTCTTTTTAACATAAATACCTACCGACTAGCTCAGCTATCGGTTATGGTAAGTGTTTCATTGCCTTTACTTCTCTATTTATTTATTGACCCACTCAAGTAAAAAAAGTGAGGAAAAAAGTGGATTAAACCATCGATATACAGGGTGTTGTTTTTTAAAGCAATACAAATTTTTCCTTAAAAGCTATAATAGTTAGGCGCTATTCGCCTCCGCAGTCAATTTCTAGGCCGAAGCGGAAAGATTTTGCTACGAGTTAGATCACTCAGAAATGGTTAATTAACAAAAATAATTTAATTAACTTTTTATTATCAATTTTAGGGTGTTTGTTTATATGGCGAAGTTGTTCTACGTCACAATGTATGGCGAGCCTAATTTTTAAAAATAAAAAATATCGCGTGTAGTTTGAGAGATCCATCGTGGAATTTCCAGACCGCGGTGCCGGAGATACCGAAACTGACTCACCGGGTGCGCGGAAGGGCGCTCCACATGCTGCGTCAAGCCGGAATTCAACGATGGATCTCTCAAACTACACGCGATATTTTTGAGTTTTAAAAATTAGGCTCGCCATAAACTGTGACGTAGAACAACTTCGCCATATGAACAACCACCCCAAAATTGATAACTACAAAGTTAATTCAATTATTTTTGTTAATTAATCATTTCTGAGTGATCTAATCAGTGGCAAAATCTTTCCACCTCGGCCTAAAAATGGGCTGCGAAGACGACAAGTGCCTAACTATTATACTTTTGAAAGGAAAAACCTGTATTGCTTAAAACAACACCCTGTATATTACTTATCTATTTGATTTATCTATGCACAATGTAGTATGCCCGAGACTAGACGAATATGGTATCTAGCGAGTTGGGTCGTCTTCGTTTAAGGCTGCAGGACGCAACAGCGTTGCGGTCAGGAAAATATTCTTGAGAGTTCTTGAGGAAAGAAATATATACACGACAACTTCCGGGGAGCTATCCTCTATGTGTCCATCTGAAGAAGATGTCCAAAGTCCATTTCGGCCGAGCGCATTCAGTTACTCGAAAAAGCGGTTGGCCGTGATGTTTGCTCTTGACCAAGTCGATGCGTCCACCGCGGTGGTGTAGCGGTTGGGGTGCTCGACTGCTGACCAGAAGGTGGCGGGTTCGATCCCGGCCGCGGCAGCGCAATTTGTAGGAGGCGAAATGGTAGAGGCCCGTGTACTGTGCGATGTCAGTGCACGTTAAAGAACACCAAATGGTCAAAGTTTCCGGAGCTGTCCACTATGGTGTCCCTCAATTATACCGCGATTTTGGGACGTTACACCCCAGATAATATATATATATATATATATATATATATATACATATATATATATATATATATATATATATATATATATATATATATATATATATATGTATATATATATATATTATCTGGGGTGTAACGTCCCAAAATGCACCGAACCCGCCAGCACATTCCCAGCTTAAGAAGAAAGTGGACGAAATTTACAGGAACTTGACACGACTGAACTCGCTTTAAATGTGTCCCAGATGTTTGAGAACCATGCAGGGAATGCGTACCGGCTTTCGCAGCTGCGTTAGACGGGCGGCCGCATTAAACCTAATTCGATGGCTCACACAATCAGATTTTGTGCACAGCCTCCGAGATGTACGCCCAAAAGGATGTCTGGGCGCTGCGTTCGTTGCGTTGAAGCGCATTCCGTCCGTCTCATTAGTGTCGAGAGTTGTGAAAGCTTTGTGACACCAAAATAACGTTGCGGAAGAAGATCCGGAAACAGGGAGCGCATTGGTCAACGAACTCCAGCCAATCAGCTGCTGCTGAAATGGACAGTCGACTAGGGGGACACATCTAGAATAACTGCCCAGCCATAAAAAAATGAAACGGGAGCATGCTGGAAACTTTGACCAGAGCTTGGAGCACAAGGGGGGGAATGAAGTCGGAGGAGGTTGGTCTGTGGACGTGAGGCGCGCGCGCACGTGAATTTTCTTTTATTTACACATGAGATCACCAAGAAAAAGGAAAACAAACAAGAGCATGATGGGAAATGTGACACAAGCCCGAAGGGGTATTGGCTTCAGAGGAGGTTGACTTATAGATGCTAGGCGCGCTCTCGACTATCTTTTTCCCTCCACGGTTGAAGCGCATTCCATTCCTCTAATTTGAGTCCAGAGTTTTGAAAACTTCGTGACGTCAAAATGACGTTGAATAGGAAGTATCGGAAAGGGAGGGCGCGCAGCTGGCCGAGCTCCCTCCAGTCGGCGGTGGCTGAAATGGAGAGTCCCTTACACCGACACATCGAGAAAAGCTTCTACAGTGAAGTGATGTATTTTATGTCCCGATTCCCCGTTGGGGTTAAAATGAAAGGCTACCGGCGGCGCGCCGAAATCACTGCGCGGCGGCGGCGCGATCGGCGTGAGCAAAAACAGGCAGCGGCGGCGGCGCGGCGCGGCGCGGCGGCGCACAGCTCTAATTCATAATACATTAGAAGAAATCGCTGAAGCGCAAGAAAGAGCACAAGTAATTAGGCTTTCTGGCTCAAAATCGGGGAGGAGGATTCTCGCGGATATGGGTACCCAACCAGCTCAGGTTGACGCTTTGTACCAAGGGTTGACGAGGGATCAGAAGGAGAGTATTATCATTTCACCTGCCCCGCAGAACATGCATCCCCAGCGAAATGTCGGAAGGCGGAGAGCGCGAGCTCAGGCCCTTCTCCGACAAGTTGCGGATCTCGACGGGGGGTGCCTGTTTCGTAGACGCGGCACAATACGAAGACAATAGGGACCGGTTTGCGGTAGTGGCAATTAACCAAAAGGGGGTTACCATTAATGCGGCGTCGGTATGCGCTCGAAGTGCTAATGCCGCCGAGCAGGTTGCCATTGCCTTAGCTCTCTTAGATCACAATCATGCAAATATATTTAGTGATTCTAGGGCGGCCATTCGGGCTTTCAGTGTTGGCGCTGTGTGCAAAGAGGCCAAAGAAATACTCGGTGAGAAGACACAACACACAACCTTACATGGTTCCCGGCTCATATGGGAACCATTGGAGAAGGAAATATCAATCTCAATGAGTTGGCCCACTCCAGGGCACGAGGGTTAGCTGTCCGCGGCCATGGAGGACCTCTGGGTCAACCGGGACACTTGGTAAATAGAGATCCACCAACTACTTACAATGAGGTTACCCAGCACTTCGCTATGGATAGGAGAGTTTTTCCACCTCGACATAGGAAGTTAAATAGAGCGCAGGCACTGACATTGAGATTACTTCAAACGGAAACGTATCCCAACCCTGCCTTTCTCCACAAGCTTTATCCTGATGTTTATTTAACTAACTCATGTTCGAAATGTGGTGGTTTAGCCACCTTACACCACATGCTCTGGGAGTGCCCTTCGGTACGTGGCACTGATGCAGCATCGGCCAGCAAGTGGGGCTCCGCTCTGAGGAGTCCGGACATACATTCACAACTTTGGGCTGTCCAGAGGGCCCACGATGCGGCAGTATGTCTCGGCCTTACTGTGCCGTCGTGGGAGCGGCCCGCCGTGTGCTAGGGCACACGCCTTCGGACATTTATTAATAAAGTTTTTCAAACCAAATCTCCACGAAGTCAATCATGACAAGTGGTCGAAGCTCTGGGTATCGTATGAGTTAGTAACTTATGTCCCAAGTGATGCCCCATATAATGTAAATTGAGTGAAATAAAGTGACGTAAAGTGACATAATGTCTACGTTGAAGGCGCCGACAAGTATAAAGGGTTTGTGCTTGTAGCAGTTTTATATTGTTCTGTCACCATTATGATTGTTTTTCGTCTATTGCAAATCTTTTTTTTTTATTCACATACACACATATTTCGACTTTAGCAACGACTTTCTATATACTATGAGAGCGAACAGTGGGAGTCGACGACAAAGCTAGGTCTTAAAGGGGTCATGACACGGTCACCCAACAATTTGTGGTTCTCAGAGAAAACTAGAAGTAGAGGGTGTATTATGCCTATAGAAATATGAAAAGTGGGCCGTGAAAGAATATTTCAGTGCGAAACAGGCCCTAGAAATCGCCGGCTGTAAATCCCACCCACCGCCGGTGACCGCCATTTTGCCATGGCGCCTGTGACGTCACGTGTAGCAAGGAGCGATGCCGTAGTCTTTCACCACAGTTTCAGCCGCTGCAAATCGTTCAATGTCGGTGTCAAGCAGGAGGAAGCTCAAATATCTCGATTTCAAGCGGAGCTGACAACGGAACAATATCGTTCGCCAGAATGCAGACGCTCGCACAGCCAGCTGCTAGTTACGTCACGACTCGCGAGTGCGCCAGTGTTGCCCGACCCTCAGGCCGCTCGCGTGTTTGTAAAAATATTCAATAAATTAAGTGCTCGACCAAATGCGCTAAAATTTCGCCAGCTTAATTGTGAATGTTCAAGGATTAATCTGCATAATACAGATTATGATCGAAAATTGGGTGTCATGGCCCCTATAAGGTCCATAATGTGTACGTTGAAGTCGCCGACTAGTGTAAAGGGTTTGTGCTTGTAGGTGTTTTATATTGCTCTGTCTCAGTTATGATTGTTATTAGTCTATTGTTAAACCTTTTCTTGCGTCTCACATCCACGGATCTCCCCGTGACGGACACCTTGGACGGACAAGCCTCAGTCCTAATGTGCTTCGCCCCTAAAATATCTTACGACGTCGGGTTTTGCGTTGTCGTCACTTGCAGCGTGTCGCTCAAACACAAAGGCGTTACAAATGGGGTAGTTATTAGTTCACGCTTGTCCTGTGTATACCTGGGCGGCCTTTTCGAGCGTCCTTCTTTGTGCTTCAGCGGGAAGCTGCAAGTATCGAGCTGCTCGTCCACCTTCGTGTGACCTTCCAATTTCTTGCTATCGCGTTCATTGCTTCGTGCTTGCGGCGAAACTTTGACATTTTTTTTAATGACGAGCTGATGAGCGTGCGCTCTATGAAGATTGCATGCAGCGGAGAACCCAAAAAACTTTCTTATTTGACTGTGTATTGGGCCCTTTAGCCTGCCTCACACAACAGAGGCAGCGATGAAACTTTTATTCACGTGTTTGGATAACATCGGTCAGCTCGACAAACTTAATCTGTACCTTGAAACCACGCAATGAGAGGCTATCAGCGCACGACCCCGCCCAAGAGACAAAATACTCAGCCTGTTTTTTCTGTATTTTTTATTTTATTTTAACATCTTACTTCATTTTTTTGTCTCTGCCTCTCGCTACTTTCAATCCCCAATACCCTTCCTCACGCAGAGTAGCAAGTCAGCGATCTGCATATGCCGGCTAAATTCTCTGCTATGCAATAAAAAGTTCTCTCTCTCTCACACACACGTGCTACGATATTTGGCTTTATAGGAACATCTTCGCAAAAATTCTTGTTGCTATGTGGGTTACCGACACGCGCACTAGGCACACAGACTTGTCGGCATTTCTTTAGCGTTTTCGCACATAGCTTCCTTCATACAGGCATAATATTTCACTATTTCGCGGGTTATCCACGCACATGCTATGAAAATTGATATGATAATATGCAGCCCGCTGCATGAAATATGCTTCGAAAGGTATTAGCGGATTGTTTCGAAATGAAGCATATTTTATTCTTGAGCGAAACGAACGTCCTCTGCCAACATATGTGAGCTGTTCTGATGCTCACGTGGAAGAAGAAAAAGAAGGGATGCAAACAGTGATGGCACTTTATGCAGTGTTTCTTGAATGTTCGTATAACGCAAGAGGATTTAGAGCTGCCACTAAGTAATAACAGGTAAGCTGGTATTTACTCCTGGTTGCGGTGTCTTATGCGTTGTTTTGTTCTTCAGCTACAATGCACCAACCAGCCCAATCATGCACGCTGCTCTAGTTGCAATCAGGCAGTCCGAATAATGTGGCGAAGGTGTTGCAGTAAGAATGTAAAAGTGAGCTCGATTTCTTTCGGTAAATAATCGTGGCATACTGAAAGAGCGATGCTGGAACTTCAACCACACGCACATATCGTCAAAATAGGGGTTTATACTTTGGAAACCCGGGTACAGCTAAAAAAGTTATGTTCACAAGAATATTTGAACGTCTCTGTTCATTACATACCAAACAGAATGTGCTGAATCGTCGTTTGCATCTCAAGATGGGTTTTTGTTTCTCCCTGCTTTGTTTCTGCAACGCACGATGGCAAGAAACTTATACAGGTATTTAAAAAAATAACCAGGTGTAAGAAAATTACTCCTGACAGGTAATTTAAATTACCTCATTAATAACTTTTCCAGAACTTTACGTTACAAGTTAAAGGTAGCTGCAAGTAGTGATATTACATTACAATTACTTTTTAAAAGTAATAACATTACTTTTGAACGAAAGTTCATCATTCACGTCCCAGTTCATGTACAGTTTATTTACAGGCTGTAAACAAACAGAACTTCAGTGTAGAGGGGCTTGGCGCCGTTCTTCTTAGTGGGGTTAGCAGCTCAACCTTTGTGGCGAAAACCTGTCCCTGTCTCGATGACGTGTCTCTGTAACCTGTCTGGACGCTTGCTTCACCTTCACAAAACAACAGTTGGGCGGCGGAAGTAAATGGTGCCGCACAAATTGTCCATGTTTTATGTAGAGAAAAGCCCTCTTTCTCTGATGAACATGGCTACGCGCTTGAAACCGCTCTGTTTTGTTGCCCAGCGCTGTCCAAAGTCAGCAAATCGTGGAGCCGTCGTCGTTCCCTCTTGTCTGGAGTTTCAAAGGCCGTGGCATTCTAAAATACTATTCAAGTCTCTGAGTTCGGATACTACAAGTATTTTCTGTGGCCCTGCCTCCTTGCCCCACTTGAAGCTTGGCACCAGTGGCGTAACTAGGGGGGGGGGCAAGGGGGTACAAGTGCCCCGGGCGCCACTTGGGAGGGGGGCGCCGAGCCGAGTCCGACCAACATGCGCTCGGAAACTTCCTGAGGACCCAAACGGGGCGCTAGCGCCCCCCCCCCCCTCGAAAGGTCGCCCCTACAGGTTAATAATAATAATATCTTGGGTTTAAAGTCCCAAAACCACCATATGATTATGAGAGACGCCGTAGTGGGGGGCTCCGGAAATTTTGACCACCTGGGGTTCTTTAACGTGCACCTAAATCTAAGTACACGGGCCTCAAGCATTTTCGCCCCCCATCGAAAATGCGGCCGCCGCGGCCGGGATTCGATCCCGCGACCTGCGGGTCAGCAGTCGAGCACCTTAACCACTAGACCACCGTGGCGGGTGCCCCTACAGGTTGAAAACCAGTGGGGGGGGGGGGGGGTTCCTCGCCTTCTCCCCAGGTACCACCAGTGAGGCTAGAGACTCCTTTGACTAGTTAAATGGTGCTCCCAGGGCCGTAGCTAAGGGGGGGGGGGATGAGGGGGGTTCTGACACCCCCCGAAATTTTTGCATGCTTTAACTTTGCGGGTGACGCAAATACTTGCACGCCCTCAGAGCGACCACCAGTTGCCAAAGTTAGCCGTTCTACACACAAACACCCCCCGAAAACAATTCCTGGGTACGGCACTGGGTGCTCCTTTCCTTCAACAAACGAAACACAATCTTCTGGTAGCCTCTGGGTTCTGGGAACATGTGGCTCACATGAGGTGAATATGAGCAAGGAGCCATAGGCTCCTTGCTCACATTCAAGCCTATGAAAACCAGTAATATAAATAGGTCGGTGTAAGCCTGTTTCCACATAAGCGCGATTTTAACCATGAACGTACCTATCCAGGGTCTTGGACAAAAACCTTTTTTCTGGGGTTCTGACTTCCCTTTATGTGTGATCTGGCATGTGCTTGTATGTGTGCGGATATATATGCATATAGAAAATGTAATAATATCGGGGCGGTGGGTGATTGAACTTCCCAACCTTCTTCTAGCTTCGCCACTGAACTTATTGCTTGAAATGTTCGTTTTCTTCTGTTTCGGCCCAAACCACCTTGGTTTTTCCACACGTATATAACCCTAGTGAAAATCAGAAAGGGGAAGCGCTGCCCACGGTCTTCTTGCTGAAGAGTTGCGATCGAGAAGCTCCTTACCAACTCATCAGACATGTCAGCCTCCAAGCTTACGACGAGCTTTTGTGGACAGACGGCGGGATGAAATGACGAGAAAAAAAAACTATGTATGGACTTTTCTGCAAAGTTTCTTTCCTATTTAAAATCAGAAATTCGTTCAGAGACTGCTTTCTTTCATCAAATTGCGTCACCCCTCCTAATTTTTCTCTGTGTATCGGTACTTGCCCCACGACATGATCCCCGATCAACGTGCGTAGGATGGGGTTGACTATGAGGAATGACGTCCCCGAAGTAATATTTAAGAAGACTTTGAGGTGTGGGTGTCTTCACGTGGAGATGGAGGTGTCACGTGTGAACTCACTGTCGCTCACCAAATTAACATTTGCGTTCCTAGTCCGCAGACAAAGTCGCCTTCTCGGAAGTGCTTGCTGCAAACACGTGCGCGGGACTTCGGCTCATTGCCCCTTCTAAGCTAGATTTATCAGCCATGCGTCGTGATGTTATTTATCCTTGAAGTAAAAGCGTAAATGTGAAGTTACATTCTGCTCTTTTGCATGCGCGGTGCACTAATTGTGACACACAGCACCACCGAAAACATTGCATGGTGACGCTTTCCAAGCTCTTGTTGTTTCTATGCCAGTGAACATGCACTGGTTGTGAAACGAGGCTGATTGCAGGGGAAAACTCAGAGAAATAAACGCGCTCGGGCCGCCGGCTACCCGTCTTTAGAGCAAGGTTCCATGTGAAACAAGGTGGCATCACGTGATCGTAATGTCGTAGCATGTCGACTGCAGCGCCCGTGCCTCCAGTGGTGGGCCTCGTGCAGAATAGCACTAAAGAGATACGGAAAGTAGAACTGCAATGGCAAATTATTCTATTACGATCACATTCAAGCCATTATTGCGGTGAACTGAGCTTTAACAAGCGAGAAAGTTGCGAAAAACGGAAGGATATATACATGTACTATCGGCGTCAAATGAAACGCGAACAGCGGCAAGTATTAGAAATCGTATAGGGCGCCCCGTCCAGTCATCACCATTGCTAGGCGCGCATCGGCAGCACTGCGCATGTCCATGGTTATGACTAGACGGACCGCACTAGACGACTAGACCATTTCTAATGCTTGCCGCTGTTCGCGTTTCATTTGACGCCAATAGTACTAACGCCCCTTCACATATCTCGTAATGATCACAAACGCTGTCCAGCCGCGATTTGCAGAGAGCTATTCATCTTGATATCTTCCTCACTCGTTTTGTTTTGTTTTCTTCTTTCTGCCAGTGAGCGCGTTGGCAATAACATCATCCAGGTGTAGTCTGACTCCAGCGATGTTGACGTCGTTTATACGAGCGAGCCTCGCAGCGATTCTGCGTCGGATTTCACACGTGTTTTGCCGCTGTCCCGCAGAGAACTAAGAAGCTTCGATGGTTTTGATCTCATGGTACATTTCTTCTCACTGGTACCCTCCCACCTGTTCTTCAGATGCGTGCCGCATTCCAGGCGCGGATTGAGTGGCCCTGCATGGCCGTGCTCGCACTGCTCTGCCGCGACTCTTTTCATAGCATGGCGCCTCTGCTCGAATTCTCCAAAATGAAAACGCCAATAATAAAAACGAAAAAATAAATACGCGTGTACATAAACAGTATTTGGCAATCGGACGCCTCACATGCCGTCGACGAAAACGACGCTTCGCTTTCCGTCGGTTGGAGCCAGGCTTCGTACGCAGAAAGAGCTGCCGCCGCCGCGAGAGCGCGGGGAATCATTGCAGGCTCCCTGAAATGCAATCCTGCTTTCATGTTTAGATCTTCGCCCCGAGGTTCAAAGTCTGCAACCACATCCATCGCGGCAATCATGAAAGCTGCGGCTTCACTGCACCATGGCCAAGCAGCAGCCAATTGCACGCGTGGTGACGTGTAATGGCGCTTTCTAATTCGCTAAGAGCAATCATATTCGTGACGACATCCCTTCAGCACTGAGTCTGGGGCGAGAGAAATTGAGTAAGAGATATTCGGTCTCCGCTTTGTCTCCACTAATAACTTATCTTTTCACACCCAACCAAAACTGCACGCATTTTTCAATGCCCCTGCTCATTCCACCGCAACTTCATATTTCTCGTTAACGTAACTGACTGTGCGTATCGGACGCCCAAGCTGGAGAGTTACACCAGAAAACATCTATACGCTCATGTTTCACCCACTACCTCGGGGGAGAAGGCGGTCAGGAACATCGACTTCACTGTCGGCTTCAGTGGAGCGGTAAGCTACCATGACATTTCACTTTCTGCTAATAGAGCTCAAAATTTAGCGTTTGATGTCTCATGAAAAGACGGCGCTACCTGACAACAGTGGGCCTCCATCCAACGAGACCACCAGATTATGATTTGTGGCTCTATGGGCCCCACCATAGAGCACTGCTGATGTACATAGCGGAAACCGGCCTCTATTTGTATATTTAACTATGTATGCCGTTGGGCAAACTCTTGAAATTAAAAAAAAAATGTCTCATGAAAACTGGTTATGGTGGCTACATGAGATGGTATCAGCGTCGTCTGGTCGATATAGGCTCCGGACGGGGCACAAAACACACACAAAAATGCTAATATTTGAAATGACTAATACTGCCATTTGAAATAGCGTCCCCCCGATATCATATATGGGTCATTTCTGAAGGTGGTTTGACACCGGAATTCCGAGAACATAAATCTACTTCCAAAATGACTAAAAGTCATTTTGGACATGACTAAAAGTCATGCCTGTTTAGCTCATGAACGCACTCATTAGAAAAAAAAATCGATGCGATGAAAACACTCACGTGCGCGCCGCGGCCGGTTCGCTGGCGAGAGGTCCGCGGGCCGCGTGTTTCAGACCCCTGGTCTAGAGTGCAGCCGACGACTGAAATGTGTGACCGGGGAGCGGCAGCTCATTTCGTAATGCGCGTGCGCCATGTTATATATCAAATATAAAGAACGCATTTTTTTGACAGCCATTGTTCGCGATCAAAATTAGCACTGGCGTCTCAAAAGGCAATATATGCGACAACAGGGTTTGCCGTAACAAATTTTTGAACGAATCGGAAGCATTAATGTTTGATGTACACAATAAATTATTTGGAACAATAGTTTTCACGGTGAACCGAAAACGATAAGAACCGTTTACATGCCTACTTCGTCGTTCTCTTGTGTGGTTGTATGTAATTTACGAACTTCGCATATGTCGTGTAAAGCGAGACGATAACAAGTGACCGGCAAGGTCCATTTCTTCTGTCACATTTTTCCTAACCTTGTGGACTTCTGGTGTGTCGTACGGTGCGTGGACGTGCAAAACGGCTTTAGGCCACCGTAGTGAACAATCAATCAAGAAATTGCTCATTGGCTTGCCCAAAACAGCCAGATGACTTTTTTTGCGCATAAATAATAATAATAATAATAATAATAATAATAATAATAATAATAATAATAATAATAATAATAATAATAGTAATAATAATAATCATTACCATCATGAGGGGCGCGGAAATATATTTGCCATGGGCGCCGTCCTGTCTAGTTACGCCACTGCTTGGCACTCCGAATTGTAACCGTCAAAACAGCGCACACATAACCTGCGAGCACAAAATGACATAATAATAATAATAATAATAATAATAATAATAATAATAATAATAATAATAATAATAATAATAATAATAATGACGTTATTGTTATTATTATCTGGGCTTTTGCGTCCCAAAAAACGATGTGTATATGAGAGACGCCGTATAGTTGAGATCTCCGGAAATTTCGACCATCTGCAGTGTTCTTTAACGTACACTGACATCACACAGTACACGGGCTTCTAGCGATTCGCCTCCATTAAAATGCGACCGCCGCGGCTGGGATCGAACTCGCGACTTTCGGGTCATTGTTCATGCACCGCTTTGACAATTATTAACAACCAACTAGCCCGAACCACCGTCCTCATGAAGTTCAACTCAGATTAACTCTGTTTTTTATTGTATGTGAACGATTTTTATTTTATGCCATAAGAATGAAGCGGGCATGGTATATTTGAGTACAAATTGGCAATGTGATGTATAACTTTATCTTAGATTACACGCTTGAAGTAATGCATTACATTACCCATTAAAACAGACCGCAATGTAGTTTGACTAAACGAATTACGTCTAACTCTGAATATAACCGACTGTGATACAGGTCACCGTGAAAACTGCCTGAAGTGTCGACGTTGTCGGCGTTATTTCTGCCGAACCCAGACAACTAGCGTAATGTATTCCATAACAATAATGTTACGAACCGCGTCAGAGTTTCGCCCAAAAATATGGAAAAGCACATCATGCAGCATTATTGATTTCGCTAAAATACACACAATCCGAATAAAACTAAACTTGCCACAACACCTGTAGAGGTAGGCGTCTGATTCGTCCCCCCCTGCCATTATTTCACAAAGTACACGGTTTCAATATAAAAGTGATTGCACAACACCACCAAGAAATTTCGGCACAGTTGCTTTGCACTAACCGCAAAATAAACACATTCCTGGAGATCCCTGGGGGGAATCGATCTTAAGCGAAGCATGCAGCGGGGATTTGCTTATGCCACGCTGTTTGGCTTTGAGTAACAACAGGGATCGAGGTAAGTTGAGTAGTTGCGTGTATGACGCAGGCTTTTCAGGCACATGGACTATTCCGTAATACCTAAACGCTGTTCGTCCGTCTCTCTGCAGTTTCGCTGTATTCCATCAGCCTAACCGCTAGTTACATACCGTTCCAATTCGAACTGAGACGCCCGTTTATTCACCAGTGCTCACCAACATTTGTCACCACTAGGCTAGAATATCTCATAGTTTCCGCGGTATTATCCAGAGCGAGCCATTAATAGCGTAGTTACGCCGTAGTTACCAAGGTAGAGTGAGTGCTGGTCAGCATTAGTCACCAGAAGCCTGAATTTACCCGCGCGAGCAAACGCCAGCTGACTGTAGGCCAACAGTGTAGCGCTTCACAATATTGGCGAGGAACAGTGAACACTTACTGGCAATTAGCGAAAGTTAACCAGTGCTAGACAGGACGTAGCCGACTGAAGTACGCTACATAGCAGTACGCTACATTACGCGGGTATTAGCAAACATCAACGATCCTAACTTAGCATGCACTAGCCAACACTATTTGACAAAGAGCCATATTAGCCAACTTAAAAATGTCATCACTAGGAAACACAAACCATCACTAGCTGACAACGAAAATATGCATGTATGCTAGCCAGGGGCACCGCCAAAAATCTTTTTCAAGGAGGGGGTGGGGCGTTCATTCATAGTTTCTGTATGTTCGTGCTTGCGGTTGAATGTGAGCGTGTATATGTACACATGCAAAGTTGAAATATTTTTGTGGGAGAGGGGAGTGTTGCCAGTCGTGCGAGGCAACGTTATCCAGCAGTTACCATCATCACTCGCAATAAGCGCATACTAGCGAACACTTAAGTGCTACAACGGTTCGCAAACAAGAGAAACCATTCCACACTATTGCCTGAAAGTTTGGCAGCCAGCGGTTCTCTTATGCAAACGAATACGATGCATCTGGTAGAACGGGTACATCGATTCAATGAGTCATCTGTTTTTCAAGAGTACCCATTAACAGCTTTATGTACCTCAGCAAAGCTGCAATTTCGATACACAAGGAAAGAAAAAAAACCGGCAGATCCCACGCACCGTGGGAATCGATGTGATGCGAAGCAGCCAGCAAGGAGCAAATCATGCTGTACATAATATGCAGGTCATTATTTACATGATAGGACCTGTCATTTGTGTTCGTCAAACAGTCACGTCGCGAAATACAAATTTTGGTGTATATCAATCTTGCGAATTGGACGCAAGCGCACCACGAGCGTGGCATGTAAGTGGCATTGTAGGTGACATGCATGCCAAGATTTACATGTTACCACCTGCCACTTATGTTCGCTTAATTTTTTACCTCAGATCACAGCGAGACGCGAGACCAATCTGCCTCCATTTCGCATGCGTTCGTATTCTCGCGCTCTGCGCATCGTGCAGACGCCATCCGCGTTCCAGCGTTTAAATTGACGGACAATTTGTCAATTCCAAAGTGTGTTCCTCGAACGCCTGTGCCCACTGAGACGGGGTCGGTCAGAATGAAACGTGATGCGCGCGTTTCCCTCCTTGCATGATTAGAGACGCTGGGCAATGCGACGTTACGCAAGCAAAGCGCGAGCGCTGTAGAGTCCAACGCGACCGGCGTCCGTTTGCGCGCCCCGGCGCCCACCTGGCACTGTGCCAGGGCACGGCTGGAGGGACGGATGGACGGACGGGCGGACGCGAGCATCAGACATTAAAGGCTTTCACCTTAAAATTTGGTGTATATCAAGCTGGCGAAACGGCCACAAGAGTGTCATGAGCGTGGCATGCAAGTCATGTTGCACACGACATGTCATGATTTGCATATTACCACTTGTCATTTATCCTTGTCATACAATCACGTCGCTGAATACCATATTTGGTGTATATCAAGCTAGCGAAACGACCACGGGAGTACTATGAGTGTGGCATGCAAGTCATGTTGCGCATGACATGTCATGGTTTCCATATTAAAACGTCTTTTATGCCCGTCATACAGTCACGTCCCTAAATACGAAGTTTGTTGCATATCAAGCTACCGAAACGGTCACGAGAGTGTCATGAGCGTGCCATGCAAGTCATGTTGCACATGATATGTCACGATTTCCGTATTACCACTTGGCAATTATGTTCGTCATACAGTCACGTCAGTCAATACCTAATTTGGTGTATATCAAGCTAGCGAAACGGCTGTCAGCGCGCCATGAGCGTGGCATGTAAATCATGTTGTATATGACATGCAGGTCATGATTTTCATATTACCACCTGTCATTTATGCTAGTCATACAGTCACGTACCTCAATACCAAACTTGGTGTATATCAAGCTAGCGAAACGGCCACGAGAGTGTCATGAGCGTGGCATGCAAGTCATGTTGCACATGACATGTCATGATTTCCATATTACCACTTGGCATTTATGTTCGTCATACAGTCACGTCACGCAATACCAAATTTGGTGTATATCAAGCTAGCGAAACGGCCGTCAGCGCGCCATGAGCGTGGCATGTAAATCATGTTGTACATGACATGCACGTCATTATTTGCATATTACCACCTGTCATTTATGTTCGTCATACAGTCACGTCACTCAATCCCAAATTTGGTGTATATCAAGCTAACGAAACGGCCGCGAGCGCGCCATGAGCGTGGCATGTAAATCATACGTTTCATGAAAAGTTATTCATGATTTTCATGATATGACCAGCCATTTATGTTCGTCATACAGTCATGTTATGCCATACCAAATTTGGTATAAATCCCATTAACGATACGGCCAGGAGAGCACAAAGTCGTAGGCGGCTAGATAGATAGATAGATAGATAGATACGCTCAAAGTCGCCGAAGTTCGCTAAGAAATGCTTCGCATTTAAAATCCGGCAGATCCCACGCACTGTGGGAATCGATGTAATGCGAAGCAGCCAGGAAGGAGCTAATCATGCTTTACATAATTTGCATGTCATGTTTAACATGTTACGACCTGTCATTTGTGTTCGTCATACAGTCACGTCACGATATACCAATTTTGGTGTCAAGCTAGCGAACTGGACGCAAGCGCACCATGAGCGTGGCATGTAAATGGCATTGTAGATGATATGCATGCCAAGATTTTCATGTTACCATCTGCCACTTATGTTCGTTATACAGTCATGTCACTCAATACCAAATTTGGTGTCTATCAAGCTAACGAAACGGCCGCGAGCGCGCCATGAGCGTGGAATGCAAGTCATGTCGCTCATGACATGTCATGATTTCCATATTACAGCTTGTCATTTATGTTCGTCATACAGTCATGTCACTCAATACCAAATTTGGTGTATATCAGGCTAGCGGAACGGCCGCGAGCGTGCCATGAGCGTGGCATGCAAGTCATGTTGCACATGACATGTCATGATTTCCATATTACCAATTGTCATTTATGCTCATCATACAATCACTTGTAAGGAGACTATGGCTGCGCACTAAAAACCACAAGGACACAGAAGACACGGACGAGCGCAAACTTTCAACTGTCTGTATATTTTTGTCTGTATTGGTGCGCATATTTATTGACCACGACGAAAATATACAGACAGTTGAAAGTTTGCGCTCGTCCGTGTCTTCTGTCTACTTGTGGTTTTTAGTGCGCAGCCATAGTCTCCTTCCATGTATGAACAAACTCGCCCAGCAGCAAGTTTTCTTCAATCATACAATCACGTCGCTCAAAAGGACGCCTTGTGCGTTCCAAAGTGTGTTCGGCGAAAGCTTGTGGCCATTGACTGACAATGCCATGTCTTTTCTTTTTTTTTTACACTCTCAGTGGGATGGCACACAGACGGAATGTGTGCGTGTTTTCTTTCTAATTTTTTACCTCGAATCGCAGCGAGACGCGCGACCAATCTGCCCCGTTTCGCATGCGTTCATATTCTCGCGCTTTGCGCATCGTGCAGACGCCATCCGCGTTGCAGCGTTTAAATTGACTTGTAAATTTCAAAGCGTGTTCCTCGATCGCCTGTGCCACTGAGACGGGGTCGGTCAAAATGGAACGCGATGCGCGCGTCTCCCTCGTTGCATGATTAGGCACGCTGGGCACAGCGACGCTACGCAAGAAAAGCGCGAGCGCTGTAGAGTCCAACGCGACCGGCGTCCATTTGCGCGCCCCGACGCCCACCTGGCACCATCGCTGAATGTCAATCACGTCGCTGAATGTCAAATTTGTTGTATATCAAGCTAGCGAAACGGCCACGGGAGTACCATGAGCGTAGCATGCAAGTCATGTGGCACATGACATGTCATGATTTCCATATTACTACTTGTCATTTATGCTCGTCATGCAGTCAAGTCACTCAATACCAAATTTGGTGTATATCAAGCTAGCGAAACGGCCACGGGAGTGCCAGGAGCGTGGCATGCAAGTCATGTTGCACATGACATGTCATGATTTCCATATCACCACTTGGCATTTATGTTCTTCATACAGTCACGTCACGCAATACCAAATTTGGTGTATATCAAGCTAACGAAACGGGCATCAGCGCGCCATGAGCGTGGCATGCATGTAAATGATGTTGTACATCACATGCACGTGATGGTTTTCATTTTAACACCTGCCATTTATGTTAATCATGCAGAAATGTCTCATCGTACTAATTTCTGGATATATCAAGTTAAGAAAACGGCATCAGGAGCACCATGGCCATGGCATGTAAATCATACTTTTCATGACAAGTTAGTCACGATTTTCATGATATTACGAGGCAGTAATGTTCGTCATACAGTCATGTTATGCCATACCAATTTTGGTATAAATCCCATTAACGAAATGGCCAGGAGAGCACGAAGTCGTAGACGGCTAGATAGATAGATAGATAGATAGATAGATAGATAGATAGATAGATAGATAGATAGATAGATAGATAGATAGATAGATAGATAGATAGATAGATACGCTCAAACTCGCCGAAGTTCGCTAAGAAATGCTTCGCATTTGAAATTCGTTGTTATATAACTTTTAATTACTGACTTAAGGGCGCCTGTTTATATCAGAAAGTTGTAGCGCAGGCCGATTTATGGCATAATGACATTTATGATATTTATGAATAATTGGGCGATGCTTTGCATCGCCTTACCTTTGTCATCGCCTTAGCTTGTTCGTATACATTCTCCCAATCCAGGGCTTTCATCTCGTATGGGCAGCCCAGGAAGCAACGCCTTCCTGACTTGTCCACAACCTCACCCTTTCGCGATCGACCTCAAATGAGGAGAGATAAATGTCTAGAGGAGAGATAGGTTCTGCACATTCCACAAACACTCTTCACTCTCATAAGCACTTTCGACGGGCCGGTCACAACCACCGAAAGTGTGTGACCGAGCCATTCGCTCACATTAGCGGACTGGCGCTCTATGCGCTGGCGTGAGTTCTCCATATGGCTGTGCCAAGTGGACTGTAATACCGTCCACCTGTCAAAATGTACTTTTGGGCTAGTTGGTTCATATTCGCAGTAAAACTGCAGCAGCGAAATCAACAGACCAGACGAGGAGGAAGACACGTACATAAGGCGCTACCGTCCACCTGAAATAGTAGGAACACATGCTGAATGTTCGAGCTTTCTTGCACGCTTGATGATTTGCCGGAAAGTAAGGTGAGTTAATTAAGTAATTAAGTGAATTTCCAATGCAAGAAGAGTGAATGTTTGAACGCTCATTTCAATGTTTCACACCTCTTGTTTGGTATAGTTATATATGATCCGTCAAGTATCCCTAACATTTATATTGATATTATGTTGCAATAACATAATTTATTGCCTAGCCTGATACATTACAGTAAACTGCTCGGTAGTCAAAATCTGTTCAGGATAATATGTCACTTATTATCAGATCAATCGGATTCACGCTCTTCGTTCGAAAGCGTTTTTCGTCAATATTGTCCAAGATGATCTCGTGACATGCGATTTTCTCTATACCGAAAGTTTCATCCTCTCTAAAGTGGCATTGTGACAAAAACCCTTGCATACATTTAGCTCAAGTTGATTAATACGCTGCTGCATACTTTGACAATACCCAGGAAGCATACTGCATGAATTGCAGACTATGGCGATCGGAAAATTTCATATGTCATGGTGTTCAGACGACCTCGAAGAGTTGCGTCCTTCTAGCACTGATTATTTCGGCCCATGAAAGATCACTCTTTCAATTGCAGCAACCACTGAAAGTAACGACCGTTCCCGGTGGAACTTCATTAATTACAATTTTCATTCTCGTGTTATGAAGAACTGATCTGAGAAAAATTTTGCGTGCATTCTTCTATGGTTTTTATGTTGTTAAACACAGCGCCCAAAATGACACGGCATTATTGCATGAAGTTTTGGTCCGTATAGTCACATCGTTTAAGGATATGAAACATTCGTTTTTTGTTTTTTTACCACTACCGACATGCTTACTAATAGCGTAATCTCGTACCTAGCAGATGTGGGCTTATAAAAAAGAGGGAAGCGGAAGGACGCCACAGCCGGAGCTCAACCAGGGTGATTTACGATGTAAGACCGGTCGTGCTTAAAAGTGTATGACGTCTGACGCGGATCAGCAACCTGTGAGAATTTATAAATTATTTAATCTTCCTCGCACAGTGATAGCTATGGCAGCCTCCGGTAAGTATTCTAAATGTTCACTCTTTTACTATAAACCTTCGTAATCTTTCGCGGTCTCAGTCTTAACAAAGAAATTGTTGAGAAGTTAATTAAATACTTTCACAAAGAAAGCTTCAAATTCACGTATGCTATCCTATAAGGAACAGAAAATGTGTTAATACCGGCTAGTCTATATACTGAAAACCTAAATTTATCGTATTGTTGAATGTTTGAGCGCGAAACAGCAGGAGTAGAAGAAAATAACTTGACAGAACAGATGCTCAACTTATAACTGCAGATAAGTAACCTTCCTCTCGGCTATGTCTTTATTGCGATAAGGTGGCTGCACATGCGTGATTCTGTGCTCTCGGGTGAGAAAAAATTTCCAATAAACTGCAGTTGTAAGTTGAGCGTCTGTCCTGTTAAGTCCTTTCTTTCTATTCGTGTTGTTTCACGCTCATACGTTCTACAGCATGCTGCAACAACTGGCCCAACGTACCACCGCATTGAACCAAATTTATCGCTTGATATTTTGTTCAGGGAATGCGAATTCAGGGAATGGAAATTCGTTAGGTATACTTTAAATTATTTGCACTATTCCTATATTATTTTAGTGTAAGCTAGCTCCATGTTACGCAGTAAGCATTCACTCGGCAATTTGGAAAGGTGCGACTCACAAGAAATTAGGTATTGCACCGATATGGCTGGCTCACCCTTAATAGAGAGTACATGTAAAGATGAAATAGCTATCAGCAAAGCAGATTTGTTGGAGATGATACTAGCCCCAATTTTGAACTGGGTGTTGTACACGTTCACAAGGGCACACCACACCAACCTACACAACACTATACCTATCTTGGGCTTCGCCTAGCGTACTTCAATGGCGTTTGGCAATAGCAGACTACTCGTATTGCAAAAGGAAGCCGTGAGTCGTATTGCTGGCATTAGTCATAGAGCACATGCTAGATAGTGTTTTGTTAAATGATATGTTATGCGCGTTATCACTCCTTTTGAGTGTCAGCTACTGTATTACTTCACACTCTCACACTTCACACTCTCACCTGATGTCGTCCGCCACGGTTGGTCAGTGGTTACAGGGAGCTCGGCTGCTGACCCGAAGGCCACGGGTTTGATCCCGGCTGCGGCGATCGCATTTCGGTAGAGGCGAAGTGGTAAAGGCCCGTGTACTGTGCGATAAATGCACGTTCACGAACACCAGATGGTCGAAATTTCCAAAGCCCTCCACTACGGCGTCCCTTATAATCGTATCGTGGTTTTGGGACGTAAAAGTCCAGATATTATTATCCCACTAGCTGTCGTCAATGAGTTTCTGGTATCTTTAGCTGCTGTAACGTTAAACAGCTGCTTGTACATGACGTGCTGGAAACTAGAGTGTTCCTCATATAAGAACAAATGATGGTAATCGGACTGTGCAATTAAGACTGTCCAGAATTTTTTACATACGAAACAAACGATAGTGACATACCGTAACACCGAATGCAAACAGTTTGCAAGGTGTAGTGTATACCCTTGTCTGTTTTCGTTTATTATGCTTTTTGAAATTTTTCCACTTTTCATTTTTAATGTATTATATATGTATGTAACACATTATCATTGTGATTGTATTGATTTTTCTCTGCCATGTATGCAACATGCATGTATATGTGTGACCTCAGGCCTCCTCAAGCTAGGATTTTGAAGCTTTTGGCCTGTCGCACTGTCTCCACTATTGTGTGGGGACGATTCAGAAAACTGTATTGTTATTGCATGCGGCCACGGCGCCAGACCATGCCAGTGCGCCGTACATAGCGCGGAGCCATCTCTCGAAAATTGCGGCAACCCGCGCTACGTAGCCGTAGCCTAGCGATTAGCTTCGGCCGTTTATTCGCCAAGCGCTGCCGCTGAAAAGAGCCGCAGCATGGCGTTCTGTATTCGCGTTGGGAACGTGGCTATTAAAAATAACAAATAATACTTCATCACGAGAAGTTATAACTTCAGTGATAATGTGAACAAACAGTAGAACTCGGAAGAAATAGTTTTGTAATTTGTTTGTGCCGTAACTAGCGTCTGTAATGCAGTCTTGTACGAAGGGCTGATAGGCAAATACCGCACTTATTAAAACGTTTCTTGGTCGCCTGTGTGTGTTGTATTCTTCTCGTATCGATAGTCGTATTGCCTTGTTTGTGTAACGGTAACTGCGCTCTCCTTTGGCTGAAAGTACCTTCAAGGTTGCCTACAGCAGGTTCTGAAACGCATTTTATCACCCTACATAAAGATGATGCTCGATATAACGCTCACAGATGTTTGCGCGATTTGAAAGCGTTTCGAATCCTTTCGCTTGCGCAGAAATAAGTTAACGCTTTTGGCCAGAAATAAATTAACCCTTTTAACACCATTGTGATTAAGAACCAATGCGACGATTATACTCGCTGGAATTTCCAGAGACATGTTCTAAAAAATATTATGTTTATTTTGTTGAGATGGCATGAAGCGCCTCTTAGGCACTGCATACCACGAACGTAAAAAAAAAAACAACAACTCAAGGAAAATGGCAATGAAGGATCTGTATGAAGAACCGAACCTTCAATGGTAGCGCCAAAACTTTTTATCCGCAATATCAACGAAGATATGCCTTTATTTGCTTTTGCAGCTTCTACCTTTCTTTCAAGTGGCGCGAAACTCATTCGGTGAGGTATTTAAAAGATTGGAGAAACAATAATCAGGCATCAGCCGACCTATCGAGTCGAGGCATTTTCTATGCTCCCTTGTGTCCTTCATTTATTCACGGGGTATGGATTTTATGAAACATGGGGCCAAAATAGCAATTAAACCGTGGCCGCCTTTATGTGTGTAATTTTCTGTGTGTATGACATGGCGTGCATTCTAAATACTCAAGTGTATAGAAGGGCTCTGGACACAGCCACGTTGTGCCATTTCAAGCGTAGTGTTGTCCAACAAGCAACATTCTCGCGACCACAACCTTATAATAGCCGACCTATGCGCTCACTAATAGAGGGAAAAAATAACATAATGGGCTGAATGTCACTGCTCATGTGAGGCGTAGCACATGGGAAGACCATTAAGCCCGACCTACCTCATATAACCGAATATAAAATTTACTGGAACGCTTTTCTTGGATTTTTTCATTAATTGTCTATTATAATGCACTGCTCTATATAATCTTTATTGGGCTCTATATAAAATGTGTGAGTCGGAGCGTTTAGTCAAAGGCTACAGTTTTTCAAGACCACCTGCGTTGCCGAGGAGCTGAAAAGTGGCCAAAACGAAAACAGACCCCTGTAAGTACATTTTCTTCCTTTATGAAAGGGAAGACGCGAGCGCGTGGCCTGCGCTCTGCGGCGGCTGCCTACAGCACCACCAACCGACGGCAGACGAAAGCACGTCCGCTTTTGGCGGCACCACCCGTTGTCAGACCGGAGCGGGAGTTACCTAGCAGCGCTTGTACAACGGCCATGACTCGTTATTTTGTTTGCCAATAGATGACGGTTGGTGATGCTGTCAGTTGATGATGCTGTAGGCAGCAGCAGCCGAGCGCAGGCCACGCACTCGCGTATTCCCTTTCATAAAGGACGACAGTGTACGTGTGGTTAGTTTCTTGTATCTTCCGTGCTGAAGCTGATAGCATGAACTATTGCTTCCATGAAGAAGAGAAACGCCAGG
>JALIZH010032829.1:0-17913 GCA_030522465.1 Rhipicephalus appendiculatus | reverse complement strand
CTCTGTGACGGACACCGCGGACGGACAAGGCGCGGCCCTAAGGTTCTTCGTCCCTAAAATGCAAGACAGGGAAAAGGGGCGGGAGGGACGGGGAGATGTATTGTGTATATTAAAACGAAATATTTTGATAAGGTACGAAGCGCCACACAGAATTTTATATAAGAGTTTTAGACGATGCTTAGACTTGCAGAAAACTCGGTTGCTTGAGGCATTCCACCGAGCGTTGCTGTCGGGTGCTGTCACTGCGTCGCGTTTCATTTTCGGATGGCGGTCGTCAGCGTCTGCAATGTCCACTCCCGCCCGACCACCGCAACGCGTGTCTTTTGTACCAGGCAAAAGAGACGTGCGCGTTGCTTTCAGCCGTCATAATTATAGTAAAAGGGGTCTACAATAGTTTACGCGCCAATTCTAGTAATATAGTTCAATGCTGTTATTTTGATGTCCTCTCATGGTTCTGGGCAGGGTGTCGGAACGAAATGTTTTTCGTTACGGTTTTAGTTTCGTTCCACTGCAAAAGTTCCGTTCCGTTTCTGTTCCGGAACGAAAAAAAATCTGTTCTGTAACGGTTCGTAACGTTATTTATTTGTATGCAAAAATTTGAACTTAAAGTAACGATAAAAAGTATTGCAAATAAGTTCTGCGGAAACCCGCAAGGTGGCGGAAGGGTTAATAAAGGGAAAGAAGACAACCACCCATTTGTAGCACAAAGCCACAAGGAAATCCATACGGATTTCTCAGAAAGAAAAGCTGGTTCCTGGTTAGCTCAATTGGTAGAAGCGACCGCCCCGGAAAGGCGTTGGTCCCGGGTTCGAACCCCGGACCAGGACGAATTTTTCGGCAACTAAGAAGCTTTCTTTCTGAGAAATCCGTATGGATTTCCCTTGTGGCTTTGTGCTACAAATGGGTGGTTGTCTTCTTTCCCTTTATTAACGATAAAAGTATTGGATTTGTCGTATATTTACTCACGCTCCTCTTAAGAAAGTGGGACAGGGGTAGATTACGTTCTTGCCACGTTCTTAAGAGGAGTGTAACTAACTGTACCACGAATTTCTACAAATCAGTGCAAACCAGTGCCCTTCCCTAATTTAAGGGGGAGATGCGGGTCGAAAAACGCGAGTTTTCTAAAAAATTATCGATTTTTTTGTTTTCACCTGTTTTGTTAAGATTAGTACCTCTACTGTTCTGAAAAAAAATCTATGTCGAGACTCAACTGGAAATGGTTTAAAATTGCGTCTAAAGAGCACAAGGTGGCTGTCAAAAGGCCGAAAGTGTGCCATCTTCGAGCACCTTGCCGCTGATAATGCGCCGCTGCTCGCCATTGTCGACCGCATGGGGCGAAGAGCCGAGCCTCACTCTTCAAATAACGACGGTTTCCCGCGCTGCTGCAGCGCAAGAAATAATAAAGAGAAGCACGCTTTTGCCGCGCTTTTCGAGCGCCGCGACTGGCTTTTTAAATCACGTGGTACGGATCAGGGGGCCGCCATTGGCCGCTGCGCTGCCTGTGTATGCTGTGAAGTCTACATGCAGGATCCGTGTCTCGTCGAGCAGCGCAGTTGAACAACGATTTTCTCGAGTGAGCTTATCCGTTATGGATGAAGAAAACCGTGGTAAGCGCGGTCACGGACCTGTGAAGTTTCACTCGGCGCACAAATTTCGAGGACGCCGGCGCAAATCAAAGCCAAACACTCAAACCACGAAAAGATCGTCTGCTGCCGCAAGGTGTAGTGGCAGTGACGCCGATGCGTTTGACGAGTTTGCCGTGGCATTCGAATATGTGAGTGCCTCCCGGAAAAAGATCGGACTCCCGGAAAAAGATCGGAGATGGCCACTGCTATGGCTGTTCTCTGGTTCAATCGAGGGCACTCCAGTTTTGAACGTGTTCTGGAAGAGCTTGGCGTGATCCCGCCTCACGATCTGGTTGCTCTTGGCACATCACGGGACAGCACGCGTCAGAAAAAAATGTCTCAAAAACTAACAGGAGAAGCAAGGGCTCGTCGGCGTGCGCTGAAGAAGAAATCTCTTGTCGAGGAGTCAGCTCGAAAGAGCCGCGAGGGCCAAACCTATGGTGCTGGCGCATTTTAATGGCAGTGGCCTCTACAAAGGGGATTGTTCTTTCTTGTGTATAAATTTCATCGCACTTAATGAAATCTTTGATAAATAAACCTGCCATTTTGACTTTAAAACTCATTTTTCTCAAAACACAAATTTTGTCATTTTTTTCAATGTGCCCCTCCTTTTTCGGGTACTTCTGGTGCTCAGATCTGCATGAAATTTTGCCCAAACATTTTCCAATGTATGGTAAATACAATTATCTTGTTTAAGTTTCAATATTCTTATTATATAATTAAAAACATTATGTAAACTTTTACTCGGGTAGGAGAAATATGAACCCACGTAAAAATTTTTCATGTCTAGTACATATTTTGTATGGACTTCCTAGTTAGTTATTTGCATTCTACACTTTATTTGAAACATTATGAACTATCTATGGTAAAAAATTATTGAAGTTTAGTTATGAAAAGAGGGGGGGGGGGGGGCAAAAAGCTTAAGTTTTTCATTTTGTCATGTTGCAAAACTAAAAGTATGCAACTTGCAAGAAATCTAATTATATATTTGAAATCAGCATAAAAAGTTCTATAAGCAGCTCAAGTTTCATTGCTCTAGGGCGAATATTAAAAAAAAGTGTCTTCGAGTAGCATCTCCCCTTAACAGCCTTTCTCAAAAGTGAATTACGTATTTTTTGAACAGTCTCAAACCTTTGCGTCAAGGGAGTGAGTGTGATCTGAGAAGCAGCCCGTCATCGAGCGTATACCTCTCATACGCGAGATCCCTGTTCATATAAAACAAACTTGCGCGCCGAGAATACCCTCTCCACGCTGGAATGTATCGAAGACGCACAAAAGTCCACTTGAGTTATGGTAAACATATCTGGCTGTCACTGTTTTCGTTTTTCGCCCCATTTCAATTAATCTTCACTTTAGAATACTTGCCTGAGGTACGCGCTAGTTCTGTACTCTGAGATGTGCATTATAGCTCACGTTGCATGACTTCGCTTGTTCCGAATTGCCAAGTTTCCGAGTGAACCGAAAAACGATAAAAAAATTTCGGTTTCACTCCGGAACGAAATAATAGATAACGTTTCGGTTACGTTTTCGTTCCGGTCAAAAATATCGTTTTTTTCGTTTTTTGTTTTCGGTTTTCGTTCCGTTCCGATACACTGGTTCTGGGATTCGATGCATGTATGTCTGGTGAGGATTGATTGTTTGCAAAACAAGCAAGAGAAAGCTCGTGCCCCTCATGTTGCTCAAATGAGCCAGTTTTACCTCGAAATCCTCGCACTGATGGCTCCGGCGACACTTCTGTTTGCGCGTGTCGTGTGTAATGGCAGTACGGAGGAGCATCTCCATAGAGCTCTCCCATAGCAGAGTACGAAAGAAAACGGTGAACACTTTGCACATTCCATAGTGTGTTCGGAGAATGCTTCTGGCCATTCGATTGCCTATGCCATGTCTCTTTTAGGAGCGAAGCTCTGTAGGCCGGCACCCCGCCGTCGCCGTTGAAGCTCCGTGGCATGGTGCCAGCTGTGGCGTCCCCCATCACGCGGGAAGGTGAATGAGCTTTACGAGCGCTGGAACGCGGATGGCGTCTGCACGATGCGCAAAGCGCGAGAATACGAACGCATGCGAAACGGTGACAGATTAGTCTCCCTCTTTCTTCGACTCTGCCCTCTCCCCTCAAACAGGCGAACGCGCGAAACCATCGCTTCACCCTGTCGTCCGCCCAGTGGTTGGTCCATTGCATGGACCACGGCCGCTGGATCAGCGTCCATGCATGGACAATGAAACACCGCACGCGCCGAGTGCCCCGTGCGTCCCATGTCTAAGGAGCTTCGCTCATCGGTTGTATTCGTACACGGAACGACTGCTAGTTTTTCTTTTACACTTTCAGTGGGATGGCACACGAACGTAATGTGTGCGTGCTTCTTTTTTTTAGATGTGAAGCATCTTATGGCGAAGCTTAATCCGGTGGTAGTGGTGGTGTGCCGGCGTGACCACCTTTACTGCGCATGTGCAAACCTTTCAAAAAAAAAAAAATAAAAACCTCCTCTCCCCCTCTCTCTCCTCTAAGCATCCCTCCCGGCGGCAACCACACCCTCACTGCGCATGCGCCTCCCCTCCTCTCTCCCCTCCTACGTTTCCCCCTCTCTCCTCTAGGCATCCCTGCCCGCGGCGTCCATACTCCCACTGCCCATGCGCGTCCCCCCTCTCTCTCCTCTCCTACGCTCTCCCTCTTTCCTCTAGGCATCCCTGCCCGCGGCGTCCACACTCCCACTGCGTATGCGCGTCCCCCCCCCTCTCTCCTCTCCTACGCTCCCCCCCCCCTCTCTCGCCTCGCGACGCAGACGCAGGCAGCGTCTGCTAGCGAGTTTCTTGGTATAAAAAACCGACTGCTCGCGCTGCACAACCGTTCACTGGCCACCCCGTATATATGACAATGGATCTTGACCTCCAAGGTGGTGCCGGTGGGAGATTTCTCCTGTGCGTTGTTCAACAATAAAAATTCGCAGCGTGCGCGTTAACTAAAAGCGGACTGCGGGTCTCTGTGTCCAGTCGGAGTCTTCTGTCTCTCATTGCCCATTAGCAGCGATTGGCATGTTCCAGTAGGAAAAACCGCTCCATCACTGCGTGCTTTGTGCCTCCCCAGTTTTCTGTCCTGCGCAACGCTGCGATGAGCACCAGCGTCAACGCCATCGCCAATGTAAGCGTTAGCGCCCGCTGCTTCACATCTACACATGGTTCCCTTTAGCGGGAGATGGTGTAATTTTTTTATTTTTTACCGCGAATCGCAGCGAGACGCGAGACTAATCTGCCTCCGTTCGCGTGCGTTCGTATTTTCTCGTGCTTTGCGCATCGTGCAGACGCCATCCCCCATTCCAGTGCTTAAATTGACGGACACTTCGTAAATTCCAAAGTGTGTTCCGCGAACGCCTGTGTCCGTTAAGACGGGGTCGGTCATAATGGAACGCGATGCGCGCGTCTCCCTCCTTGCATGATTGGAAACGCTGGGTACAGTGACGCTACGCAAGCAAAGTGCGAGCGCTGTGGAGTCCGACCCGACTGGCGCCCGTTTGCGCGCCCCGGTGGCCACCTGGCACCGTGCCAGGGCTCAGACAGATGGACGGAAGGACGGATGTGAGCATGAGACATTAAATGCTTTCGCCTTAAAATAGCTCTGTGACACTCGCCTGCCTCTAACAGCGCGTTCCGCGCTTACGATCACTCTGAGAAAAATCGCGGCCGGCCTTGAGGGAGACACGACGCACGTTGCGTTTTCCTCTAGCCCGGCCATGGTATGATTTCTTCGGTTAACTCTTTAGCATGCCGCATGATGGTGACCTTAGCCCAAAATCTGCGTTCAGTCAGCGACGATTTTGTGGCTGTGACACCGCTGTCTCTGGTTACGCTCTCACCTACTGCCGCTACCACAAACGTTTAATCATCAATAATGGATGTTAGTCGTCGAGATACCGTGTGAAACCAAGAGTCAGCCTGGGTGCATCCACGTCAAAGCGTGCTATAGCTGCTAAACACCAATAAACAATGGGCAAGCTCTGATATCAATATTTAGTAAACATTCAACTATTTCTCTAAGGACACGGTTTAGACACAGAGATCAACCATGTTTCTTTTTTTAAGCTAATATTTCGCTGACAGTGTGCGTTACTGAATTCGGGAATGCTTACCGCTGTTTCATGGTAGATTGCGTAATAGACGAAAGTTTTCCACCTATCAGAGCGAAGCTTGCTAATGCTAGGATCAAGGAATAAATGTAGGTAAGATTTGGGGTGGCAACAACTTCGAGAGGACCGCCATGCTGTTACGGAGCGCACGAACCCGCGCTACCGTAGAGGTCTTAAATATAATGTCTGAGTTCGTTGTATTTGTGCAGTTTCACACGGTTGTCTATTATCATGCTTGCACGCCACTTTAAGAGGAGGCGGCATCCGTATCAACGATTTCGGCCCAATGAGGCACTTACCTTAACTACGGTGGCACCACCCTGCTCCCGGGGAGGCTGGGCTGACTTCAAGGCACCCTCGTTCAGACAGAGACGCCGCGCATTCTTGTGGGGTCACATGAAACGTCGTGAGTGTTGGCGGCGTCTTTTAACTTAGAATTGTAAAACGCGTGCATTACACCGGGCCTTTTGCTAGACCTTAGCTTTAGCTTCATCCCTGCATGACCTCGCTCAAACTGGCAGCCACGTGAGCGCGTCCACGCTAGTATGCGCGCTGCGATTGGTGTAACCATCGTTAGTAAGACGCCACAATCTTTCTCCCACACGTCTCGTTGACCAACCGCGCTTGTCCATTTTATCATGACATGAGATATAGCTCAAGCGGCGTGTTCAGTTGCGCTTTGCACTAGCCATAACTCGGACCCTTGCCGGGCCCACCCGAAAACCCGGGCCCAGCACGGCCTGACCCGCGGGCTAGGCCGGGCTGGGTAAAGTAGTGTAGCACTCTGAAGCACGGTTTAGGAAAACGCAGAGTGGTTTATTCATACTGCCACGCGCTATTCTTATTTTCACTTTCGTTGTATTCGGTTTTTGCCCACAAAGACCGTCGGCAAAGCTCAGCTCACACCGCGCCTTATTGTTCTAGAGCCTTCGCGATCATTGTAGATCGTTTTGTTAATATTGCGCGCAAGACGCGACCACTCGAGATTATTCCAGAGCTTGCGCGATGACCAGTGATAAGGCTAGAATGTCCGACGCGTGATGCATAAAAGCCGGCGCGCTCCAACGATGTTCAGTTGATCGACGGCCGACGCTCTGTTCGCCGCTATCAGTGCCAGCGTGTATTGCTGTAATCTTACTTTCCGTTTACCGGCCACAAGTTCGGCCTAATAAAAAGTTTCATCCTCGACACGTAGCCTGCTGCCTTCGTCGACCTCACGACCACGTGACATCTGGTGGAGGTGCTTCCCGGTCCATGTACCGAACGCCCCCTTCAAGCCGTGAGCCCAGCCCACACTGCGGAGAGGACACCGAAGCCCCCGTGCAGCAACGAGTTAGCCGCAGGCCCGCACACGGACTCCCGCCGGAAAACACCAGGCAAAGCAAGACTTCGACTTCAACAGCAGCGACGATGACAGCTCCTACGCCACCTGCATCGGTCGTGCTCCACCAGCCCAAGGAGCCTCCAACGTTCCGTGGTTCATCGCGGGAAGACCCGGAAACCTGGCTTGAAACATTTGAGCCTGTCGCAGCCTTTAACAACTGGAATGCCGATGACAAGCTTCGCCACGCCTACTTCTACCTCGAAGACGCGGCAAGGACCTGGTTTGAGAATCGGGAGTCCTCACTTCATTCCTGGGATCTCTTCCGCAGTACATTCCTGGAGACGTTCACGAACGTCGTCCGAAAGGAAAGGGCCGCTTCATTGCTCGAGACCCGGGTGCAGCTACCCAACGAAAACGTCACCATCTTCACGGAAGAGATGACGCGACTTTTTCGCCAGGCCGACGCTGCTATGCCCGAAGACAAAAAAGTTCGCCTGCTCATGCGGGGTGTGAAACAAGAACTGTTCGCAGGACTTGTCCGTAACCCGCCCAAGACGGTCGCTGAATTCCTCACCGAGGCAACGACGATAGAAAAGGCCCTTGAAATGTGTACGACGCAGTACAACCGCCGGATTCCCTTAACCACCTACGGAGAGAGTCACGCGCTGCAATCCGACTACCTGAGCGAGACCATTAGGGCCATAGTTAGGGAAGAGCTGCGTAAGCTGTTGCCATCCTCCCAACCTCAAGTGGATTCTCTCGCTGACGTCGTGCGCCAGGAGATCCAGCAATCCCTGGGCGTTCCTCAGCTAGCAGAGCAGCAACTGCAGGCTATGAGCTACGCTGCTGCAGCGCGTCGTAACGCTCCACCACCGCGCCCACGTGAAGGCTTCGCACCACCGCAGTTCCGCCGCCAGACGCCGCCGCCACGACCACCGACGCCATACCGTCTACCTGACGGCCAGCGCACCGCTCCGAGAAAGACCGACGATTGGCGCGTCCCTGACCACCGCCCACTGTGCTATCACTGCGGAGAAGCTGGCCACACCTACCGCCGCTGCCAGTACCGCCAGATGGGACTGCGTGGTTTCGCCATCGACGCGCCTCGTCCACAGCGGGGTGAAAGACCACGCGACATCGCCGACTACCTCGCAGGAGCTCAGTGGACACCCCGACGACCATCCCGCTCGCCGTCGCCTGGCCGCTACATCTCACCGCACCGCCGGCAGTACGCTGGCCCAAACCGGGGCCGATCCCCTAGCCCTTACTCGGAAAACTAAGGGCAGCAACTGATGGAGGTGCGGTTGCTGTACGACGAACTACCGAAGAACTACCGAAGATACATTGAATGTGATAGAAGAGCAAGTGACCGTTCCGCCGCTCTCCAGCGTCATTATTTCCGTCGGCACCGAAAACCCTGCGAACCTTGAAGGCGTCATCGAGGGCGATCAGCACCTACTCCTGAACCGTCAAATTTGCGTCGCAAGAGGTATAGCCGAGCTGCGTGACGGTAAAGCAAAGGTAGTGCTGACAAACTTCAGCCACGAATATAGGCACCTCAACATTGGTACGACGGTCGCCTACATCGACGAATGCGTAGCCGCCAGCAATGCTTTCGCCCTCTTCGATGCTGCCGAACCTGCTTCGACGAATCGAGGTCCCGAACCAGATTTCGACGTCAACCCGAGCCTCCCGAAGCACAATCAAGACCAGCTCAAAAGTCTGCTCTTGCAATTCACGGACTGCTTCTCGTCGTCGTCAAGAATTCCACAGACCCCAGTCGCAAAACATCGCATCATACCAGAGGAAAATGCCAGACCACTCCGCCAGAGCCCGTACCGAGTTTCAACGCGAGAACACGAGGCCGTAAAGCAGCAAGTCGACGAAATGCTACGCGACGACATCATCCAGCCTTCACAGAGTCCTTGGGCGTCACCCGTGATGTTAGTGAAGAAGAAGGACGGAACCCTCCGTTTCTGCGTCGATTATCGCCGCCTGAACAAAATCACGAAGAAGGACGTGTATCCTCTCCCACGTATCGACAACTCCCTGGACCGATTCCACAACGCGAAGTATTTTTCGTCGATGGACCTCAAGACCGGCTATTGGCAAATCGAGGTCGACGAGAGAGACCGATAGAAGACTGCCTTTATCACACCAGACGGCCTCTTCGAGTTCAAAGTCATGCCCTTCGGTCTTTGCTCGGCCCCCGCGACCTTCCAACGCGTTATGGATACTGTACTGGCTGGCTTGAAGTGGCAGACTTGCCTTGTGTACTTGGACGACGTCGTTGTGTTTTCCTCGAACTTCGATGAACACCTGCGGCGGCTTGAAGCTGTACTTCAAGCAATCAAGGCCTCTGGACTCACCCTGAAGCCAGAAAAGTGCCGCTTCGCATATGAGGAACTTCTGTTCTTGGGTCACGTCATCAGCAAGTCTGGAGTTTGCCCCGACCCGCGCAAAACAGCTGCAATCACTGCCTTCCCGCCGCCCACCGACAAGGAGGCCGTTCGCCGATTTCTCGGCTTGTGCGCCTATTATAGACGCTTCGTCAAGGAATTTTCACGCATCGCCGAGCCACTAACTCAGCTCACGAAAAACGACGTGGAATTCGAGTGGGGAGCGGCGCAAGTCGAAGCATTTCAAAAATTGAAACGACACCTGCAGACGCCTCCAATACTTGCGCATTTCGACGAACACGCCGACACGGAAATCCACACCGACGCAAGCAGCGTAGGACTCAGCGCCGTTCTTGTCCAGAGAATTGCTGGCGTGGAAAGGGTTATCAGTTATGCTAGCCGGTCGCTATCTAAGGCGGAAGCCAACTATTCCACAACAGAAAAGGAGTGCCTTGCCAGCATCTGGGCAACGTCAAAGTTTCGCCCCTACCTCTACGGCAGGCCCTTCAAAGTTGTGAGCGACCACCACGCCTAGTGTTGGCTAGCTAACCTGAAGGACCCTTCCGGTCGTCTAGCAAGATGGAGTTTGAGACTTCAAGAATTCGACGTTACCGTCGTTTACAAGTCCGGATGAAAACACTCTGACGCCGACTGCTTGTCTCGGGCCCCCGTCGACCCGCCGCTGCTGGATGACCAGGAGGATGACTTCTTCTTGGGAACCATAAGTGCCCACGACTTCGCCGAACGACAGCGAGCCGACCCGGAACTCAGGGGCCTTGTGGAGTACCTCGAAGGCAAGACCGCCATTGTTCCAGAGGCATCCAAGCGAGCACTCGCGTCGTTTTTCTTGCGAAACGGCGTTCTCATAAAGAAGAATTTCTCGCCCCTTCGAGCCGACTACCTTATCGTAGTGCCTGCAGCAATGCGACCAGTTCTCCAGGCACTACATGACGACCCGACGGCTGGACACCTCGGACTTCCCCGCCCACTCGCAAGAGTACAGTAAAAGTACTACTGGCCGCGCCTTGCCACCGACGTCGCCCGCTACGTAAGGACGTGCCGAGACTGTCAGCGACGGAAGACACCGCCCACAAGACCAGCAGGCTTCCTTCAGCCGATCGAGCCTCCTCGGCGACCGTTCCAGCAGATCGGGATGGACCTCCTGGGGCCGTTCCCAACGTCGACTTGCGGAAATAAATGGATCGTCGTGACTACCGACTACCTCACCCGCTACGCCGAAACAAAGGCCCTGCCTAAAGGCAGTGCCGCCGAGGTAGCCAAGTTCTTCGTTGAGAACATCGTCCTTCGACACGGCGCCCCAGAGGTTCTCATCACCGACAGAGGTACGGCGTTTACTGCTGACTTAACTCAGGCGATCTTGAGATACAGCCAGACAAGCCACCGCCGGACCACCGCCTACCACCCACAAACCAATGGCCTGACCGAGCGTCTAAATAAGACCATCGCCGACATGCTGGCCATGTACGTCGACGTCGAACACAAGACGTGGGCCGACATCATTCCGTACGTGACCTTCGCATACTACACGGCCGTGCAGGAGACGACACAGATGTCGCCATACAAGTTGGTTTGCGGTAGGAACACGGCAACGACGCTCGACGCCATGCTGCCCAACGTCACCGACGAAGAAAACCTCGACGTCACCGTCTACCTTCAGCGCGCTGAAGAAGCTCGACAACTCGCCCGCCTGCGCATCAAGAATCAGCAGACGACCGACAGCCGCCGTTACAATCTTCGGCGACGCTTCGTGGAATACCAGGCCGGCGACCGCGTTTGGGTGTGGACACCGATACGCCGACGTGGACTTAGTGAAAAACTTCTTCGGCGATACTTCGGGCCGTACAAGGTGCTTCGACGTCTCGGTGCTCTGGACTACGAAGTCGTCCCGGACGGCATAACGAACTCTCAACGGCGCCGTGCGCGAGCTGAAGTCATGCATGTCGTACGCCTCAAGCCGTATTACGCGCGTTAGCAAACCTGAGGACTGCACTTATTGCTTAATTATTGTACTTTCTTCCTTTATTGTTGTGATTTATTGTTGCATGTATTTTCTCCCGTGTTCTGTTTTAGATGCCTTTTTCAGAGGGCGGCATTGCCACGCGCTATTTTTATTTTCACTTTCGTTGTATTCGGTTTTCGCCCACAAAGACCGTCGGCAAAGCTCAGCTCAAACCGCGCCTTATTGTTCTAGAGCCTTCGCGATTATTGTAGATCGTTTTGTTAAGATTGCGCGCAAGACGCGACCACTCGAGATTATTCCAGAGCTTGCGCGATGACCAGTGACAAGGCTAGAATGTTCGACGCGTGATGCATAAAAGCCGGCGCGCTCCAACGATGTTCAGTTGATCGACGGCCGACGCTCTGTTCGCCGCTATCAGTGCCAGCGTGTATTGCTGTAATCTTACTTTCCGCTTCATCCGGGCCACAAGTTCTGCCTAATAAACAGTTTCATCCTCGACACGTAGCCTGCTGCCTTCGTCGACGTCACGACCACGTGACAATACGTGCACGCCATTCTCAGAAGTACTTCTTTCTCCTCCTTAAGCATAACACCACTACCACTTCACGTTCCAAGTTGTGCGCCAGAAGAAGAAAAGTCCGCCACAGGTGCCCGCCCCCCCCCCCCCCCTGCGGACAAGTGGCCATTGGCACTTGAAGAGGTTGTCAAACGGAGCTGTTGATAGTGGGTGCCGGCTTGATCCTTTCGATTGTGACTGTGTCTTCGCGCCCATTGCGCAGGATTGTAAAATGATGTTCGTAAAGTTTTATGACTGGGAAAGGACCATCATAGCGAGGCTGAAGAGCATGACGAGGCGCGTCAACACGAACGAAAACGTGTGAGGATGTCTGTAGGTTTGACGGCATAAAAACGTCGTGCTTAGTCGTGTGAGCAGAAGTTGGAGATGGGCGAAAGTTTTGCATGTAGATCCGCAGACGCTGGACGAAAGAAGATGGATCCGCAACACACTGTGTAGTTACGGGGTTGACGAGGTCACCCGGCAAACGGAGGTGCAGCCATAAACCATCTCAGCCACAGAGCAGGAAAGTTCTGGTCGGAGCGTTGACCGAAGGCCGACCAGCCCGATGGGGAGGTGTGATACCCAATCTTCGGCATGAGGCTGAGAGGCGAGTGCTGCTTTCAGATGACGATGTAGTCTCTCTACGATGCCATTCGATGCAGGATGATACGCAGTGGTTCGAATGCGCGCACAACCCAGAAGAGATGTCACAGAGGTGAAAAGTGCGGATTAAAACTGTCTGCCTCTATCAGTAGTCACCGTTGATGGCACGCCGAAACGGCTAATCAAGGTAGACAGAAAAGTACGAGCAACTGTCTCCGCCGTGATGTCAGGCATTGGAGCTGCTTCAGGCCACCTCAATACACGTAAGCAAATACGTATATCCACGGCATGGTGGCAAAAGTCCGACGATGTCCAGATGAATGGTGTCAAACCGTGCATCAGGAAGCGGGAATTTTCCCCATGGAGGCTTGGTGTGACGTTGCACCTTGATACGCTGACACGTTGTGAAAGTGCGAACCCAGTATCGAATGTCAGCGCGTATGCGCGGCCAGATATAGCGTTCTGTGACCAGGTGTTGCGTAGCTCGTACGCATGGATGGCAGATTGAGTGCAGGGTATCAAAAACAGCACGACGCAGATCTGAAGGAACATAGATGCGAGTACAGTTGTGTGAAACATCGCACCAGAGCGCGACGTCGTGGTCGGAAAATTTAACTTGCTCTAGTCGGAGGGATGTAGATGATCGGACTCGTGGAAGCTCATCATCCAATGCTTGTGCCTCGGCGAGTGAAGACAAGGAAAGGTCGATGGGGCTTGTGGCGTTGGTGGTGATGCGACTAAGAGCGTCCGCTACACTGTTAAGGCTGCCTTTGACGTAGCGTATGTCTGTGGTGAACTCGGCAATGAAAGCGAGGGGCCGAAGCTCTCTAGGAGCATGGGTGGCACTGCAGGAGAGTAAAGCCGAAATAAGTGGCTTGTGGTCGGTGAGAATAGCAAATTCTCGCCCTTCGAGAAAGTACCTGAAGTGCTTCACCGCAAGGTAGGCCGCGAGGAGCTCCCGTCCGAAAGTACTGTATCGGCGCTCAGTGTCGCGTAACTTTCGGGAAAATAGGGAGATAGGAGCCCATGCACCATTGATCCATTGATAAAGAGCGGCTCCAACTGCTTCTGAGGAAGCGTCCACCATGCGGCTAGTGGGAGCAGTTGGTGAAGGGTGGTGTAGAAGAGTGGCTTTGGCGAGCTTGGTCTTAACGGTGGCGAAGGCTTCATCAGCGACCGTGTCCCAGGGAAGAGCGGCCGACTCAGCTTTCGGAGTAGACAGTAGTGCTTCAAGAGGCTTCAGCAGTGTAGAGCATGTCGGGATGAAATGGCGATAAAAATTTACGAGTCCGAGAAAACGTCGCAGACTGCGTGCGGACTTTGGTGGGGGGTTAGTCGATGATAGCCTCAACGAGTGATGCCTTTTTTTGTGTTGCGATGTCCGAGGAATGCGATCTCGGAGACGCCAAACTGGCATTTTTCAACATTTATGACCAGGTCGTAGTCCCGAAGTCGATCGAAAAGTTGGCGTAGATGTGCCTTGTGTGTTTCGGCGTCCTTGCTGGCGACGAGAAGATCATCTATATAGGCGAAACAAGACGGCAAACCTCTGGTGACTTCGTCTATAAAGCGCTGAAATGTCTGAGCTGCGTTGCGCAAGCCGAAAGGCATTCTTAAATATTCAAAAAGGCCAAATGGGGTAGTTATAGCAGTTTTGGGGATGTCGGAAGGCTCAACGGGGATCTGGTGATAAGCTTTCACGAGATCAATCTCCGAATATACTGTTGTGCCGGTTAAAAAGGCAGTGCAGTCCTGAATATTGGGTAACGGGTATCGGTCTGGAACGGTGACCGCATTGAGTGCACGATAATCACCACAGGGCCGCCAGTCGTTGTTCTTCTTTGGAACCATGTGCAGCGCCGACGACCACGAGCTTGATGACGGGCGAATAATCTGCAATTGCAACATGTGCTCGAACTCATTGCGAGCAACTCGAAGTTTATCAGGACCGAGTTGGTGAGGGCGGCAGTCAACAGGTGGTGCTGTGGTAACGATGCAATGGGTCACAGAGTGCATAGGGGGCTTATCCAGCGCAAACTGTGTAGTAATCTCCGGAAACTCGCCGAATAGAGCTGTATACGGCGAGGTAGGTAGCTTCACGAAAGTGGGGTTTAGGGCCATGGCTTGTGAAAGAAAACCGTTGACCGACACACCGGTAATGCCATCCACCAGGTGACAGCGGCTCATATCCACGAGGAGATGAAAATGTCTCAAGAAATTGGCTCCTGAGATGGCATAGCGGACGTCAGCTATCCAAAGTAGCCATTGTAACCTTCTCTTGAGGCCGAGATCGAGGGTCAGAGACTTTTGTCCGTAAGTTGCGATGACAGAAGAGTTGATCGCTTGTAGAGGAGCTGACTTTTCGCGGAGAGGCCGGTCAGCCTTGGAAGCAGGAATAATGCTGACATCTGCCCCAGTGTCCTGGGGCAGATGTCAGCATTATTCAAGCGTAGTCCTGTGCTTCGGTCGGTTATGTAGAAGAGGCGGCTTGATGATTGGCCGTGATCGCCCGCCGTTGTTATTGACGATCGGCCTGAGCGTTTCCCATGCGCCACGAACAGGGTGACAGACACCGACGAGCCGCGGCACGAAAACGCCGGTGATAGTAGCATGGCTTCTGTGTTGGAAAACTGCGCTCAGGCTGGTGGAGTGGTCGTGGCGGAGAAGGCGACGTGAGAGGCTATCGCTGTGAACAAGGCTGGCCATTGAAGTTGCGAGTGTTTTGCAGTTCCAGACGCAAGTCGGCTACTTGAGCTGCGAGATCTTTTACTGCTTCTCGTAGAGAATCTACTTCAGAAACCGGAGCAGAACGGGCAGCGTTGATGGCTGCCGGAGCAACGTCCATCATGTCGTCAGCCAGTTCTGCGAGCTCCGGCAGGTACTTATGCTGAGCTGGGACAAGAGCCATTCGCACGTTAGGCGGAAGACGCTGCAGAAACAGCTCACGTAGTACAGCTGTGTCCAAGAAGCCCGGCTGGTCCCAAACCAGGTGCTGCAGGTGACCTAGGAATCGGGTGGGACGTCTGTTCCCAAGCTCTTCGTTCTTCAGGAGTTGTTGAATGCGCCGATGCATAGGCTGAACGAGGCGGCGAAGAAGAGTCTGTTTGACTGCCGTATATGGAGTTTCACCAAGCGGTCGCGCGAGGATGTCGCATATCTCGGCCATTGCCTGTGGCGGCAACGCTTGGAGGAGTAGCTCCTACATGCGAACTTCTGACGTGACGCGATGAATGCGGAATTTGTTCTCGGCTTGTGCGAACCATAACGAGGGATCGGCAAGCCACAGCTGCGGTAGCGTTATGGTGGCAGTAGCTCTTACGACACTCGAAGTGGGTACCTGGCCGGTTGCCGAGGTAGGAGTACCAGGGCTGAGGTCCTCTGGATTCTCGCGCTGCTCCATGGAAGGTCGTGCTCGTAGTTCGCGTCACCAGTAACTGTAGCACTCTGAAGCACGGTTTAGGAAAACGCCATTCTCAGAACTACTTCTTTCTCCTGCTTAAGCAGAACCCCACTACCAGTTCACGTTCCAAGTTATGCGCCAGAAGAAGAAAAGTCCGCCACAGTAGTTTTCAGCGCAGCCCCTGGCCGGGGTCGGTTCTTAAGCTTCGGATTTAGGGTCGGGCCCGTGTTACTGTCATGTCATCGCTTACCTGTGCTAAAACGAAGAGGCTTTAGCCTCGTGACAATCTCCCCGAAAAGAACCCCCACCACCGTCGTGATAAGAAAATAACAGGAACAAACGACAGCGGTTCGAAAACTTTCTGGCCTTCATCCATCGCGTGCAAAGTGCTTCTTAAGCCACTTTCGCCGCAGTACTCTGCTGTCATGCCAAAAAGCCTAATAAGATTGGAAAGGGGCTACTAGCGGTCACGGGTCACAACGCATCTGGGTCATTAATTGCTCACGCGCGCGCATACTGTATATTTACGAGTATAAGTATGATTGTTGAGGCCTAAAAACTTTGCAGGTTTGGGTGTAGCGCCACGTACGAAAATGGTAAGAAAGAAGATGGCAGGAAAGAGGCGCATTGACACCCTAGTTCAGTCTAAAAAGTTTACTGGCCAGAATTCCGCTAGATCCGCCAAAACTTCGCTGATTCGCAACATGCCGTGGATAGTCGGCGAAAAAAATGGCGCAGTGCATGGTGCATCTCATACGCACATTGTATACATTGTTTAAGAAATCACAGCATATCCACGAAGTGAATGCTGGTGAGTGGGCTAAAGCTCGGAGGGATCATTCTGGTAACCGTGAATCCCCCCGTACATTGCCCACTCGATCATGCAAAGACGATCCTGGGTGTTCGATCGTGAGCTGGGCACGAGCGTAGCCGACTTGTGTTCCGGGCGCTCCCAGCCTCAGCGACAACGCCAGTTCGCGTTCCACGACAAAGGAAGACGATGCCACCTACTCAGACTTGGAAGGAAAAAATATTGATGCGCATACACAAAAAACAGACACGGACTCAGGAAACACGGACTAGCGCAATGACTAGCGCAATGACAATGGACTAGCGCTACTCAGACGCCGAAGTCCACACCAGTGCTCGACGCAACGCCTCGCCTCCGCATGCATCGCCACAGAACGCTGCTGTGAGTTGTGAAAGCCACGCCTCCTTGGCTATGGGTTGTGCCGCCGTGAGTACCGGAGCCGCCGCATGCTCCGCAGATACCGGCTGCCCTGGTTTCGCGACTCCGAGCGAAAGAGAAAGCGCGCCAAGAGCGAGCCCCTTTTCTTATTATAACAGCGCCATCTATCATCTTTAATCATCAACGTATACGAAAAACCACTAACGCCATTTAGTGATATTATTTCCAAGGACATATACACACAACGCCATCTATTGAGCAATTCATAAACTAGAGGTGGCTACATACTATGTACGGAGGAGGGAACGACCCACACCCTGAGGAGCTTCGCCCCTAAAAGCCAGCGAAATGTCTAAGGTTAGAGTAGCATACCTGGTTCTCCCCTTTCTTTGATGATTCCCATTCAGAGCTGTTCGTAACATCGCTGCGCCCCTGAGAAACAATATATCAAAACGTATGCCAACTTTCCTTTGTCGCATACTAATTTACCATGTTTTCTGGTGATACGAATTTCGGATGATACGAATATTTTTGGTCACCCCGCGAGATTCCTATCACCGAGGTTTCGATCTATCTATCTATCTATCTATCTATCTATCTATCTATCTATCTATCTATCTATCTATCTATCTATCTATCTATCTATCTATCTATCTATCTATCTATCTATCTATCTATCTATCTATCTATCTATCTATCTATCTATCTATCTATCATA
>JALIZH010032828.1:0-17655 GCA_030522465.1 Rhipicephalus appendiculatus | reverse complement strand
TTAAGGGTACCCCATTTTTTATATAGAATTTCTATTGAGGTGCTGAAATCTAATTAATAATTTCAAGCATATTTGCATTTTGTAACCATTTAATATCAAATGGTTATGCTTAGCGATATTGTTAGCAATATTAGTATGTGGATTCTTATTAGGAAAGTAGGAGGAGACAGTTGGACCGCTTTTAAACGACACTACCTCTCTTAAGTTCTGCTGCTTTATGAAAAGCAAGAGATTATATAAAGTGGAGGGACATGCTTCAGTATAAGCGGAAAGACACAAGAAAAATCCTGGACAATTCGCCCATTGTAAAAATCAATTTCATGCGAAGCGCTCGGCCAGGAGCAGCCTGTGCCCGATTTTCGCTTTGAGCGAAGCCTTATGGCGTGATTCGATGTCTTCGTACAAATGAGTGAAGGAAGACGAAGTGGTTCTGAGCCAGAACGCTATTTTGTTCCGCTACAGTTTTTAATTTTTTCCTGTGTTATACTGGGAGACACCACTCCCGTTGCTGCGGCGATGGAAGTGGACTCCGCAGAGTGCCGACGCGACGCCGCGACGTCGGCTGGAGCCGGCCTAAGGAAGAGAAATTGCCCACAGAGTGAAGCCGGCAGTGAAGACACCGTGGTGTATTCATGCTCGAGTGACGACGCTTCTGACACTGAAGGCTTCGAAAAGAGTGTCCCAACGAAAGGCGAAAAGAAGGAACATCAGCGGACAGTCGCCTTCAAGTAAGTCAACTATGATGTCACCACGAAGGCCGTCAGCGCACACTATTCTATTTATGCCTGACACAAGTACGGACAATCTCAACATGCTTAATCGGCAACACATCTCGACGTCTCTGGAAGCTCTCATTCCGGGAGAGATAAAGGATATTAGAATCAATAAGCGAAAGAACGTTCTTGCTGTCGATGTTCACAAGCGAAGCGCACTCGACCCTCTGATGAAGCTAAGAACCCTGGGTGATGTTAATGTCCTCTACGTCGTTCCACAGAGTAACGACACCACCGCTGGTGTTGCCTACGACATTGACACATCAATTATTGACAACGACCTGCCGATATTGATCAAGCCGGCGACAGATGGCGTTACCATACTACACACTCGACGTCTTGGCAGTTCGAGTTGTGTGAGGCTCGTCTTCAAAGGTGACTCCCTACCATCCCATGTAAAGGTAGGCCTATTTCGACATGGGGTACGACCCTTTATACCCAAGCCCCTACAATGCAGAAGATGTCAGAAGATCGGACACGTGAGCGCAGTATGTCCAAACTCAACAGTATACCCACGGTGTTCCGAGTCGCACGACTCGGGCACTTGCCGTGCAAAAGAGCTCAAGTGCACCAATTGTCAGGGGGCCTTACGCTGCATCCTCGAAAGAATGCCCGCAGCTAAAGAAGGAGCAGCAGATATACAGGAAGATGGTCCGTGACGGATCATCACACAGAGATGCTGCCGCCGCAATAAGGCGTCGACGTCCCCGGAAACGAAGGTCATCTGGCGTAAGGGAGCAGACACGCCCTGCAGCGACTCCTTCCACCCCTCCGCAAATTCCTCTTCAACCTAACTCAAATAAGGAAAAGACGGTCTCTGGAAAACGCGGTTGTGCCGCCGCGGCTTCGACAGGTGAGGTGTGGCCAGCACTACCGAAGACATGTCAAGCATCAGAGCAACAGCAATGCCTTCACCCACTGAACTCTAATGTCGCTGCTGGTGACGAGATGCGAGAGAGAGACTCACAAGTGATCACCATGCTGAAGTCTCTCACGAATGTCATGCGCCTGCTACTGATGAACATGGACACTCCAGCTGCTCGCAGCGCTCTACAGGTACTGGATGCTCTGACGCCAGTGCTTGAGAACATCGAGTAAAGCCATAGCCCATTCATTGGTGTGTTTCCGCAGTTAAGTAAAGAAAAGCGTCTCTTTTTCAGTGGAATGCCCGCGGCCTCAAATCCAGAATCTCTGACTTTAGGCCCTTTGTCTTCGAGAATCAGTTCCCGGTTCTCGTAATTTGCGAACCGAACTTTCAGAACGTTCTCCGCATATCTGGTTATGAGTCATTCTTGTGGTCGACTTGCCGGGAACGAAGCAAGGTTGTTGTATATATAAGATGTGAACTTACATACGTGGAACACCCAGTGTTACCTGACAATGAGAACCAGTACGTTTGCTGATCAGTGAACAAGAAGGAGCTTACGTTCACTCTTGTTGCAGCATACATCTCCCCCTTCAAGTCACTTTGATTCCAAACGCCTGCAAACCTTGTTAACATCAACGCCTGGTCCCTGGATTCTCACTGGAGACTTCAATGCTCATCACCCGCTATGGAGTAGTGTGAAGATGGACTCTAGGGGAAGAAAATTAGCAGTATTCGCGACACAGCACAATCTGTACTGCCTCAACGATGGTAGTCCGACATATCTGCGGGCAACGACCTACAGCAGTTGCTTGGACTTGACCTTGGTCTCTTGGCAGCTGGAAAGACACGTAAAATGGTTCGTGGATATCGAATCTCACGGAAGTGACCATCTTCCTACTTATCTCAAGACAAAGGGACTATCCAAGGCCACCTCTACCTCTCTCCGACGGACTATTGACTGGTCGGCGTTCCGGCTGCACATGGAGGAAGTCTGTGAAGGTACGGCTCCATCAGATTTTGGCAATGAGATTCGCAACACCATGAAAGAGACCACGCTCACATATCAGCCATTTCCGAATTACAATGAATTTGAAGCCGAATTACAGCACCTACGGGCGATTCGGAGACGCGCGGAAAGAAGATACAGGCGAACTAAATCAATACACGACCTCAGGGAGGCAAGACGGCTGCAAAAGAAGATCCAGCGCCGTATTGATGCACTTCAATCCAAAAGATGGAAGCTCTTCTGTGAGTCCTTGGATCCACGTCAACGTTTATGCAAAATATGGAGGACCGTTCGCGGACTTCGTGATCTACCGCATCAGCGGTTTCCCTTTCAAGTATCTCGCTCTGAAGCGGGGCCGAAGAGAGATCGAGGTGGCTAAAGAATTCTGCGCGAAACTGATTGGCTCCCAGGCTACATGCGCACCTCTGCAACGCGTCACTCCTGTGTCTCGGGACTCTCTTATGGACCTCATGTTCTCAATGGAGGAGTTGAAGCGGCACTGGCAAGTTGCAGGCGCTCATGAGCTCCCGGGCCGGACGGTGCGACTTACTCAGCGCTCGGAAACCTTGGGGAGATGGCACGACACGTGCTGCTAAATGTGTACAACGAATCTTGGAGCTCGGGACTGGTTCCACGGGAATGGAAATGTAGCCGCTTGGTTCCAATTCTTAAACCAGGTAAATCGCCGTTAGTTCTATCATCGTACCGACCCATTGCTCTAGCCAGCTGTATTGGGAAGGTTATGGAAATAATGGCGCTGACACGCTTGGAGTGGTACCTGGAACACTACACCGTCTACCCAGACGCTATGGCAGGTTTTCGACGGGGGCGCTCCTCAATCGATAACATAATTGACCTAGTGACGTTCGTCCAACATCAAAGACGCCTTAAACGCCTCACATCAGCATTGTTTCTTGATATAAAAGGCGCCTACGACAATGTAACGCATGGTGCAATTATAGACGCAATGACTGAAGTCGGAGTGGGCGGCCGTACATTTGAGTGGCTATGCAGCTATTTGACAGGTAGAATTTTTTTTCATGGTTACTGAGGATGGTGCCACATCTTATCATCAAACAGAACGTGGAGTGCCGCAAGGCGGTGTATTAAGCCCGACGCTATTCAATCTTGTGCTCGTTGGCCTCATCAAATGTCTGCCCAAGACAGTCCATGTTGGTATATATGCAGACGACATCTGCATCTGGGCATCTGCCGTGACACGCCTACAAGTACGAGCCAGATTACAAAAGGCAGCTACAATGACCGCGTTGTAGTTGAAAAATCAAAGTTTGGAACTGTCCCCAGAGAAGTGCTGCCTTGTCGCATTTACGCGCAAGACAATGCGGCAGTACGCAATAATGATCAATGGGCAAGTAGTTGCCCATGACCGGAAGCATCGCTTTTTAGGCGTAATCATCGACCGAGATTTATCATGATGATGATGAAAAACGTTTTATTTACTAAAACGTTGCTGGGCAAATGGGTGAGGTCCTCTGTCCAGGGCTCCACTGGCCTTTGCGGCTCGCTGGGCTTGGTCGAGCAGAGCCAGCTGGCTCTCGCGATCCTTGCTAGCAAGCCACGCCTCCCACTGGCTCGTTCGAAATGTTGTCCCCAAAAGGGGAGAATTGATGTTTTGGGGCCACGATTCACATTCCCACGTAATGTGGGCGAGAGCTGGCCGTTCTCCACACCACGGACAGCTGCGCGCGTATATTGTGGGATTTATGTGGTGGTTTCTTTGTAAGTGAGGGTACGTGTTGGTTTGTACTCGACGCCAATCTCGCGCTTGTTCTCCGGTAAGATCCGGATGGGGAAGGCTGTATTTCTGTCGTTCTCCTCTTTGGTTTTGGAGGATGTCGCGTGGAGTTGTTGGGGTTTCCTCGAGGGTTGCGACCGGTGCTCGGATGCTCGTTTCGCGAGCAAGCCGGTCGGCCCTTTCGTTGCCCTCAAGTCCCGCGTGCGCAGGACACCAGAGTATTGCATGTGGATTTAGGAGTTGTTTCCCTAGGATTCTCATTGGCGTCCTTGGAATTGCCCCAGCCTGAAACATACGGCAAGTGGATTGAGAGTCGGTAATCACAAGGGCTGAGTCTCCCCGTTGATGTGCGCATCTTATCGCCATAGCAACCGCCGCCGTTTCGGCCGTACTGACTGATGGGGTTCTTATCGACGCTGCTACGGTTGCAACTCCGCTTGTTGCAACAATGGTGTAACGATTGCCGTCCAGTCTGCAGGCGTCAGTGTAGACGACGGTTGGGTTACTACCGTATAGCATTTGTGGTGTTCTAGCTCTGGCTTGCCGTCTGCCAGGGTGGTACTTAGCGCTCATATTCTTGGGGAGGGGGGATGTCATTATTTGCGCCCTAATGTTGGTAGGTAATAGGTATGTCTCTTCTCCGGTGTGTTGAGGTCTTAAGGGGTAGCCAACCAGCTTGAGTAGAGCACTGCCTTGTTCCGTAGAATTTAATCTTTCCTTTTGGGATATCAGCACTGCGGACACGAGTTCTTCGTAGGTATTATAGAGTCCTAGCGCCTCAAATTTTTCGGTACTGGCATTGGTGGGCAGTCCAATCGCAACTTTGTATGCTGTTCTTATGATGGCATCAATTTTTGCAGTTTCAGTATTGGTTAATTTCTGGAAGGGTAGGCTGTAGGTTATTCTGCTTATGACAAAAGCCTGTACAAGGCGCAGAGTTTTCTCTTTTCTGAAGCTTTGTCTGTTCCGCGTGACCCTATGTATCATGCGTGCTACATTTGTCGTCGTTTTTCTTAGTGTTTCAATCGTGTAATCTACTCTGCCGTTGTTTTGTATCCACAGGCCGAGGATTCTTAACTTTTGAACCTTTCTGATTATCATGGACGCCACATGTCTTGTACTTAAAAGAGAAGGCTGATTACCATAGCGCACCTTCTCAAGTTCCTCGGTAGAAAGTCGTGGGGCACTTCAGTACAGGCAATGCTGCAGCTCTACAATGCGTTGTTTCTCGGCTTTGTGAGATACAGCCTTCCTGTGATGGGAAATACTTGTAAAACTAATCTGCGTGTACTCCAAGGGCTGGAAGCTCAAGCCCTAAGGACGTGCCTCGGTCTTCCGAAATGTGCGTCTACAGCGGCAACAATTGTCATTGCTGGAGATCATCCTATAACCACGTACTTAACCACTGATTCCCTCAGGTCACATATTCGACACCTTGCCCAGGTACCTTCGCACCATCTGGCATCTTTACCTGCAGGAAGGCCCCGTACAACATTCAGTCACAATATTGCTGCCAATAGTAGTTCTTTGCCCTCGAATTATACGCCTGCGGCAAGACCTTCCTCGCCTTTGAGGTGCCTACATCGACCTGAAGTGCGCCTTTATATACCTGGGGTTACGAAGAAGAAAAGAATGTCACCGCTTGCACTTAAACAGGCCGCATTACTTTATTTACACGAGGTGTACAGTGCTGTCACGCATATCTACACTGATGGTTCAGTTATGGCTACAAGCTCAATCGCTGCCGTAATAATTCCAGTAAGATCTATGACAATACAGCTCAAAATGTTTCAAGCAACCTCAACTACAGCTGCTGAACTAGTAGCCCTCCGTGCTGCCCTTCAGTTCGTTATAGAGCAGACACCTAGTTCGTGGGCTATCTTTTGCGATAGCAAAGCAGCCCTGCAAAGTCTGCCCTCCGCTTTACGTCATGGCTCCCATGAGCAGCTCCTGGCGGAAATCAGACAAGTCCATCATGAAGCAATTGAAAAAGGGCACAAAGTGGTATTCCAGTGGCTTCCCTAGTCACTGTGGCATTCAAGGAAATGACCAAGCGGACGCAGCTGCCCGATCCGCCCACGACAGCGTCAGCAGTGTCGCCATTGCACTGTCAAGATCCGACGCCGAAAAAGAACTTCGTGTACTAGCCCGTCGTCTGACGTTGGACTTGTGGCATTCACCAGCGTTCACAAGTGGGCGGCTGCATACTTTGGATCCTGACCTCCAGCTACGTGTCCCGCCCAGCCTATCACGACGTGACAGTACCTTGCTGGCCCGTCTGTGGCTTGGAGTGGCGTTCACAAATGCGTATTCAGTTCTGTTTGGAATGGCTGACAGCCCGTCATGCGAAGCATGCGGGTTCAGCGAAACAGTCGCGCACCTTCTCTGTGACTGCACCCGCTTCAAGTGCGAAAGAGCAACCCTAACAGACGCACTGGGCCAGCTGGACAACCGGCCCCTCACAGAGAACAAAATCCTGGGGCCCTGGCCTACCCGGTCTGCAACACGAGCCGCTATGAAGGCGTTGATGCGATTTCTGTAAGCTACCGGACTGAATGACAAACTGTGACTGTGCGCGAACAATGTTGCTGCCTAGTACACGGACGGTGTTCCAGACACAAATTTTAAATGCGAATGCATTTCATAGTCGGGCTATGTCAGGCATCCGGCGTCGTGCGGCGTTGGCGTTGTCCGCGGCAGGTGTTATCTCTCCGCTCTCACTCCCTCTCCCACAGCAACAGCTGCGGGCGCGCGCGCTTATCCTCGCCCCTAGCAACCGGAGCAGGTGGGGCGGGCGGAGTAGCGGAGAGTGAGTGGAGAGGAGGAGCGCGCTGTGACGCGTGAGGGCGCTCGCATCGCGGGAGCTCAGCGGGGAGCTATATATGAAAAAAAATTTTTCTTAAATAAAAAAAAAATAAAATAAAATAAACAAAAAAAAAAGGCGCTGCGCCGTGCTCCCGACCGGGCTGCAGAAATTAGGCGCCTTTTCCTTCTTCGAACCACAACCACCATATATAAATGGAGTGAAGCGCGCGCGAAATGCATTTGCATTTCCTCACGATTCCCTTCGGGGAGGTGGGGGCATTTTTTTTCTTTTTTTTGCCTACTGTCACAAACTCTTCTTCCTCTCTTTCATTCTTTTACACCCCCCTTTTCCCCTTCCCAAGTACAGGGTAGCGAACCGGAGTCCTCCTCTGGTTAACCTCCCTGTCTTTCCTTTATCTTTCTCTCTCTCTCTCGTACCAAGGGAGTATTTGTGCGCATATTGTGGGCTCTCTAAGCACGCCGAGTGTACTGGCGTGTCAATGTCAGATTATGGACTGACATAACGTCGGCACTCAGGTTAGACCACAGATGTCAGTATCAACGCGACGATGTTTACGCTACAGGGCGGTGATGTGCGTGTCATACGTAGCGTCTGTAGGCGTATTCGCGCTGCGCCTAACTATTGCTTGAGGATTCATACATAAGTAATGTTTGTGGTGTTGATATGAAGAGTGATAGCCGACACTGCCACTCCAATTTGCGTTTTTTTTTTCTTTCAAGACAGGCTCTGTGGTAGAATACTTGACTGCCATGCGGAATGCCTGAAATAGATTTCGGCCTGAGCCGTCACTTTATTATAGATAGATAGATAGATAGATAGATAGATAGATAGATAGATAGATAGATAGATAGATAGATAGCAAAATGTTCCTTTCGTTCGCTTAGAAATGCTTCGCACTTAAAACGTACTCTCACGCAATACATGCGTCCTTTTTTTGACAGTTCCAACAATGAGAGGTAAAAAAAAAATGGCACTATCTAATAAGAGCGCTGTGCTGAGTATGATGAGTTCTTTGCCCGGTTAGAAAAGACGTAGTTGCACCAATTTGCCCAGCTAACTTCCACTGTTCACTATGCGCAGCCATTATAATCAAAATTTTCGAAATTAAAAAGAGAAAAAAGCCGGCAGATCCCACGCACTGTGGGAATCGATGTAATGCGAAGCAGCCAGGAAGGAGCAAATCATGCTTTACATAATTTGCATGTCATGTTTTACATGTTAGGACCTGTCATTTATGTTCGTGATACAGTCATGTCACTCAATACCAAATTTGGTGTATCTCAAGCTAACGAAACGGCCGCGAGCACGCCATGAGCGTGGCATGCAAGTCATGACGCACATGACAAGTCATGATTTCCATATTACCACTTGTCATTTATGTTCGTCATACAGTCACGTGACTCAATACCAAGTTTGGTGTATATCAAGCTAACGAAACGGCCGCGAGCACGCCATGAGCGTGGCATGCAAGTCATGTCCCTCATGACATGTCATGATTTCCATATTGCTACTTGTCATTTATGTTCGTCATACAGTGACGTCACTCAATCCCAAATTTGGTGTATATCAAGCTAACGAAATGGCCGCGAGCGCGCCATGAGCGTGGCATGCAAGTCATGTCGCTCATGACACGTCATGATTTCCATACTGCCACTTGTCATTTATGTTCCTCATACAGTCATGTCACTCAATACCAAATTCGGTGTATCTCAAGCTAACGAAACGGCCGCGAGCACGCCATGAGCGTCGCATGCAAGTCATGTGCCTCATGACATGTCATGATTTCCATATTGCCACTTGTCATTTATGTTCGTCATACAGTGACGTCACCTCAATCCCAAATTTGGTGAATATCAAGCTAACGAAATGGCCGCGAGCGTGCCATGAGCGTGGCATGCAAGTCATGTCGCTCATGACATGTCATGATTTCCATATTGCCACTTGTCATTTATGTTCCTCATACAGTCATGTCACTCAATACCAAATTTGGTGTATCTCAAGCTAACGAAACGGGCGCGAGCACGCCATGAGCGTGGCATGCAAGTCATGACGCACATGACAAGTCATGATTTCCATATTACCACTTGTCATTTATGTTCGTCATACAGTCATGTCACTCAATACCAAATTTGGTGTATCTCAAGCTAACGAAACGGCCGCGAGCACGCCATGAGCGTGGCATGCAAGTCATGTCGCTCATGACATGTCATGATTTCCATATTGCCACTTGTCATTTATGTTCCTCATACAGTCATGTCACTCAATCCCAAATTTGGTGTATATCAAGCTAACGAAACGGCCGCGAACGCCCCATGAGCGTGGCACGTAAATCATACTTTTCATGACAATTTATTCATGATTTTCATGATATGACCAGCCATTTATGTTCGTCATACGGTCATGTTATGCCATACCAAATTTGGTATAAATCCCATTAACGGTACGGCCAGGAGAGCACAAAGTCGTAGGCGGCTAGATAGATAGATAGATAGATAGATAGATAGATAGATAGATAGATAGATAGATAGATAGATAGATAGATAGATAGATAGATAGATAGATAGTCAGATACGCTCAAACTCGCCGAAGTTCGCTAAGAAATGCTTCGCATTTAAAAACAAAAATGGTAAGCCAAGCACGCACGAATTGCGCGCACGTCTCAGCAACTTTACTATGCCATTAGTGAATGACAAAACAGCATACTTAGGTTTAGGAAACGCTATTTGCTAACGCTGCCGCTGTCCCGTGCAAGAAATGAGCTGGTAACACCGAGTCATTATCTCTGGATTAAAGGAACGTGCAAGATGGTGTCGTTGATAGTGAAGACGTTGCGGGCACATGCGATGTTTATTAGCAGTTACATGGATTTGTTGCCGAAATAAATCATAAAATGTTTCGCTCTAATTATTAGCTGCATATAATTCACATGCAGCTTGGTCATGACGCTTACAGCTCTCTCCGCCGATATCCATATCTCAAAGGGATGAACGTGCTTGTAGCCACGCCTTTGCGCTGCTTCATTTTCAGTACTATTAACACGCAGGTTTAGCCTTACTGGTTCGACCGTAGGGACCAGTAAGAATAAACGGGATATGCTAGCCGCAGGCATACAACGGTGCAGTCAGCACTGGCACCAGCTGACGATGGACAACAATTGTCGAGCTAGTGAATAGGTACCCGCACGCGCTCCTTCAGCAAATGTTACACCGAGAGGAAAATGGAGTGGGAAGCTACTCTCGTTCTCTTTACTAAGAAAACAACGCAAGTAGGAACTAACGACCCGTACACATTTCCTAGAAGTCAAGGCCTTGGTGTCCGAAGCCACATTACTATCACGTGGTCGTGACGTTGAAGACGGCAGCAGTCCGCGGCTTCGAGACGAAACTTTTTATTCAGGCGAACTCGTGGCCGGAAAATGAAAAGCACCGTACAAGCTATGCACTCTATACGCTGACAGCGACGAAAAGAGCGTCGCCCGTCGGTTAATCTGCTCTGCGGTGACCTGCGTCTGCATTTATAAGTGCGCGGTGGAACATTCGAGCCTTATTGCTGGTGATCGCGTGAGTTCTCGAATAAACTCGACTATTGGCGTTCTGCGCCTAATCTTAACAAAGAGATCTTGAACAATAATAATATCTGGGATAATACGTCCCAAAACCACGATATGATTATGAGAGACGCCGTTGCGGAGGGTTGCGGAAATTTCGACCATCTGGTGTTCTTTAGCGTGTACTGACATCGCACAGTACACGGGCCTCTGCCATTTCGCCTCAATCGAAATGGGATCGCCGCGGCCGGGATCGAACCCGTGACGCTCGGGTTAGCAGCTGAGCGCCATACCCACTGCTCCACCGCGGCGGACAATCTAGAACAATCATGATGCTTCTCAAGCATTACGGCGTGGTCTGCACTGAACATTAGTAAGAGTTTTTGTGGATGTAGTCCGAACACATAAAAAATAAAGAACTAAACACGTGCTGCGATGCCGCCCCCCCCCCGCTCTAAAAAAGCATCCCAACGATGCTTAAAAGAGAACATTGAACAAAGAAATGCATGCAGCGCGAAAAAACAGTAATAACATAACAATAATAACGTGGACGTGCTTGAAACTGAGTCTAGTATAGAACAACGCAATATGGTGGTCCTGTATCCATTCCACCATACGTTTTTTAGGGACTAAAAACAATAACAGCTAACAGAGGCAAGAAACCGGTGTATAGGAATCTGCAGTATCATGGAAAACTAGACATAATAAATCACAGGATTTAAAGAGCGGAAATTTTGATTCCAAAGATTAGACAGCATGAATAGACAGGCAAGAGGCATAATTTTAGCATTTTCCCCATTTTTCAACTTGCTCAAAAACCACTAAGCAGCAAGGTCTTGCAGTCAAATGACGATGAACCTCCCGAATTTAAAACAATAGAATAAATCTCAGCCAGCAGTCGATTCATTTGATGATAAACAGTCAGAAAGCTGCAAGTTAATCCTAGTTTGTCCACTGAACTGGTTCGTACTGAATTCCAAAAAGCCCTGCAGCAGTTACTGAAAAATTGATTTGTGGTATATGCTAGTTGGCTTGTACGTACAAACTGACCATAATGCGCCCTCATGTCCCTCGCACAAATTTATATTAGGTGTCCGCAATGATTCCAGCTATCACATAGTCAAAGCTACCGACCATTCGGACAGGTCTATCAGACAGGATATTTCTGGCCACGCTGCTGCAGCTTCGCGCACCTGGTTGCGTTAAGCTGCCGAAAAAAACATGTTGGGAAAATGGGCTCTCGGTAAAAACTAGGCTGAGGGGACCCAAGCGGGTTTTCCTCAATCCATTTCACACGTGCATAGTGAAATATTGTAAATATTTGGATGTGCACCAAGTATTTAGTGCACGCACGTATTTTTGTTTCAGACCGGCAAAATAACTACAATATTAATCCATGGAATTGATAGGAAATTACAGAAAGGGTAGTCTACTCATTCACACGTCACAAGGATTTCGGTACGCAGCGTAGCCAATCATCACTGATTTTACCGCTTGGACAAATCCCTGCCGAGAAAGGAATCCGTGATCCGCTTGTGGAATTCCACTTAGGCAGGAGTATTCTTCTAAAATACTTACGACATCTCAACCGGAGCTTTGTTGACGTGTGCATAAAAACAAAAACTGTGCATAAAAACATGCAAAGCCAGCGTGAAATAAATGATGCTATGTCTGAATCTGACCCTTTTCATTAAACTGAAGGGATGCTCATTGCAACGGCAGTTACAGCTCTCAATAGGATGCATAAACGCTAGCTGCTGGGCCAGTTTGTGCATCAGGAACTTTACAACACGGTAGCAGCTAATACACAGAAACACATATGGAAGAAGAAGGCGTGACACACGGAGAATGCTAGACTTTCAACTGTGCTTACAGTCGAACCCACTTGTAACAATATTCAAGTGCCACAAAAATTTCATTGCTATAACTGATAATTGCCATAAGTGGGTTGCCCGAAAAAAAAGCTAAGTACGGGACGGCGGGCTGTCGCGAATGTAATATCGGGTGGGTTATGCCAAAAGACATCAGTGACAAGGATCACAAAGCTTCCAATTTTACGGACATGTTTGAAAATACCGACATTGTCGCGGAGCCGCAACAAGCCCTATAGAGCCTATGTATGAAAACGCCTGAAGTATCGGACGCTGACGCTTTACCAAGTGTCAAGTTTTCAATGAAATCGCATGTCGGAAAGTGCATTAACAGACGCTACTACCGCACCCACGCACTAGTTGAATTCAAATGTCAGATTTGCCGCAATGCCCACACGCTGCGCAGTTAGTCGTAATGCGAATTTGAAGGGGCGCAGGGGGATTTTAGGGTTGTGGGTGGGGGGTTCAGCAGCTTGAATTTCTTCTTTTGTTTTGCTTGTCCTTTTCACTGATTTCGCGTTCTATTACCTATTGGCACGAACACCCAACTGCGAGAATTACTTGTTATAACCGACAGTGTGGCATGCGGGCATTGCTCTAAGGGGGGTTATTTCACCATAGAAAACATACGAACGTTGGCGGTGCAGCAGCTTCTTAATCTTGAAACCGATATATTATTAAAACCGGTATCGTTTTGAGTAGGTTCCACTACATTTGAAATCACATTGCCGCACAAGACTTCTCACGCATGAGCATCGCCGTCACTTCCCGGGTTGCCGTTGGTGGCTACTTTGCGCCAAATTGCCTACATTTCGACCCCGTCTGGCGACAAAAATTTGCAGTTGGCGCCATGGCTATTTTCTGGCCACTTTTAAAGTGCTGATTTGGCGCATTAAATAGCCATTTTTTCTCATTTTGGAGACGAAATACATTGTTTTTAAGCTCTTCTGTCGCTTGAACCGATGCGTACGGTCGTCCTCCACCCACCAGTAGGCTGGTGTGTACCGAGGAATCCTTACGCGACGCTTAGCACGTGTCCAAATACGGAGTGGCAAAGTTGCGTGCAAGGTGGCGAACGCGTGGCCAGCCCGGTGCTCAAGCTTCCTGCCATCTATTGTGATGCTACGCGCAAGTTTTACGAATAATTTTGATGCGCGCAGTGCGTGTTCTCGCGTAAACTTGGGAAAACAGACATCTGCAACAAAATTTAGCTGGCCTGTTCATCTACAACAAGAATTTAGTCTGCAGCTTCAACGAAAATCTGTTTCAACTTACATGTTCCTGCTCACTTGCTGGGTGGAATATTCTACCATAATTTTGTGTCTGGCAAGAACTCATATTTTCTACATAAAATATATGCACGCGTAATGAATTTATTATAGTTCGTCCATTTAATTTATTTCCAACTTATTGGTGGCTTTCTATTGGTTTTACTCATTCAAAATGCGATTCTTTATTCATCAATACTAAACAATCGACTCATAATGCCCCTTATGTTCCATGTGTCTACAAATATGGCGATAATATTCAATGGCATGGCTACTTTGGCTACTTTTGGCTTGAGTTCTGGCTCCTTTTCAAGTCCACCCAACGGCAACCCTGGTCACTTCACAGGACACGGGACACTTCAAACTTATTTTGCTGGTAAGTAGACACATTATTTTGTCGTCAGAGACAAAGACCTATCGCTGACACAATTATCTTTATGACTTACAACGTAAAATGCTAAAATGTCCTGCTCATATTGTCACGGGCTGAGAAGTTGGCTTAAATGACGACGACGAAGTGCTGAACGGAATGCGCTTGGACTGTAGCAGCATTGTACGCATTTACTCGCAAATATATCCGGTGTACAGTGAAACCTCGGTGATACGATCACAGCTCATATGAATATCAGGGTGATACGAATTTTTCTTTGATCCCGACCATTGGCCTGCAATGTAATGGAGTACGGTTGTTGCGAAACTATTTTCACCCCGTGACGTTTGATGCGAACGTACGCTACCGCCCAGGTACGAAGAGGTGCTGTGCGCGCTGTCGCGGACGACGCACAAAGCAGGTGCGAGCGCGGCCATGCCCGCCGCACCGCCTAATCGTCATAATCACGGTGTAAGAAAAATACTTTTCTTACGGTCCGAACAAGCTTTCAGAGACGCGTCACGGCCTCCTAGATTGTGTGTCCGAATCTCTGAGGCTCTAATGTGTCTTAGTGTACCTTAGCGTTTAGATTACAGAGGGCATTGACGCCTTGCTTATTTTTTTCTAACACATTGAAGCGGACTGCTGTCTTTGTACTGTGTTTACACGTGCCTGCACGGTGCATCAGACATCCGATGAAAGATGGAAGAGGACCGAAAGAAGGCGAGGACGGTCTTGGCAGAAGGAGTCAGGCCTTACAACGTCGACATGCGTGACCATTGAGGTCGTACTTGTGCGGGCACGTCTGTAAATCTCCCAAAAGACATCCCCAGCACCTCCCCGATAACAAAATCATAACATAGGGCTATGGTTCTGAAATTTTTTGGCCTTGATCTATCGCGTCAAAACGCTTCTTCCGTTACTTTCGCCGCAGTACTCCGACGTCATGCAAAAAAGTATACTGAACATTAGATTACTGCTGTCGCAGGTCCCAATGCACCGGGTTCATTAAACACGTGCGTACGGGCTGTTATGATTTCTGACATCTAAAAACTTAACCGACAATCATTCAGAGTTCCTCCTGACGTTGTTGCGGCCCTGAAAAAGCAATAAATGAAATTGTACGCCAGCTCTCTTTTGTCGCATGCTAATTTTTCATGCTTTCTTCTGATACAAATTTCGGATGATGCGAATAATTTTGGTGGTCCCATCAGGTTCGTATCACCGAGGTTTCACTGTATATAGTTTTTTTCCCGTAACATCTTTGGTGGAAGGTGCGGGGTACGACTCGTTATACAGCCCCGGGAGCTGGACCTTCGCAGTGGACCACGCGTTGCTGCTACCACGATGACTGACCAAGCTACCCAATGTGAACGAGATCCGCCAGGCCCACAGCCAATCGTTGTGGTGCAGCCCCGTTACCCTGTCCCATTCAACGGCACAAGTGGTATCGACGTCGATGACTGGCTGGCTCGATACGCGCGCGTCAGCAGCAGCGAACACTGGAACCCGACCCGACGCTGATGCTGGCGAACATACTGTTCTACTTGCGTGGCGCGGCGAAACTCTGGTACGAGGAGACATGAAAAAGAGTGGACTAGTTGGGATGTCTGCAAGCAGAAATTACGTGAAATGTTTGGGAAACCCATTGGACGACAAGTTGCCACAAAGAAAGAGCTCGCATCTTGTGCCCAGACATCCACAGAGCCGTACATCGCGTACATCCAGGATGTGTTGGCTTTGTGCCGCAAGATAGACAAGGGCATGCCTGAGGAGGACAAAGTCAGGAACATACTAAAAGGAGTTGCCGATGACGCCTTCAATTTCCCACTGTGCAAGGAGTGCTCGACTGTCGAGTCGGTCATAGCAGAATGTCATTGCTTCGAACAGGCAAAAAGTAGGCGCATCATTCACCGGTTTGACCGCTTTCCCAACACGGCGGCTACGTCCTCCTCCGAAGATTTGCTCACGCTACATAAACGAGCAGCTCCGGAAAACGTCACCGGGATAATCCGTTGGGAACTCGAAGCTATGGCACCCGTTATGTCTAGTGACAGTGCTCCAGGAAGCAGCCCCGTTGCTCTTTCATTAATACAGGCAGTGGTTCACCAAGAGATCACGAATATGGGCATTTCGCCAACTTTTCAAAATGCCCATTCTACTATCAACTCGGCTGCTTCAGTTGTTGCGGCTGCTACTCCGAACCTCACTTTCGCCCCACGACCAAACCGAGCCGAATGGCGTACACCTGATGATCAACCCATATGTTTCACGGGGGGTGAGGAGGAATGAAGTGGGGGTGAGGAGGAGTGATGTGAGGGTGAGGATGAGCAAAATGAGCAGGGCAAAGGGTGAAGCATACAATAGTCATGCATAGTATAGCACAGCAGCGGGTGGGTAGGTGCACCTACTCTCTCCCCCTCGTTGTGGACGCTTCTGCACTATATACGTATATTGAGCTGATGTATCAGCGCTATTCCGTTGGCGAATTTTAGATGTGAAGCATCTTATGGCGAAGCTTAATCCGGTGGTGGTGGTGGTGGTGGTGGTGGTGGTGTGCCGCGTGCCCACCCTTACTGCGCATGCGCAAACAGTTAAAAAAATAAAAAATAAAAAAAACCTCCTCTCCCCCTCTAGGCATCCCTCCCCGCGGCAACCACACCCACACTGCGCATGCGCCTCCCTTCCTCTCTCCCCTCTTACACTCCCCCCTCTCTCCATCCCTGCCCGCGGCGTCTAACTCCCCCCTGCGCATGCGCGTCCCCCCCTCTCTCTCCTCTCCTACGCTCCCCCCTCTCTCCTCTACGCATCCCTGCCCACGGCGTTCACCTCCCCACTGCGCATGCATGTCACCCCCCTCTCTCTCTCCTCTCCTACGCTCCTCCCTCTCTCGCCTCGCGACGCCGACGCAGGCAGCGTCTGCTAGCGACTTTCTTGGTTGAAAAAACCGACTGCTCGCGCTGCACAACCGTTCACTGGCCATCCCGTATATATAGCAATGGATCTTGACCTCCAAGGTGGTTCCGGTGGGAGATTTCTCCTGTGCGTTGTTGAACAATAAAAATTCGCAGCGTGCGCGTTAACTAAAAGCGGAGTGCGGGTCTCTGTGTCCAGTCGGAGTCTTCTGTCTCTCAATGCCCATTAGCAGCGATTGGCATGTTCCAGTAGGAAAAACTGCTCCATCACTGCCTGCTTTGCGCCTCCCCAGTTTTCTCTCCTGCGCAACGCTGTGATGAGCGCCAGCGTCAACGCCGCCGCCAGTGTAAGCGTTAGCCCCCGCTGCTTCACATCTACACATGGTTCCCTTTAGCGGGAGATGGTGTAAATTTTTTGAATAGACGTGAGTATAAATGTAAGCCGACATAAAGC
>JALIZH010032827.1:0-44868 GCA_030522465.1 Rhipicephalus appendiculatus | reverse complement strand
TCACTGCGCATGCGCGTCCCCCTCCCTCTCTACGCTCCCCCCTCTCTCCTCTAGGCATCCCTCCCGCAGCGTCCACACCCACTGCGCATGCGCGTCCCCCCCCCTCTCTCCCGTCTCCTACGCTCCCCCTTCTCCAAGAAACTTTTTCAACCAAGAAACTCGCTAGCCGACGCAGGCAGCGTCTGCTAGCGAGTTTCTTGGTTGAAAAAAATTGGCCGCGTATCTGCGTGCTTCGCTGCAAATGTCGTCGAAAGACGATAGTCTTGTGCCGACTGCACTGCATGAGCGGCATGAGTACCACAATTTAATAGCTGGGCTAGCCGCTGGGCTCGTTTTTCGGACGTTTTCCGGGCACGCTTAGACGGACGCCGGCGTTTCTCCGCTGAAATTTGGTCGTCGGTCTTTTCTCTGCGTTCTCTGATCATGTCTTGTAGAGTGGGTCGTATTTCATCAAGCGGCCATATATGTTTTGCCTTGCCTGAGACAGCGCTCTTCTACGATGAATCAGCCGCATCTGGCTGGCATTGATAAAACAGAAGAGGACGCCATCTACAGCGCTACCGGGGAACATCGGCTTGTGTTGAACTATGCTGCTGCCAGGTGGCAGCACCACAGCGTCGAAGTTAAATCACTGGGCGGAGACTTGTTTTGTACACAGCGGCGCATTTTCAGCGCCGCGTAATAAACACTAGGATCTTTATAATTACGTATCTATAGATTTTGTTTTAAAGGAACACTGTGAATAGTACTAAGGTATTGATGTTGTGCCTCAGGTATGTGTAATATTTGATTTTTAATTGCCCACGCTCACCCGTATGAACACATGCTTCTCGGTCAAGATTGGAGGTCGTAAGGCAGGGGGGTTAAACTTTGGCCAGCTAGCTGAATCGTGCGACGTGCCGACAAACAGAGAAACAGACAGACAGACCAAAATTTCTCCGTTTAGGTATACCAAGAAAGACTATCGTCTTTAAAAACCGGCTGCTCGAGCTGCACAACCGTTCACTGGCCACCCCGTATATATGGCACTGGATCTTGACCTGCAAGGTAGTGCCGGTGGGAGATTTCTCCTGTGCGTTGCTGAACAATAAAAAGTCGCAGCGTGCGCGTTAACTAAAAGCGGACTGCGGGTCTCTGTGTCCAGTCGGAGACTTTTGTCTCTCATTGCCCATTAGCAGCGATTGGCATGTTCCAGTAGGAAACACCGGTCCATCACTGCCTGCTTTGCGCCTCCCCAGGTTTCTCTCCAGCGCAACGCTGCGAGGAGCGCCAGCATCAACGCCGCCGCCGGTGTAAGCGTTAGCGCCCGCTGCTTCGCATCTACACATGGTTCCCTTTAGCGGGAGACGGTGTAATTTTTACAGCGAAAGCTGTTATGAGATCACAACAAGGGTCGTTTCTGCGCCGTAGTTGTCCGCCGCCGCCGCCGCCGGTGTCCGTAACCAATATCGCACGAAATAAGAAAAAAACTAAATAAATAAAAAAAAAACCCTATGACCTAATGGGATTGGAACCCGGGTCTTCTGCGTGGCTGCCCAGCACTCTACCACTGAGCTACGCCTCTGCTTGAAAGTGCGGTGCAAACTGACCCTAGGCAGGCTTCATGTCGGGTAAGGAATCGCGTTAACGTGTGCTGTTAAGCGTTTTAGAACAGTACAGTAAGAACCAGGCGTCACACAAATCGAATTGCGTAACGAGTGGGTCGTTCAATGCTCCAACCCATTACGAAAGCCTGAGGCAAAATTCTTCATCGTCGTTAGCCACAGCATCAACAAAGTGCACATAAGGCGTTACAAGAGTGTAGCGGGTACCACGCTTTTCTGAAGAATGAAGAATAATGGCATAGTAGACGCTTCCCCACTACACAAAAATTATGGTGATTTATGGCGTAGTGGGTATCATGCAAGTGCGGTTGTTGTAGTTGCCCCATGATGTTTAAAAAAGGCCCTAGAAAGGCCGCTCTCCCAGCTTTCGCTGTGGCTGTGCTGCGAGTTCCGCGCAGGCCTGGCGGTTTTTTTTATTCCAATAACGCTTCCAATCTGCAAGCCTCCCACCATTCATTGTGGTACAGTAGTTTCAAAAGCTCTGCCTTCAGTACAAAAACATTACATCAACCTGTTTAAAGCCACAGCGAAAATATTTTTATGCCGTGCACTACATTCAGGCTAGAAGAGGTTCCAACACTAAAGGTGAAAATGGTGTGTTGTAGCGATAGATTATTTTCCTCTTTTGGCTACATAGAATGAACAAGTGATCACAGAGAACAGCTTCAGCTTCAATTTCTGTGAATATTCTAGTTATTTTGCTGTGCTTTTGGAATCAACGACAACAACTCTTAGAGACGTTGTCCCATAAAAATGAGGGATTGAAACCACATTCATCAACTGGGCCCAGGGCGACCACATCATTGTGCTTTCGATGCGAGTGAGCGGTTCAGCCCCAGCGTGGTCCACATTGATGCTTACGATGGCTCTTCCGAAGAAGATATGTCCTCGGACAGCGATATGGCCTTCATCGTCGTATCAAGCCGCCACCTGAGGAGAAAAATCAGGAAATCGCCGACCGGTCGACAAACACCGAAAAAGGCGCGTAGCATACGATCTCATATCTACCGACACCGATGAGAGAGGTCTTGAACTGTCTCGACAGGCAGAGCCTGTAGGAGTATTCTGAATTTGTCGCCTCTGGCCAAGTTGCAGAAATGCACATAAATGCTCGAAAAAAAAAAACATCCGGTGTGTCGAGGTCCCCACGAAGACGATATTGGACAGATTGAAAGCGAGTATTCAGCTGGGAAGCATTACGGTTCGCTCATTTTCCGCGTACGACATGGAAACGACAACAGGGGCCATCTACGACGTTGACGAAAAGATCAAAGACACTATCTTGAGAAGTTGCTGTCATCATCGCTACCGTTCTTGGTTTTCATCGTTTTGGATGGTGCCAATATGTGAAAGTTGTTTTTCAGTCGGAGACGTTGTCTGCACATGTAAATGTTGGGTGCGTGAGGCATTCGGCTCGTCCCTACGTGCCAAGGCCTCTACAATGATATAAATGCCTGAAATTTGCGCACGTCAGCGCAGTTTGCAAGGGCCCCGCAATAACCTGCAAGCACTGTGGTGGAATTCATGATGACGATAACTGCAATACTGCGGCAAAATGTCCAAACTGCTCGGGCGCCGACGACGCAACACCAAAGGTATGTCCCAAAATGAGGAATGAAATACGTGTTCTGGAGAAGATGGTTCGAGACTACTCTACTCAAAGAGAAGCTGCAAGGGCTGTGCGGCGTCATAGACATCGTTCTCTATTCCGACGCAAGTGATGTGGCAGTGCTCATCACGTAGAATAATCGACGGACAAAGCCGGGCCTTTATCACCTCTTTGTCTGCTTTTGCCGGCCGGAAATGACGACACGCATCCTTCAGTGGCATCAGAGCCCACGCAAGTGCAAGTCAGCATGTCATTAGCTCTGAACACTCTGGAAATTCAGTGGCCTTCACTACGATCGAGAGCCTCGTGTACGCTCTCACCGCATAGTGCTGCTACATCAAATGAAACAGACAAAAAAGATGGATAATTCTGAAGTCAAGTGAATGCTTAAAAGTCTGATGGCTTTAATGCTCAAGATCCTCGGCGGCCAAAACAATCCCGCTGATAAGACTGCTGCACAGCTACTTGAGGGTTCGTAGCCACTTCCACTGGTTCTTCAAGAAGCGAATATAGCATCGATGTCCGAAGGACGCATTCGTCATTCGCTTGTTATGCAATGCAATCCTCGAGGTCTACGTGGCCGACTGTCGGATTTAAGACAATGGGTTTTTGAATTAAGAATTTGCAGTTATTGTTATCTGTGAGCCAAACATGTATTCGGCTTTTCGTATCTCTGGGTATATCCAGATTTGGGCTCGCAGTGATGAATGTACAAGCAAAGTTCTAGTTTTTATATGCCGCGGCTGGACGCACTTCAGACACGACATTGTGTCGCATGCTAGAAAGCATTTCGTGAGCCTGACTATAACCCATAAAAGTTGGACATTCTCAGTAGCAGGAGCATACATCCACCGAAGTACGAAGGCCGACTGCTCTGACTTGAGCACCATGCTGCAAGCCGCCCAAATCCCACACACAGGAATCGGTGCCGTTAACACACGTCATCCCCTCTTGCGTAGCACTGCAATGAACTGTCGTTGCAGAGATATGGCCAATTTCATATGCAATCATGGACTAAGTATGCTCAACGACGGTTCACCTACATTTACTCGTGCATTTATTCGCGCAGCAGCTGCCTCGACCTTACGTTTGTGTGCAGGAGCCTTCTGTATTCGGCATGTTGGTGTACGGATTTGGAACTTCGTGCTAGGGATGACCCTCTAACCTACATCCATCTTAGGTGGTTTCACCGGTCAACTCACGCTACATTCGCCAAACAGACTGGACAACGGTCAAGGCATCTGTCAAGACCGGCTGCCAGCATCCGAAGTACAGAACTTTATTGTTTCTTCCCTGCGTGACGCAACCAGACAGGTTAACATACCGATGCAGATGTCAGTAACCGACTCCCAATACGAGGCCTTTCATGCAATCCGTCGCCGCGCAGAATGACGACACAGAAGGACGAAATCACTGTGAGAACTTACAGCCTGTCGCCGAGCTCAAATGCACGTTCATCGGCATCTTGACAATCTTAACAGGCAGCGGTAAAGAACTTTCTGCGGATCTTTGGACCCAAGGCAACACCTATCTAAGATCTGGGCGTTGGTACGAAGTCTGCAGACAAATCTACAACAAAGTCAATGATTCCGAGCTGTGGCTCTACATCAAGCTCGGACAGAAATTGACGTAGCCGGTGACTATTGTAGCCTTAACGCGACCACTACTGATGCTCTTACCACCACTGAGTATCTTACCACCTTTGCGCTGCCATTTTCTGATGAGCCCCTTGATGTAAGTTTCACAATGCATGAGCCTGACGCTGCAATTTCCGTTTCCCGACGCTCATCAGCACCAGGACCCAATGGAATCAGGTATGCTGCACTCCGCCACCTTGGTATAGAATCACGGATTATCCTGTTGTCCAACTATAACACCTCCTGGTAGTCGGGGGGATGTCCCAGCGAATTGGAAATGCGGTCACATTATTCCATTGCTTAAACAGGGGAAGTGTCTTCATGCACTTTCCTCCTACAGACCAATCGCCTTAGGCAGCTGCGTCGGCAAAGTAATGAAAGCATGGGTCCTGCATTTATTAACGGCTTTACAATAAGCCAATCTGCTATGGACAGTGTGGTCGACCTGATCGCCACCGTTGAAGAGGCAAGAAGCCGACTCAGGCTAGTGGTGGCCGTCTTTCTAGACATTAAGGGCGCCTACGATACTGTGCGGCATTATGCAATTCTTGACACATTGGAAGATTCTGACATCGGCCGACGACTGCATGCATCGATCGTGTGTCCGGACCATATACAGTGTCCGGACCATATACATGACGACAAACGACGGAGACACCGATTGATATGATGCTCACCGCGGTGTTCCCCAACAGTGAGTTCTCAGCCCGATTCTATTCAACGTTACCAGGCTTATGCCTATGCTGATTACATGCATACGGACATCGGGAACTACTCGTTCGCAACGGCGTGCTCGGCTACAGTGTGCAATGACGATCACAAGCAAAGATCTACGACGTCAGGGGCTCACACTTTCAACTTGACAAATGTGCTGTGCTTGCAATCACGCTCAAGCATGTGTCAGAATACCCGATATTTATTAATGGAACAGTGACACGCACAGTAACGCACCACATGTTTTAGATGCGAAGCATCTTATGCTCGGGGCTCTGTCCGTCCCGCGTCCCCCGTCCCCCCGTCCCGCGTCGCGTATCCCGCGTCCGGCCACTTTCATGAAGTAGGGAAGCACCCATTATGCGAACCAGAATACTGTAGTAATATGAAGGCCGTCATCCCTACTACAATCATCAGAGTCATGGCCGAGAGCACAGAGAGGCTGCTTAGCAATGGCTAGGCAGGTGGTGTATGTCGCCCAGGTTGACCCCATTCCTTGATCTTGCTTGCATGTGTTTGGAGGGGGCTTAGTCCGTCCCGCGTCCCCTCCCCCTATCTCTCCTACGCTCACCCCCTTTCTCTCCTCTAGGAATTCTCTACTCTACGGAGCGAGCGTCCCCTCCCCTATCCTCTCCTACGCTCAACCCCTTTCTCTCCTCTAGGAATCATCTACTCTACGGAGCGGCGCCCGCGTCCCACAGCGCATGCGCGTCCTCTCCCCCTCTCTCCTCTAGGAATCCTCTACTCTACGGAGCGGCTCCGGCGTCCCACAGCGCATGCGCGTCTTTTCCCCCTCTCTCCTCTAGGAATCCTCTACTCTACGGAGCGGCTCCCGCGTCCCACACCCCCACAGCTCATGCACGTCCCCCCCCCGTCCTTCCCTCTAGGAATCCAGCGCGCACGACAGGTGGTGTGACAGCTGCATACTCCGCTGGGGTGCCACGGTAGCGCCGCGGTATGAAAATGACGGAGCGCGCGCACCTCATTCTCTCTCCTGCGCAGCGCCGCGATGAGCGCCCGGACCACTGCCGTGAAATGAGAGCGGCGACGTCCCTCCCGCTCCAAGCTAATTATCTCCCCGCTGCTTCGCATCCACACATGGTTCCCTTTAGCGGGAGATGGAGAATTTTTTGGGGTTATCATAGACAGGGATCTATCGTGGTCGAGACGTGTCGCAGCCCTTAACTCAAAACTGAATAACCTTGTTATCGTTCTTCGCAATGTGAAAGGAGCAAGATGGCGCCCGCCAGAGCGTTACTTCAACTGTACAATGCTGTATTCGTAGGTTACATACGATACGGTATACTGGTGCTCTGAAACATGATACCTAGCCGTGTGAAAACGCTAGAGAGTGTTCAAGTTCAAGGATCGCTAAGAGGCATGGGCCTAACGCTCTCCACGTCAAAAAAAAAAAAAAAACCACACGTATAAATGCAGACCCGCTCCACCGCTCGTCACTTTTATCGACGGGCGACCTCTGTTCGCCGCTATCAGTGCCATTGTCTATTGCTGTACTCTGACTTTCACTTTCCCGGCCACTAGTTCGGCCAAATAAAGAGTTTCTTCTTTGAGACGCCGACTGTTGCCTTCGTCAACATCACGACCACGTGACAGTATTCTCTTGTGCTTGCTCGGGTTGTTCTTTCTTGATTTTTAGTGGACCAGTGGTGAGTAGTATTATTTGCCCAAACTTTGTGGCAAATCATACTAATAAAACATCATACTAATCATACAACATACTAATGATACAAATCACACAACATACTACTCATACAAGTCATACTAATCATACAACAGTTTATAAATGGCGTAGCCATTTATGAGCAGTTTCCTTCTTCATTTTTAGTGAACTAGTGGTGAGTAGTGGGATTTACCCAACTTCTGTGGCCCTTACCCATTTACGATGATAATAGTTTTGCCACACGACCGACATTTTACGGCTCGCGCGGACAGCTTCACTGGTAATAAAATAGATCAAGCATAGCCATGTCTACCATAGTACATCAAAGAGTGGGAAAGAGAATTTAGAGGGTAAAAAGCCAGCTAAGCCAGGACTAGCTAGTAGCCCATCAGCTGTGCTGTGACAGCCTTGCGCAACTTAGTGCTAGCTGCGCAAATTTTTCACCTAGAAAAATCATTTTTTAGGTATACTGCATTTATATTCGGTGTATCAGGGTTTCTGGTGCGCAATATGGTGCACCAGAAACCCTCATCGCCGAAACGCGAGCCAGCCTGCAATACACGGTAACAAGTCATCACGAGGCAACCGCATACCCCGCGCAGGTGAACGGCCTGACAGAACGGTAGAATTAAACCATTGCCGGCATGTTAACCTTCTGCGTCTTCGTTCAACACAAGAACTGGGACACAACTTTCCGTATGCTACTTTCTTCTATAAAAGGGCCACAAAAATCTACTTAGATGGCACAATTCAACCTTAACTTCAAAAGGTGCAAAACATATTGCGCGGCGCTGCCTAAGCAATGGTACCCACGAAGAAAATCTCAAAATCGCTACCTGTCTGCAGTGCCCCGCAGAAGCCACGCAGCTTGTGCTCCTGCGTAGAAATACCGAAAAAAGGATCGGGAGCCCTCACTACATTCTCCAACGGCGGCCTACAGAACAGCAACAGTACGTGGGTCTCGACGCCGACATGCCTACACAGAACGTGTTAGCAACGCTTGGCGAAGACGGCGCCGCAATTTTCGGGCAGCTTCCAGATTGTCTGAGATCATTCTGTACAGTTGGGGGAAAACGTGAATGGTCAATTTTATTGGGAAGGTTGCGCGAGCTCCAGCGATAACGCCCGAAGGTTTTGTGACTAATATACAAAAGTCGACGCGTTCCGCCGGTGACCGGATTTTCGAGGACCGATGACGGTGCCTACCGGAATCAGTGTACAGCGTGTATACCTTGCACTTTTACATTCCATTTTCTGGGCGCATTTTCACACGAGTACCGAGTTTATTTTTGAACATACCCACTCCTGTCTTATTCAACGTCACGAGCACGTAACATCTGGTGGAGGTGCTTGTCCGTCCATGTTGCGGATGGCTACTGGAATACCATGATCCAAGTTTAAGTAGTCAAGAAGGAGAGCCTCAAATCTGTGAGGCGTGCGCCTTATGCACTTCACGAAAGCGTAGAAACGAAGCAAAAGAATTTGAAACAGGTTGCTGTTATCTAGAGACCAACACAGTGACAGAGCAATGCCCTTAGTTACAGCTTTGAAAGGCGACAAGAGTGTGAGTCTTTGCGGTGATTAGCATGTTAGTATAAATCCGCATCTCAAGATAGATGACTATTGCCTTGCTTTGACTGAAGATACTTTTGCGTCAGTAGCAGGAGGCAGTTTTGACAGCCTTGAATTTGTCAAAGCAACTTAAGCTGGATGTGAGGTCCCAAGAAATATGACTTCAACACACACCACGGGTTGTTTTCATTCACACGTCTTCCTTAGAGCCTATATACACGCTGTCTGCACACCCGTCCGCACGTGGCAGGACACGTGTTGCCACAACGGATAGCCAAAGAGCGAACCACGCCGAATTCCCGCCCAGGCAGTACCCTTCTGAGCAGCTCTGATGTGCAGTCTGGTTGACGACGCGATGACTGTTTAGGCTCGCAAACACTCCGCTGAGCTACAGTTTCCGAGATCAGCAACCATTACCAATAGCAGATGACGCAGATGTGTTCTTGCACATATAAATTCAAGCAGAGGCGTATATGACGGAAACGAGGCTTTTGCTTTATCAGGCTTTTGCTTTATCAGGCTTTTTGCTTTAACGAGGCTTTTGCTTTATGTGTTGCGCCTCCGCAGTCATCTGTGTCCGAGGGATGCTAAAAGCTCCACTTTTTTTGTTGCTGTTGTTATTGCAGCATGCAACTCTAATCGCGCGGTCGCATTCGGCACGACGGTCATCTTTTATTTATGGTATTTGCAGTTTGCAGGAATGCGGGTGCAAGCGCGCACAAACGTATTTTATGACAATGAACAAAAAAGCGTAGAGCGGCAGTGGCATTGCACGCTCTGATGCCGCCATATTATCTACAAACAACCAAAGAAGTTTTGAGCTCGTTAGTTATATTGGTGTAGAATCGTCCTGTTGGTACAGATATATGGTTGGATGGTAGTAGGTAGTTTGACTGGTCAGTGCTGTTTATAATAGAGCAAAGGTGTGTGACACTGTTAAGTGCGGAGCGCTTTAGGGGGGGGGGGGGGGGGGGGCTGGTTGTCGTATGCTGTCGTTGTCGCTTGGCGCAACGCAGGCAAAGCCAAATATAGCATAGCCATCTGTAGCGCGCTCTCGCGCCAAAGAGAAAGTCTTCTTCATCTTGTTCTTCGAGAGCCTTGATGATGATCGTCACGCAGGCAAAACCACATATAGCGGAGCCATCTGTAGCATACTGAGCAGGCGCTCGCGCCATAGAAAGACTTCTTCCTCTTGTTCTTCGAGCACCTTGACTATGATAATAAGTCCGGAGCACTTCAAATACAAACCCCCGTAACAAATTGTAAAAAAAAGAAGCAAGCGACAAATTGAAAGACTAAGCAAGAAGGGGAAAAATAAAAATAGAAATAAATAAAAATAAAGAAAAAATAGAGACAAAAAAGCTGGAAAATATAAAAAGAAAGAGAGGAGGAAAGAAAGAGAAAATTGAGGAGAAACAAAGAAGACCGCCCAGCTCCGCACTTCCTTCGGGCTTGCCACCACTAGTGTGAGGCTGCCTTAGCTTTTATACTTTCTTGTTTACAAACTCCTGTTTCGTCTTCAAAATCTTAACGTGAGCTCGATACATAAAAAAGTGAAAGTTTTAGATGTTTCACCAATGTGAAAATCTTTATCATGTGTGATTCATACAACAGGCATAAATGCTATGTGTGTATGAAGAAGTCGCACCCAATAAAATGTACGGCAGATTGGGCAAGTTGCATTATACGGCCGTATAGCTATAGCGCAGCTCAGTTTGAGCATGAAGAAAAGAGGGCAACGGCGAAGAAGGGAAACACAGGCAACAGGATGAGCGTTAGCGCTCATCCTGTTGCCTGTGTTTCCCTTCTTCGCTGTTTCCTCATTTCTTCATGCTCAAACTGAGCTGCGCTATCTACAATACGACATCATAAATGGTGCTAGGTTATCCGATATTTTCAAAAGCACGCAACAATTATTCATAATGTTTGTTTAGACTACTCACAAGACAACTTGTTGTGGCTCAACAAAAAGAATGTCTGCATTTTTTGTTTGTGGTATTAATGCCACTACGAACACCTGTTGGATTAACCCATATAAAGGTTTCACTGTTTCTTCGATAAAACCCATTAGGTGCTGCATTCCTCTTGCTAAACTCATCGTATTTTCACTCTGACTATATGATTACATTCCCCGGCTGTAGAAACCACAGCAACAAAAAATATGGCAGCACGAAGGGCCACAGTTTTCAGCTAATCTTCTCAGCCCTATCGCGTAATGTTTGACGCTTTCGGCTTGCGCTTGGTTACGCATATAAAATAAATATTACTTCACAGAAGCGAAGCTTTCGGATGGATGTGTTTTCAGACCACATTCCTGATCTCGTCGTAGCCTGTCAAGTTGAGCCTTTCATGTCTCACCAGCGTCACGATATAGACTATACGTTACTTCTCCACAGCGCCGCTTATTCTTCCCCAAAATCGTGCGCTTTTCTTCATCCTTCGAAAGCTTGTTCACTGCCCAGTTCATTTCCAGTCGCTACACATTCTCATCCCATAATGTAATTGTACCCAGACCATACTACCCGACGTCGCTGACTGACAATGCACTGTGCGTCTTGATTGGCCTGTGCTGGTCCACTTCCCGTCTTCGTGGCCAACTGTAAGAAATGTGACCCGGAGCGAGACGCCCAGCTACAGAACAAAACGTTTACTGCAAGTTCCAATAAACAGAGGAAACGGAGGATCCCATTGGCACGTGTCTTAACTCAGAGTGCGTCGTTTGGTGCCATTTCTTAAAGAGATTTCCCTTCGGAAAAGTGGCCTCATGCGGGGCGCCTGATTCAAACTGGACGTTCTTTTAAATGAGATTTCTAAAACCACCTATTATCGAAGATAACGGGGAAATAAAGATCCGAAAGTTCGACGCCATAGCCATAAATAAGTAAAGCTATTTCAAGCACGTTAGCGTGGAATATTCCGACACTGCCGCAATGCACTCTGGGAGTGGTTGCCTGCCGCTAGGAGAAACGTTGTGTCTAAGCTATTCCAATTTAGACAGACCAACCTGGCATCTCTAGCGGTTTATGCGGAGTGCAAGCCTTGTAAAATCTGCGCAGCACTGAAGGGAAATTCGCAGATGTTCGTCCTCGGTGGTGCCAACGAATGCGATGATCTATGTACACCACACAGGCTTTCCGACAGCCTGAATTCATCTTGCACTGAAATGTACTAGGGGGCTGTTCTCAGCCGAAACGGCAAGCGCTTACATCCGTAGATGCCTCACGGAGTGATAAAGGCTGTCTTGCACTTACCTTCTTCCGCGACGTTAATTGTCCGAAACCCTGCGCATAAGATTAGCGTCAAAAAGGCGCTACAGCGGTCAACTCTATGAATGGCGTCAACAATCCCGGATAAGGGGTGCGAGTCCTATGTCTGACGTTTGTTGAGCTGTCTGTAATTTACTCAATACCGCATGGACCCGTTCTTCTTTTGCACGAGCGCGGCTGGCGCCACCAACGGACTTGACGGATGCCTAATTGGGCCCGCAGCGAGCATTGCGCATACTTTATTTGCGATAACTGCGTGCGCCCTCTCAGCGGATCTTCTCAACGTGACAAATGTCGGAGATGGGTTCCCCGTAGGCGCTCAATGCAGCACCATCTTAGTGCCCCTGAGATCTGCTGTAGTGGCGGTAAGCATTGCTTTATATCGGCGACCACGTCGGTGCGTATACAGCGCGTGTTTCAAAGTGGTGGCAGCCATCGCGTGTTCTGTTGGCTTCCAAATTTAAAGGACCCGCCAGGTCATCTCACATGGTGAAGTCTCGGACTCCAGTGATTCAGCATCACAGTCGTGTACACGCGGGGACGGTAACACGCAAACGGTCCCCCCTCTTGACCCGGTGATACAAGATGAGCAGGATGCGGGCATATGCCTAGGAAATGCAAGCGCAAATGACTTCGCCGAGCTGTGTGGTCGGATTCACATTTAAGAAGTCTTGTGGAGTATCAGAAGGTACAAACGATGCCGTTACAATGACAATCAGGTGTGGATTTACTTTCGTCTGGTTCTCGGCAGGCCACGACAAGCAAAACACACACCTTTCTTCTCGACAGTCTGCGCTAACTGCCTTCTCGCTGTACCCTCGGTAGCGCGTGCAGGGCGCATTCCCCAGGCCTTGCATGACGACGCGACTGCTGTGCACTTCGTAACTCGCGTACCTTCAGGTGAATTGAGGAGAAGTATCATTGCCCTTGCCTAAGCAGCGATGTCACCTCACCTGCTACGTCTGAACATTTGGGGACTGTAAGCGGGGAAAGACACCGCCAATAACGCCAGCGGGATTCCTGCAACCGACTGAACCACTTGACCGATCATTCCATATTGTCAAGATGCAGTTGCTGGGGCTGTCTTCAGCTTCAACTCTCGGTAACAGGTGGATCGTCGTGTCTACAGACTGCCCCCCCCCCCCCCCCCCACTACGCCAAACAAAACCATTAACAAAGGTAGTCCCGTAGAAGTAGCAAAGTTACCGTAGAGAACACCCTGCCGCTAGATGGTGCACCAGGAAGCATCATCACTCACCGAGGGACAGCTTCTATGATTGACCTCACTTAGGCCATCCTGCGGTACAACAACACCAGTCGCTGGAACACAACCGCTCTCTCCGCAAACGAATGGCCTTACAGAACACCCGAATATAATTTCACGCAGCTTTTCTTTAGTAATAGGAAGACTAGCAGGCAGTTATTTGTAGCTCTAAGTTGGCTTTTTTTTCTTGTCGTCCGGCACACCACTTGTGAAAGCGTTAAGTATCTCTTCCACATTTATAGGCGCATTCACAACGTGGACACCGATACCAATCTACCCACTCCCCAGCGTCAATTGTCCAATGTTCAGGAAGGACAGGCATGGTGCAGTCAGTTGCTCCTCGACATCGGTTAACAGTGACAGACTGGGTGGCTTGGCTGGGTGTACATATTCGTTGGTTTTGCTTCGCTGTGGTAACTTTCCAGTTAGTAGCCAAACCTTGCAGGTCTTCCACAGCTTCAGATTGGATACGCTTTCTCCATTCGGGAATACCTACCTTAGCATTTATAATTTAGCTGGACGACACTTCTCGTTAGTTGCAGTCTCTATCCGATTGAAATGATTGGCGAACAAAAGGAGGCCACACAGTGCACAACTGTGCCCAAATTCAATCATGATGAAATCGCAGCTAAAATGTCCATCGTCTCCCGAAATTGGCTCGCACCTCCCCTCTTCTTACTGTTGCTATCACACACAGGCACAGGTCCGAAAATTGTCTGCATGGTGTTTACTTGCCCGTAGTTCAAAATGTTGAGCTCACTTTTGACAACTCACTTCGGCAGCCCAAGTCCTGAACTCAGGGTGTTCAAGACGACGCTTAGCCCATTCGCACTTCGCTCGAAGATTCTTCTGACGACGTTATTCTGCTTCCTCGGGAGAGAACGCCTTCTCGGTTCTGCCTATTCACTTCTATTCTAGCTATCCGAGCCACGTGCACACGTGCTATGCATGAGCGGGAAAAGGCATTAACTGAGCGGAATTCTTGATCAAAGCCCTGCACTGCACAACCACAAGCTTCAAAAGCTCCGCTGTTAAAAACGCATCCAACCTGTTGCCTATGTACGCACGTCGACGTAGAACACAATTGGGACGCCATCCTTCTATAAACAACTTTCACCTACAATAAAGCAAATACAGAAAGCAACACGGGTAGCACCGTTAGGGTTACTCTACGGAAGAAAGACACAGACGACGCTTGACACCATGTTGTCAACTGCCCCTACGAGGACCACCGTGACGTGGCCGTTTATCTACAACTCGCTGCAGAGGCCCAACAGCTCGGCCGCCTGCGTCTTTACAACGTCCGAGGGAGCTTCCTGCAATACCAACCCTGCGACCGTGTTTAGGTCTGGGCACCGATGCGGCAACATGAGCTCAGCGTAAAACTTCGATGATACTTGTGATACAATTTTTTTGATGTCTCGATGCACTACACTAAGAGGTTTTCTCCGACAGCATCCAACTCTCAGCGTTTCCGTGTATGGCCCGAAATCGTCCACAAAATTAGCCTTAAGTTTTTTTATCCGCGATGACAAACTGGGCAACCTAACTTCCAGCTTAATTTATTCGGTTTTTTCGTGGAGTATTACCTGCATGTTCTGTTTGAAGCGTCGACTATATGCTTTTTCAGAGCGGAAAAGTTCCACGCCCACTTACTTCTGCATTTTATGTCATCGGCGTTAAACTGGCACCACCGCTCAGCGTATGACACGCCGCAATTTTCAAGAACTTCAGGAATGTTTTAGACTGCTGGGATAAAACTGCGCGCAGGTCACGGGTAGACCATGTTCTAGAGCTAACGCGAGCGCCGGTGATAGCGTTGGAATGACCCACAGCTCATGTATTAAAGATAACACCTTCCGCCAACGGTCAGATTACAGACAACCGACATATGTGCTAGTTACCATTGCAGCAGCAAGTGTTGATTGTAATTTGAATCTTTTTTTTTCGTGGGGACAAGTTAGCCGAAGATCTCAACACTATTCCTCACAAGCTGTGAGATTTAATCAAGCCACATTCTTGCGCAGGAAAACATCGCTGTCTTCTGATGGCTTTATAATTGACAAGGTTAACACAACAGCGTTTATTGTGCATGTACGACGCAACAGCGGCACGTGATATGCTGATCGCGATTGGCGTATGTGCCAAATGGAAGGCACTATTGAATCTAGAACCACCGGCGCGCTCGTTGGTGAACCAGCATGACACCATTACTGCAGGCTAAATCACCCTCTTTAATCAGAATTCGCTTTGGCTATTTGCCCACTGTGCTCACTGAAATAAATAAACGATGACATTGGGAATCAAACAAAGTTCTGTGAATTCTTTAACAGCGGTAGCGACGTCCGTGAGATACCTGAAAGAATACGGCCTCGACGGCTCTCTGGTACGCAGTTCACAATCCAATCCCGCCGTGTGCATGTGAGGTTCACGTCTGGCACGGCAATATATAACCATGCTAGAACGCTGCTAGGCACAGCTCCGGCGCAGCAGCTCAAAGAGCAGATGGCCTTCGCCCCAGCCTAGTGCGATGTCTAGCACGACTCAAATGAGGCTGCTCAGGAACCAGTGGTCCATGTTCTAGCCTGGAACGCCGCTCGACACTGCTCAGGTGCGGCACCTCAGGAAGAGGCGGCCCTGGTTTAAAGGGACACTAAAGGGCAAAACGATTTTTCGCGTATTAGTTAAGCACAATTTCACAATCCCGAAAACACCACTCTTACCACGACACGACGCTTGGTAAGCGAGAAAACACGCGAAAAGAAAATGCGGGTGGAGACGCCACTTTGAGATTCCTGCACCAAACACTGTGACGTCATGGATTTTGAAGGCGTCTACTGAGCCCTACGTAGCATCTAATCGATGAAAATGAGGTGCATTGTCATCTGTGCGTGCCATAGACCTAGCATACGAAGTTTCAGAAAATTTCATCGAGCCAATGTCGCGAAAATACGAAAAATAAATTTGGAATTTCTGACCTCACGCACGCAGACATCGGCGCCAAATTTAAAAATGAAACTTCAACCTAGATTTTCTCCGCTAACAATGAAATTCTGATAGTGAAACATATGGCATTAGAGTTCTCAGAGTGCAATTTTTCAATCTAGACTAAGTCACTGTTTCGCTTTAGTGTCCCTTTAAGCGATTGTCTCAAGTATAACTTAATAGGGTGCGTGTTTGGGCTAGTTGGTACTCCATTTGAACAGCTAAATCGCGCGAACTTCAGGGACAAAAGACAAGAGAGTACGACACACACAAGCGCTGTTTGTGTAGCACTCTCTTGTCTTTTTGTCCCTGAAGTTTGCGCTATTTAGCTGTTCAGATTGTCTCAAGCACTGGTACCTCAAGCCTCGGAACTTCGGACATCGTCGAACTTGCTCGGCTTCGCAGTGCTTGCTCGGCTTCGCAGAAACTCCTGCCCGTTTGTGCGAACACTCCGTACGAGCACCTCGTGCCACCGTACTCTTTTTTTCCCGGCGCTAAATGAAGGCTATGATGTTTTCGCGGTACTTATGTATGACAATGACTTACGGGCTACACAGCGCGCAACAAATTCGAGGTGGAACGAAGCAGCTCCCACAAGGGCCGCGATTATGTATCTTTTTTAGGGGCGAAGCTCCTTAAGGTCGAGGCTTGTGCATCACTCCGCCGGTGTCAGTCGGCGTAGTCACGCTAGTGCGATGACGATGACGCTGCGATCACGGCACAGCACATGCAAGGTAACCTATATAAGCCATGACGCTGATGACGATGACGCTGATGACGATGAACAATTAGCGAGTTCCAGAGCGCATTCTCTTTTAGGGGCGAAGCTTCATAAGGTCGAGTCTTGTACATCACTCCCCCGGTGTAGGCACGCTAGACTCCCCTCTCCCGCTAGAGGCGCAGCTGTGCTCTCACTTGATTTTCATGGCGCCCACTAGATGGCTCTGCGGCACTCGCTCTAATATCCGGCACGCTTGCTCCACTCTCGGCTCTCGGCGCGCTTCCTCTCTTTCGACGGTAGTCACTCAGTGCGCTTCGACACTACTACTACTGCTATGAACAACCAAGAATACAAGGCGGCAAAGCGGAGGGCTCGCAAACCGGCTGCAGCACGGGCTCTCAAGTTGTGCGGGAGAGAAGTAGGCGGTGGCGACGCAGACAAGCGGATCCAGATTCGCGGGCTCGTGAAGCTGCAGTGGCACGGCAGCGCAGGCAAGCCGACCCGGAGTTGAGGGCTCGCGAAGCTGCAGCGGCACTGCAGCGTGGGCAAGCTGATCCAGAGGCGGCGAGTGCTCGCACAGCTGCAGCGACACGGCAGCGGCACGGCAGCGCCGGCAAGCCGATCCAGAGGCGGTGAGGGCTCGCGTCACGACGTGTCCCGTCTTTGCATGATCCAATGGACAATGTACGGGAAGATTCATGGTTACCCGAACGATACCCGGAGCTTCACCCACTCATCTTCATTCACTTGGTGGATATGCTGTGAGATTTTTAACACAAAAGTGTTTTATGCCGGGGCCCACCAAGACTTCAGTAACGTATTTCCGTCACGGAAATGACGTTGAAAAAATGCGCATGATCAGATGTCAAAGAAAATAAAATCCGTCAACGGGCATCCAATGTATGACCTCTCGGTCCACAACAACAGAAGACGAGCACACTATCCATTGCGCCACGGCCACAGACTCTGACTACATTACGAACGCGTCTTTTATATCAACCACTTTCATCACAGTACTCCTTGTCAGCGGGGTGGTGTCACCCTCTTGGAGCAGTAAAGTAAAGTAATTCATCATTACTCTGGCTTCCGCGATTAGCACTTCCTAATCGTCCGTCTCAGTTTGCACCTGCTAAGCGTCCGTCTCAGTTTTCAGTAGAAGTCCAATTTTGTCAACGCCTTAACGCAACGCGAGGTGGCGATCTTAGCCCAAGCGTCGGCCTCGCTCACTGCGTCCATACAAACCAACAATGCGACGCGCACCTCCCTCCAGTGGCTGTATTACCGCGTTCCTCGCTTACGCTCGCCCCGAGAAATGTCGCGGCCAGGCTACTAGGGCGACACGACGCACTCAGTGTTTCCCTCTAGTACAACCGTGGCGTACGTTCAATCACACTTTAGCATGCCGCGGGAAGGCGACCATAGCCGAAGTTCTGTGCCCCAATAGTGACGCTCTTCTGACTTCACGCCTCTTGCTCTGATTACGCTCTCGACAGCTACCAGAATGGTTTGTTTAATTGTTGGTCATAGACGTTAGTCGCGGGATGGAGATGTACCACCAAGCGTCAACATGGGTGCATCCACGTTATACGGTGTGCAAACTCTCCTATTTCAATGTACAGCAAACATTCAATTACCTCTGTACGGGCACTTTTTTACTTTCGTGTTGTACCTAATCCTATGACGGATGGATTAACCATGTTTTTAGGGGTGAAGCTTCATAGGGCATAAGCTAGTCCCTCGCCGTTGTCGTAGCCACGCTAGCGCGATGACGATGACGCTGCCATCACGGCACAGCACATGGAATGTACCCCACTATACGTCATAACGATGACGATGACGCTGATGACGATGAAGAATAAGCTTGTTCCGTTACGCTCTCCGGTGCATTTGATATGACTACAAACGTCCCACCACTATCAGGGGAACATGTATAGACATTACTTTCACGAACTTTACATCCAATTCAAGAACCCCTGGCTTTATACATTACGGACCACAAGGCAGTTATATTCAAAGGGCAACGTCCCCCTGAGCTTAAAGTCATATATGACTAAAATCAGGGAAAGCCCCCTCCTTGTGGTCCGTAATATAATAAAAGAGCTCTTGTACAAAACAACATCATCCACCCATATATGAGTAATGAACCATTCAGTATATACTGTATATAAAAACACCGCGCCCGTGTTTGTGTCACGTCTTTAAGAAAGGGAAAATTGACAACCTCCCGATTGTAGCACGAAGCCACAAGGAGAGGCTTTTCTTTCTGAGAAATCCGTACGGTTTTTCCTTGTGGCTTCGTGCTACAATCGCGTGGTTGTCAATTTTCCCTTTCTTAACCCTTTCGCCACCTTGCGGGTTTCCGCAGAACTCATTTGAGTCACGTCTTTGTATGATCGAGTGGGCAAAATGTACGGAGGATTCATGGTTTAGCAGATTTATCTTCCGGAACTTCGCCCACTCATCATCATTCACTTCGTGGATATGTCACTGATTTTTTTAAAGAATGCAGTAGCTTAAAAAATTGGGGGACCCTTAAGCTTCGCCTTTAAGAGTTGAACGCGATAGCGATATCCCGTCCCTAGTGCGTACTTCAATCACTTAGTGCATACTATGTAATGGGTAGTATGCTTTCAACGAGGAGAAATTATGCGCGGCAAATGTGGGAAATGTTTTCGAACTTGCTATGCACCCACTACGTGGTCTTAAGGGAATGCGCGCAGTAACGTGCGTGCCTTTTGTAATGGGTGCCCTGCTTTGAACCACAATGTCGTTATGATATTCACATCTTCTGACGCCCGATGGCAATGTACGCTTGTACCACGCAATATTCCTGGGATAATACATGTTATATTGCGACGCCTATATAAAGGACGCTTGCGTTTGCGAAGCGTGGAAGTTATTTTCACTGCATTTCCAAGCAGACGAAGTTATTTTCACAGTATTTCCAAGCAGAGGCATGGCTGTGTGGTAGAACACCTGCTTCCCACGCAGACGACCCGGGTCCGATCCTCACTCGGACCCGAAAATTTTTATTATTTATTTTATTTGTATCTTTCTCGATTTTTTCCGTCACGGACAAGATGATGATTTTTCGCTCACAACCAACGACGCCGACGCCGGAATCTCTGCGAAACGAGCTCTTTAACTCTATCGCGTTAAAACATCAGTTTTTGCCTGCTTTGCAGTAAACTAGGCGGGTATGTGCCACAGAAAGTTGGTATGTGCGGAGCAGCTTCTAGCATAGCATAGCCATGCATAGTATAGTGTCACGTAGTCGTAACGTTGTATAAGGCAGCAGTCGGCGTGTCCAAAATGAGCTCTTTATTTGGCCGAACTTGTGGCCGGGAAACGGAAAGTTAGACTACAGCAAAACACACTTTATTTTTTATTTTATTTACAATACTGCCAGTCTCACGTCGAGACCATTGCAGGTGGACGTATCGTTATACAAAAATCAAAGTTTGATTACAACGGGCATAAAACAAATACCGCAATTTTTTCTTTGTCAAAACACAACAAACTAATGCAACAAACTTAAATACACTGGCACTGAAATCTAGAAAACTGACATATAAAAAATTATAGTGACGAACACAGCGTCCGCCGTCGATAATCTGATCATTGCTGGGTCGCGCCGTCTTTCATACATCACGCATAGAACTTTCCAGCCTTATCAAAGGCGGTCGCGCAAGCTCTGCAATAAGCTTGACTGTTCACGTCCTTCGCGCCATCTTAAGAAAATGATCTACTACAAATTTGTAGCTTCTTGAACATTGAGGCGCGATCTGCGCCGATCATTCGTGACAGTCTTTAGGGGTCTCAACCGAGCACATCAAAATAACATGTGTGGCAATGCCGCCTCTGGAAAAAGCATCACACTGATGGATGCTGGAGTCACAGCTGGAGTCACAGGTTCCTTAACGCGCATAGAAGGGCTGCGCGTTAAGGAACTCTCAGCGGCGCCGGGGCGCGCCCGGCGCCGCTGAGGAGTTCGTCGTGCCGTCGGGGACAACCATGTAGTCAAGTTCGCCGAGAGGTCTAAGTGTCCTGTACGGTCCGAAGTATCGTCGAACAAGCTTCTAAATCCGCGTCGGCGTATTGGCGTCCAGACGCAGACCAGGTCGCCAGGCTGGTATCCTGTGGCCTGGTCGAAGGTTGTAACGACGGCTGTAGGTCTTTTGCTGGCTCTGGATGCGCAGATGGGCAAGTGGTCAGGCTTCTTCGGCGCGCTCAATGTACACGGTGACGTCGAAGTTTTCTTCGTCGGAGACGTTGGGTAACACGGCGTCGAGCGTCGTTGCCTGGCTCTTTCCGTAGACCAGCTTGTACGGCGTCATTTGTGTCGTTTCTTGCATGAGCCTCCTGAGTGCGAAGGTAACGTACGAAAGGAAGGCACCCTACGTCTTGTGTTCCACGTCGACATACATGGCCAGCATGTGGGCGATTGTTTCGTTTACACGCTCGGTCAGGCCATTGGTCTGTTGGTGGTATGCTGTCGTCCAGCGGTGACTTGTCTGGCTGTATGCCAAGATCGCCTGAATATAGCCAGCAGTAAGTGCCGTACCTCTGTCGGTGGTGAGGACCTCCTGGGCACCATGATGCAGGACGCTATTTTAAACAAAGAATTTGAATTCCTCGGCTGCACTGCCTTCGGGCGGGGCCTTGCCCCTCGGCCTAGCGGGTGAGGTAGTCGGTAGCAGTGGCGTAGCCAGGAATTTTGTTCGGGGGGGGCTCGCATGTCAACAATATATATATATATATATATATATATATATATATATATATATATATATATATATATATATATATATATATATATATATATGAGAGAGAGAGATGCATATTTGCGTCTCCAACTTTTTTAAATGTTGCCTTAGTTGCATGATGGCGCTGTTAGAGCACAAAGTCTGTTAAAACTGTGATCTAATTAAATGCATAGTTCTTGTTTTCCTTTGCACTTCTCATCGTTCACAGCACCTGTCCGGTGAAACGTGCCCGCTGGCCATTGCGGAGGAACCAATTAAAAGTATTTTACATAGGGCTGCCCAAGTGAACTAACGGAAGTCTATGCAACTCTAGAAACGCAGTGCATTCTTTGGGACCCATTCGCAAAAGTGAACGTTGTTTAAGTGGCGTTCTAGTATTACCGAAACTTTACATTTCGCGCTTAATTCTACTGACATCACGTTGCTGCATCACACGTTTCCTGAGAAGAAGGCCCTCATTATTTTCCTCTCCAGCTGTTCACCTTGAAGAATAGTTCCACCAAGATCTATCACGCACCGCAATCGTCGTGTATTTTTGCATGATTACTGGAAATAAATCTTACTACTACTTTGGAATATGAAAGCTTCATGTGGGAAAGTTCGTATATTTACGTTACAATCACTAGATCATTTAAGGTGAGTCATGTGAAGAAGCCATTTAGGAAACACGAATTTATTACTGAAGATATAAATTATAATAGAAAATATTGGACTAAATTTAAGCCTGGCTATATTTTGCTGTGCATCTGCATGCTCCTGTTTTTCCACTCGTGTTTGGAAGTCCATCTACGTAATCGATCGAGCAGAATTCACTACAAACGTCACAATTACCTTAGTTTCGAGAAGCTAATTGATCAAGATCTGTTGAAAACGGTGATCGAATAAATTTTTCATGTTGTGTGCACATGTTTTTTTACCCGCTATACTTCGCGCTGTTAGAATAAGCTCGCTCGCGAAATCTGCCAGCTTACTATTGAAGAAAACTATAACGAAGAGCAGCGTTACGTCTAGCAGACTCACATACATATATAAGCTTTGTCATAGACACAGTGATCAAATTTACCTTCTGGTAGTGCACATTTTAGCGCAATACTACGTAAGTCTGCCTACCCACCAGGCAATTTTATCCACCTTTCCACCTGACGTCCCACTAAAATATACTGCTACGCTTTTTAAGTAGAAAGTGCAACTAATAGCATTTATTTGCATCAGAACTAAGCAAGCGTTCACACTCATTGCGAACCTCAATAATGCGTGGTGCATGTATTGCTGAGATGAACTGCCGGTGAGCGAAATTATGACCTGTTTCTCTGACCGCAAACGAGTGACTAGAACCAGAAGTGAAATGTAAAATTTCCGTTGGAATATAGGGTGTTACCTGATGCTACTTAGACGACGCGATGTTTTGCGAATGAGCGCCTATCATACTGCTTCGTTTCCACAGTTCTTTAGACATCCAGTCACGTGCTTTATGAGACATTAACTTTTTACGCAGGACCTTTTAACACCACTTATCCCAAAACATTACGCTACTGAGTCACGAGACAACGTAGCTCACATAGACAGCTGTGGTTCTATGGAATACACATTAAATATAGATTTTTGTTGACCTCGTGATACTGGCATTTATAAAAGACAAAAAAAATGCAAAATAAACAAATTTTTTTAAAGCGCAAGCAGCCGCGGCGGTGGCATTTTTTATGGAGACGAAATGCTCGAGGACACTGTAAGTGCCCGAGCCTCCTTGATTTAAGTGCTCGTTAAGGAACACAAGCGCTAGAAATTTTCGTAGTTCTTCACTACGAAGTGCTTGATAACCATACCGTGGTTCTGGGCGCGCCAAACTCCACAAATTATTATTATTAGTATAGTATTGCAAAACGCCTGGCTAACTGAGCTCGAAATAACAGCGCGGTAGAAATGGAACTATTCTAGCCAGATCATACATATGTGGCGCATTTATTCTAAAAAAGCCAAGTCCGCTTTAATTGAAACTGAAAAAAAACACAGTTTTTTGCTAGGGTCAATATGGTCGGGCCAGTTCCATTTTTTTCGCCAGTGCGCTCATGTCACCAAAATACCTCAAATCTATATTGCGGCTAAAATCTATGTAGCCTACTATCGTCAGTATTCCAGAGTAAAATTTGTATTTGGCTTTTAGAGATTGTAACATTTCATTTGGGCTTGACTTAGCTCGTAAAAGAAGTGTAAATCGCAACAAATTAACGATACAGCAATATTTTGCGACAACTATAACAGCACGCTTGTGCATCCGTCGGTGCCGCCTTTTGCTGCGTTGGCGTAACGACGATAACTAGACTTGTACAGCGAGTGGTCCTACCAGGAAAAATGCGTACCATTCTGGACTGCCGGCAGCGTTTTGCCATTCTTGGCATCTTGAGCGCCTTCAGAAGAATGCTTGTTTGTTTGTTTGTTTGTTCGGTTATTTATTTGTTTGTTTATAGCCTGAAAACTGTTTCAGCTCTTCTTCGTCTTCTTCTTAGCTCATTTGATATCACGCCGTTTCGGATCGCTTCTTCTTCAAGGAATAAAGCGGTGCCCAGTGTCTTCATTTCAGTTGTCTTCTATTTCAAATATACCGTGTTGGAGTGAAAGAAGGTCATAATATGCAGCGCAAAAGGTTGTCGAATGAAAGCAATATAGGAAAGCTACTAGGACCCAAATGAAGCAGATTGGACCCGGTCACATTGGTTGTTTTGGTCGTGTTTGTTGTAGCAGCACTGATTTAATGGATCTGACTCAGTTTGATCCAAGCAGATAATGGATTTCGCAGATTTTTTAAAATTTAAAACTGCCTTTTTGAGTTCACGTTACGATGAAGAATTGTCCCATTTTGATTACAATTCGTATGAAAGAGAAATATACTTTAACACGTTTTACGCTCCCGTGAAATTTAGACCTTTTTCTGATTTGGTTCTTTAAGAAAAAAAAATGCCACTTATATAGCACAAGACAGTCATCATGCTTTGGCCGAAAGAGGGCTGTTCGAAGCGCTATAACCGTTAGAAGGAAGTTATTTTGGCAAAGCAGGATTGCTAGTGCATTATAGTCTGCTTAGCAGCATCGTCGATGTGGATTCGCTTCTCGGACAGGGAAAAAATAATTTGGGTGTGTTCCAAAGATTGACCTTAAAATGTCAGCTCACTGGCAACACTGAATACATCAGAGCAACTTTGAGGTCAGAGTTGTCAGTTATGGAGTTAATCAAGGGTGCTCTCCCCCCGCCCTTACTTATCCACTGGGGGAATGCGCGCCCCGCTGATCGGCGTACCCTAGCAGCCCTAATTAGTAGATGCCTTTTGTTCTAAGAACATAGTGCATAGCCGGGACGAAACACGCGGCCCGCGGAACCCTTGCAAGCGTCCCGCGTTCAGACAGAATAGCCTTGCGATTTTGCTAAATAGTATTCACATTATTTTCTCGCCTACTCTTTGTTCAGGCAAGCTACAGAGACGGGACAGGTCTCAAGTGTTTTGTGCGTGTGCGCGAGGCACCCCATGCGCTCATGATAAGTTCTGCTTTATCTCTTCTGTTTTATCAATGCCAGCCAGATGCGGCTGATTCATCGTAGAAGAGCGCTGTCTCAGGCAAGGCAAAACATATATGACCGCTTCATGAAATACGACCCACTCTACAAGACATGATCAGAGAACGCAGAGAAAAGACCGACGACCAAATTTCAGCGGAGAAACGCCGGCGTCCGTCTAAGCGTGCCCGGAAAACGTCCGAAAAACGAGCCCAGCGGCTAGCCCAGCTATTAAATTGTGGTACTCATGCCGCTCATGCAGTGCAGTCGGCACAAGACTATCGTCTTTCGACGACATTTGCAGCGAAGCACGCAGATACGCGGCCAATTTTTTCGTGAAGCTTTGGAGCTCGTACACGAAGCCGTTTTTCCGGTCCCTTCAAGCACACAGCGCGAAAACTCTCGTTCCGGCATGACACGAAAGAATGTTCATTGATGAGTGCCCATATCGTCACATCGCGCGTTTAAGAACGGCGAACGTAAACACTGCGTTAGTTGAAAGCAGCAGCCGGCAACGGAACGATGTGCCGCTTCTCGTCGGTTGCGAGGAAATCTAATAACGTAGAGGCTAGTTTCCTGCAAACTTTCTTTTTCAGCATCATAATTACTGCTATCTGAGCAGCACGACAGAGGAAAATATGCCGGCATTGTCGTTCCAATCAGCCGCCAGACGTTGATACGTACCCTCCGTGTGAGCACACGTGGAGCGAGCTTAGCCTTCAACACGGTGGCAATGCGCGCAGCGTACGCCACTTGGCAGCAGATTTTGCATAAGGTCTATTACAGCCGCTTCATCAAGGAAATTTCACAGATCGCGGAGCTCCTCACTGACCTCACAAAAGCCGATGTGGACTTCAATTGGGAAACCGTGCAAGTAGAAACATTTGAAGACTCCGATACTTGCACAATTCGACGAACACATATAAACAAAAGTACACTAGGGCGCAAGCAGTGAGGGACTCGGTGCCATTCTTGGTTAAAGGACTGATGGACTGGAAAGAGTTATCAGTTATGCTAGCCGTTCACAATCCAAGGCGGGAGCCAACTATGTATTCCACAACTGAAAAGGAGTGCCTTGCCATCATCTGGGTAAATCAAAGTTTTGACCGTATCTTTAGGGCCGGTCCTTCAGCGTTGTCCGCGACCACCACGACTTGTGTTGTGTAAGTGGAAAAATTTTTGGGTTGCCTGGCACGGTGGATCCTGACACTTCAAGAATTCACCGTGGTTTACAAGTATGGAAGAAACACTCCGACGACGACTGCCTGTCTCGTGCCCCCTCGACCCACCAATGCAGAAGAACCAAGAGGATGATTGCTTCTTGGGAACCGTAAGTGCCGACGACTTGCTGAACGACAGTGAGCCGACCCGGAACTCAGGGGTCCTCATGAAATGCTTCGAGGATAGCACCGCCGTTGTTCCGAAGGTACTCAAGCGAGCACAGGCGTCGTTCTTTTTTTTTTTTGCAAAAAGGCATTCTGCAAAAGACCTTCTCACCACTTCGAGCCAAGTACCTTCTTGTAGTGTCTTCAGCATTGCCAACCATTCCGTCTGCCGGCACTGCATGACGACCCAACGGCAGGACACCTCGGTGTTTCCCGCACGCTAGCATGAATATAGGAATACTAGTTAAATAACTTAGCTTTCCGGGCGAGCTCGTTCATAATATTCGGAAGAGGAAACCAGTGAAAATACAAAAACATCTCCCGCTAAAGGGAACCATGTGTGGACGCGAAGCAGCGGAGAGATAATTAGCTTGAGCGAGAGGAACGTCGCCGCTCTCATTTCACGGCAGTGGTCCGGGCGCTCATCGCGGCGCTGCGCAGGAGAGAGAATGAGGCGCGCGCGCTCCGTCATTTTCATACCGCGGAACTACCGTGGTGCCCCAGCGGAGTAAGCAACTGTCACACCCCCTGTCGTTCGCGCCCCCTCCGTAGAGGATTCCAAGAGGAAAGGACGGGGGGGACCGTAGGAGAGGAAAGAGAGGGGGAGTGCATGTGCTGTGGGACGCGTGAGCCGCTCCGTAGAGTAGATGATTCCAAGAGGAGAGAGGGGGAGAGGACGCGCTGTGGGGATGTGGGACGCCGGAGCCGCTCCGTAGAGTAGAGTATTCCTAGAGGAGAGAGGGGGGAGAGGACGCGCATGCGCCGCTCCATAGAGTAGATGATTCCTGGAGTAGAGGAAGGGGGGGTGAGCATAGGAGAGCACAGGGGAGGGGACGCGCATGCGCTGTGGGGGCCGCTCCGTAGAGTAGACGATTCCTAGAGGAGAGAAAAGGGGTGAGCTTAGGAGAGAGAGAGGGGGAGGGGACGCGCATGCTCTGTGGTGGTGTGGGACGCGGGAAGGACTAAGCCCCCCACAAACACATGCAAGCAAGATTAAGGAATGGGGTCAACCTGGACGACAGACACCACCTGCCTAGCCATTGCTAAGCAGCCTCTCTGTGCTCTCGGCCATGACTCAAGGAATGGGTCAACCTGGGCGACAGACACCACCTGCCTAGCCATTGCTAAGCAGCCTCTCTGTGCTCTCGGCCATGACTCAAGGAATGGGGTCAACCTGGGCGACAGACGCCACCTGCCTAGCCATTGCTAAGCAGCCTCTCTGTGCTCTCGGCCATGACTCTGATGACTGTGTTATGGTTGACGGCCTTCATATTACTACAGGGGTCTGGTTCGCATAATGGGTGCTTCCCTACTTCATGACAGTGGCCGGACGCGGGACGGGGGGACGCGGGAGGGACGGACAGAACCCCGAGCATAAGATGCTTCGCATCTAAAAATCACAGCATATCCGCGGAGTGAATGATTATGCGTGGGCGAAGCTCCGGAGGTATATCATCGAAGACGTGATGGTGGTTGGTTGCATGTGGTCAAACGATATGCATGTGAGACCATATCGCGATGCCATGTGTTGTATGGCATCGCGATCGACATCGTCATCAGCGTCATCGTTATGACGCATAGTGGGTACATTCCATGTGGTATCGCGATGCCATGTATTGTATGGCATCGCGATCGTCATCGTGATCAGCGTCATCGTTATGACGCATAGTGGGTACATTCCATGTACCCACTATGCGATCGCGATCGCATAGTGGGGATGACGATCGCGATCGTCATCGTCATCAGCAGGTGGCTACAACATGCAAGGGACGCACGACCGACAGGCTAAGGAGCTTCGCCCATAAAACACACGAAGGCAGCTAAGGAGAACAACCAGAAGTAGCCATCAGAAGTCCGCCCTTCACTGCGGACTTAACTGAGGCGACACTGAGATACAGCCAAACAAGCGACGGCCGGACTACAACCTACCTCCCACAGGCCAATGGCTTCACCAGCGTCAAAATAAGAGCATCGCTGACATACTGGCCATGTACAACGACGTCGAGCATAAGACGTTAGATGCCATCCTTCCGTACGTAACATTCGCATAGTACACCGTCGTAGAAGAAAGGACATAGATGACGCCATACAACTTGGTGTGCGGAAGGAGCAAGGTAAATGTAACTGGTAGCGAAGCTTCCATAGAAGCCCATACGTTCAGAAAATGGCGGCTCATCAGCTGCTCATGGGGCGTAGCGCCATCTGTGTGAGGAGGGAACACTTCCGGCGGAACAAAAAATAAAGCGGATGCAACGCAATAGCTGGTAAACAAGTGACGTCATTTTGTTGGCACTAGCGCGAAATTTGATCGCAAATTAGTTTTCGTATGCCCTTGATTGCTATGGACTCGCGCTAAGGCTATCGCCGGCCAGTCGTCAACGAGTGCGCTTCAAGTCAGCGCCAGCTAAACTAATATCGACTCATGACTAGATGGTCATGTTTAACTGTACGACCGTTCAATTCGCCTCTGCTTCACTAGGAAACTTATTCTTGGAACTTTTATTTGGTGTTCATGGCATCTTCCGCAGAAGGATTAAAGCAAGCAGCAGAGTACCTTTCATATTTGCAGCATTGTTTATTTTCTTCGCACATACGCAGGTTCTTTAGTATGCACATTGCTTGTATACTTCAGTTCTAACAAGAAGAAATGACGCCTAAACAAGCGAAAATTATGACACTTCAGTTTTATTCAGTGTTCTCAATAACTAAGTTTTATTACACTGCACACAATGAGCAGCAAGTGAATAGGCACAAAAAGTGTGCGGACACTACATGCGCTTTGTTTTGCCTTATGTTCGGATAAATTACCGATACTTATGCGAATGCAGGTATGTGAATTGTAGCACGATAGATAACTTAGCGATCTGCTCACCGATAACACGAAAAATAGTAGGCACTGTGTGTTCAAGATGGAAACCGGGCCGCAGGAATATTGATGCATGAAAGTCCAGCGAGCACAGTCCTGCGAACCGTTGCCCCTGTTTCTTATCTAGAAGACATGGGTCGCCAGGCTTACGTGTGTTGCTACTGCATCCTTGCACAGCACATCGTTTGCGCAGGTACCGAGGCAAGAACTCGGTGTTAAATGTTATCCACATCGTCCAGCTGCCCGTTGGACACTGTGCTCAAGACGTTCACCAACGATGAAACGCACGTCATAACTTCGCGCACAGGACAACTTAAATTTTCACCGCATTAATTCAGAGATCGCAAGCAAGTGCGCAACACTAAAACACGTGAGGGGGTGTGTCATCGCAGACGAATTTTACGAGCGTGCCTTTCCATGCAGCGCAAAGGCTGCACTGAGTAATAATGGTGTGCACAGAGGGCGCTAGAAAAAAGATTTTTTCATAATAATAAAACACTGTCATAAATTTTTTGCTCATGGCACCTACATAATATTGTTGGGGAAATAAATGTAATTTCTTAAACATAACGACTGTTCCGCCTTTGGATAAAACCTGGTTTTTCACTATTAGTGTTTGTTCCCTCCAAACATAGTTGCGCTTCAATCGCAGCTCCCATAACTCCCCATGCTGATGTCGCTGGCAATAGCTCCTGAACCGCTTTGCGCCCGAAGTTTCGCGACCTATTTGGATAGACCTTGGAAGGAGCCCAGCAACAACGCTCGACGCAGTGCTGCCAACAGGCGCCGATGAAGACGATCTCGACGTCGCCGCCTATTTGCAGCATGCCAAAGAAGCTCAATCACTCGCTCGCCTGCGCGTGAAGAACCAGCAGAAGGTCGACAGCCGTTAATATAATCGTCGACGACGACACATAGAATACCAACCCGGTGACCATGTGCGCGTCTGCATGCCTACACGCCGACGGTGACTTCGCGCGAAGCTTCTTCGGTGATACTTTGAGCCGTACAAAGTGCTTCGACATCTCGGCGCCCTAGACTACGAGGTTATCCGGAACGACATTACGAACTCTCAACGGTAGGTCGTCCATGTCGTGCACCTTAAGCCGTTTTATGTGCGTTGGGAAACCTGTGGACTGTAGTTTTTGCTTCATAAATGTATTTTCTTTGTGTATCCACTTCCATCTTCTGTTAACGCATCGGGACGATGCCTTTTCAGAGGGGAGCGATGCCAGACGCACTCCTTTCTTTCTGTGTTTCGTATTACCGGCCAATTACACGCATACTGCCTTTCGTAAAGCGGGCCAGATTATCTGGGAAAATTACACATTACTTTAGGATCAACTGTTAAGTGTGAGGACGCAGACGCGCACGGATGAGTCTGTTATGGAACACACGTGGCCACCAGCGATTAAGTTGGAATGTATGATGCCACATGTATAACTGCCAGCACGCCTTACCACAAATCAGATTGCCAACGACCGACGCTCTGTTCGCAGCTATCAGTGCACAACATGCATTGCTTGCTTGTTGTTTGACTTTTTTTTCCCGGTCACAAGTTGGGCCAAATAAACAATTTCAATTTGGACACGCTGACTGATGGCTTGACAACGCATATGGCATCGAATATTCCTTTCGTTGGTGGTCACGTTATTTTAGGAATAAACTATACTGTTCGCATTGCGCGCCAAAGCTTATCCCATCAATCTAAAATAATCGGACGGACACGTTGCATGAAATTAGAAAAACAAACGCGCGTTCAAAACCCCCCAGCGAGAATGCTGCCGTTAACTAAAGGCCAGAAGGCTTCGTCACACATCTCCACATTGCACAGTATTTAGAATTTCTCAGCGTTATTGTTACCTTTGCTTGGATTTTTTGTAGTTACAGTGTTCAGCAAATCACTCGTCTTACCTAAAGTTGTTTATGAGATGTTTTTAAACAATGAAAAGTGTGCTTACCAGTACATCTTGATTGACTTCTCCTGTTGTGAGCCGACCAGCTGTAGAAGAGAGTTGTCACAAAGTAAAGTTATGGTTTGATTAATACGAACAACGAACAAAGTCAGATTTTCACGCGCTCTTATATTGTGGTTGTTGGGTGACTACTTATACGTGGTATAACGTGGTCTCGCACGTAGTATCAAAACTACGTTTCTTGATTTAACCCCGGGGACGACGATATTATTTTAGACCTTCTGAAACGGAACTATGATACGCTAGATAAAATGTTCAAAAGGTAAAATGGACTGCACATCGAGCATAGACGATTGATGGCTGCATGTCAAGTATACAACCCATAAGTGTATAAAACAATATGTCCCTCTTAAACCAAGGAATGCCAGCAGCCATAACCCCTGGATTACCCGCGACATTATTCAACTAAAACTTCGCCTCAAGCGTTTGTCAGGTGGCCATTCAAAAAAAAAAAAGCAGAACTAGTAGGATCTTCGCGATGAATTAGCCAAAATGATTAGGACCTCAATGTATGTGTTTTTTTTAATATCCGAATGTATAATTTTATTATTAGCGGTTGACAAAAGTTCTGGAGGCATCTGATCGATAAGAAAGAAGCTGTCAGTAAACTGTACCTGAACAACTCTGATGTTACGGATTCATGTACATTAGCGCAAGCTTTTAATGACCAATTTTCCAGCGTATATCTACGCATTTCGAGCACAGTTGCCAAATTCAGTTGCAGAGCTCTAGATATACTTGACCTCGCTTTAAGTGAACAGGGCATTTATTCAGCACTTATGGACCTCGACACAAAGAAGTCATCCGGACCGGATGATATTCCAAACAGCTTTCTCTACAGATACGCTGAATGGCGCGCGAGATATCTCGTTATTTTTAGTGCAAGTCTCGCTAAGGGTGAAGTTTTTACTGATTGGAAAACGGCATGGGTTACGCCAATCAACGCCTGCTCTATTTTTTTCAATGCCAGTCTAACGCACCCGATCCGGCCGTTCACCACCCTCTACGTCGACTCGTTCCTACTCTTTTTCGTTGGCTTTTTCGGTGGCTTTTTTCGGAGTGGTAAAGTACACTTTATGTGGCGCGTCACGGCCGCTGTTGGAAGAGGTATTATTTTGATTACTTTTAGCTTTATGATCGGGACGGTGCATGGAAACACTCTTGATTACCGCGCTAGGTGTCACGCTGGAGTGTTGACGAGACGCGACGTTTGCGGGTGTCGCGTCTCCGTTCCGCTGGTAGCTGCATGACGCAATGTGGCTGCCGACAAAATTTTGTCACGACAACTCATGTGCCAGCTTTGAAATATGCCATGCGAGTGTCGTGACGATATTTACACTGTCACAATGATTACATGTGCAAGAAACTTCGGGTGTCTTCATTTCTTGCACAAAAAATGCACAAGAAACGAAGACGAAATTAGAGGGAAGGCTGTATGCCTTTGTCTTTTTTTTTTTTTCAGAAACTAAGGCGCACCAACTGCCCATTTCATTAGATTACGTCAAGGCCACCACCTTTTCTGCAGTCTGTGTAAGCGAAACTCTTTTATCTCATACAAAGCAACCCAACGATGCCTAAATTTAAAAAAATAAAGCGTGTGTGATAACCGATGCCGTTTTTCTGCTGCAGCGAAAATAGCTTTTTTGCTGTTTGGACCACAAGACCTACTCGCGCAAAATGACGTTCGTCAACAAGGCGCCTGGAAACACGAAAGTGATAACGCCCAGCGCTCAATACGTTTTGCGATAAGCACTCGTCAGCGGAACGACCTGTGCGAAATGTGAATAAAGCTACCGTAGGGTGTCTCGATGCCAGAAATCTGTCAATCGTTCAAGCGCCCGTCTTCTTTATCGCAAACGCAGAAAGCGCCGCGTAGTGCATACGGCGTAAACTACGAAGGAAGAAGTGCGAATGAAGAAATGTGACAGAGTGCTATATAGGAGGGGGACGCAGCGTCTACCTCATCTGCAAGGCAACGACAGCCACGCGCTCTCCCGCACGTGTGACGCAAGCAACCGTACCTTTTAGGTGGCGCCGCACAACGACAGCTCCCTGAAACAAGGTGGACCAACGGTTGCCATTCAGGAGCGAGCGTTTGCACTGGCATTGAAGAAAATACAGAAGACGATCTACCAATCACGAAATCTGGTGACAAGCATTATGTGAGAAACCATAGGCCGATTTCTCTATAACCAGAAAGGTAATCGAACACGTCCTTTTTGGGCACTTGAGCTCGTTTTTGGAAAGGGGGATTTTCGCGAGCATCCAACACGGTTTTCGACTGGGTTACATTTCATGTAAGTTAAGGACATGTTAGAACGACAAAATAAAAATGAAATACATACACACCAGCAAGAAATAATCAATAAGCAATCAGTTCTGAGTTGCTGACGTCAAATAGCAAAGCACACCATTCGTTTTAGAAGAACAATACAATGAGCATTTAATAACTAAATCACTAAGGTAATAAAGCACACCCAGCGATCACAGGTAGGGCACAATAGCCAACAAAAAAGAGGCGGACGTTGACATGTTCACCACCTCGTTTGGTTGCCCGTTTGACTCAACTATGGTCCTCGGAAAAAATCGAACCATTTTACGCATTTATTCTGCATTGAGGTACCAAGATGGTCTTGTTGTGTTTCGTCCGGGAACGTTCACTACACTGTAACCACTCATGCCTTGGTGACGAAAAGGTTGCTGGCAGTGTTGTATAAATAAAAAAAAATAAATACCACCGAATATCTTCACGAGAACTACGGCAGCTTCCGATGATAAACATTGAAAACGAGCATACATCAATGAGGAGGGGTCTCTCAAAACGTGTCCTCATCAACTCATGCACGGATATCTTACTACCCGTTTTCTTTCAACAAGAAAATGAACTGACTGAAAATGCATCAAACAGCCTTGTTCACTGTCACAATAATTACGTATACATTTGCGTACTTCTCGATTTGACGATCTTGCCATTATATAAAATTTATTTGTTATATAGACTGACCAACCGAGAGGTATATCCAATTTGACAAAATGGTGAAGTCGTTCTGTTGTAGCGCTCGTATACATCCTCATTTTTTCTACGTTAGTCACAGACTGGGTCATATTAAATAATGGAATGTCCGTCACCTCTAGAGTATATAAAAATTTTATCTTGATAATGTTCCCACCACCCAGCGTGAAATCACGCATCTCCAAGAAACACTCATTGTTGCAATCACAATAACTCCTGCACAGTTGCGACTACGAAATCTGCACTCACAGGGGTTTTAGCAACCGCTAAATTCGACACGCTTTCGCCTTGACGTCATTATAGAATGCAGCTTGGCAAGCAAATAGAAACGTATGGGCGTTGTATAGTGAACGTCGGCACCGACTTAGGGCCATCGACATGTTATTCGCGACAGGTAGCCTCAAACGGTACAAAATTATGGTACTATCTCGTGATTGGCTGCCTGTTCAAAATTGGGCCATTTTTATACTCCACAAAAATTTTCATGTAGGCAGCAACCAGAGTAACATTACTGCAACCGCACTAGTCTGACGAATAACACTCCGTCGTATGTCAATTCATGCTCTCTTCAACAAGTATTTCAGGCAATTAAAGCAAATATATCTTTTTTACTACATTTATGCAAACACGCGAGTGCAAAATATTTGAGGTTTTGCATAAAAAAATTTTATTAGATTTTAATTTAATATGTGCTTTCGCAGACGGTGCAAATACAAAGGTGTCTGGTATAACTTTTAGTATCGTGAAGAAGCATGTTGTGTTCCGGAGGCGGATGAGAATCGCGATTACAAGAAAAAAAAATAGTAGGAGGCTTTATTTACCATGACAATATGTATATGACAATATGTATGTGTACATAGGAGCCCTAAAATCTCTCCGCCGCGGTGGCGCAGTGGTTGTGAGGCTCGGTTGCTGACCCGAATGTCACCAGTTTGAATCCCGGCCGGAGCGGGCACATTTCGATGCAGGCGTAATGTCAGAGGCCTGAGTACTCAGCGAAGTCAGTGCACGTTAAAGAACAACAGATGACGGTAATTTCTGCAGCCCTTAACTACGGTGCCTCTCAATCATATCGTGGTTTTGGGACGATAAACGCCATATATTATTAAGCCCCACACTCTGCTGCTGTCCGCCGCGGTGGTGTAGCGGTTAGGCTGCTCGGCTGCTGACCCGAAGGTCGCGGGTTCAATCCCGGCCGCGGCGGTCGCATTTCGATGGAGGCGAAATGTTAAAGGCCCGTGTACTGTGCAATGTCAGTGCACGTTAAAGAACTCCGGATGGTCGAAATTTCCAGAGCCTTGCGCTAAGGCGTCTCTCATAATCATATCGTAGTTTTGGGACGTTAAACTTGACAAGTTGTGTTGCTCAAGTTGTGCAAGGCCCTGGACCCGCGGATGACGGAAGATGACAAAGTCGATCATCTTCTAAAAGGGATCGCCGAGGATGTCTACCAGTTCCTCATCGCGAAAGAGAGCCTGGAGTCCGTAAGTGACGTCATTAAGCACTGCCGGACATTTCAAGCCCTGAAAGCTCGACGAATTGCACCAAAGTTCGGCCGCCTGGCCAACGTAACTAATGTCGCCAGTGTCGACGTGCTTCCAGCCCCATCGGACCTCGCGTCGGTGATTCGGCAAGTAGTGCGCGAAGAGCTCGACCGACGTGAGGCGGCTTCTCTCCCGACACAAAATGTCCGAGAGCCTTTTCCTATCTGCAACTATGGCGCGACGACTATCAACACCGCCTCCCTTGATGCCTACAACTATGCGCCTCGTCCTGGAGTGCCAACCCCTACTATGAATCCGCGTCCAAACCAGTTGTATGATGGCTACGCACGCAGACCACCTGCCGTTTCTCAGCAGTGGGACGGCCGGGCCAGTCATCCTTCTGCTGACAACATCAGTGCACCCCGTGAGCGTCCCATATGCTTCCACTGCGGCGTCCGCGGCCATGTCGCCCGATTTTGCCCTCATCGCCGTAACACGGCAGCACCGTCCTATGAGCGACCGCGTACTTTCTACCGGCGCAGCAACCAGCACGTTGACGAGACACCCTGGCCCTCTGACTCTGACAGCAGGTCAAACCATCGGGCAAATCACCGCAGCGACTCACCGGCTTCTGTGCGGAGCTTGACGCCGCCGCCTTCACGTTACCGAAGGTCCCCATCTCCTGGACGACGTCTCACGTCACCGCCGCCGGGAAACTAGGCGGCGCGACCGATGGAGGTGAGGTCGCCAGTCATCTTCAGCTACACGCCGCCATGCCTCCGCCAGTGACCATGTGTCATAACAAGATTTGTGTTTCTGTGGACAATGTTACCACGCTAGCTTTAGTGGACACGGGAGCAAGCGTCTCCGTTATCAGCATGGATTTTAAAACTCAATTAGGCCGTAAGGTGATGTTTCAGTGGGATAACACTAACGCATTTCGTGCTGTGAGTGGAGAACTGCTCCGACCTATTGGTGTGTGCACCGCGAACGTTTGTTTCTCTAATAACGTGTACCAAGCCGAATTCACAGTGCTCGCTAAATCCACGCATAATGTAATTCTGGGTCTGGATTTCCTGCAGCAGTGCGGTGCCACTCTTGACTGCGGTACCGGCGAGCTTTTCCTCTCTCCTCTTGCCGACCAACCTGCTACCTGTTCGCACGCCCTCGCCGTCCTTGAAGATTCCGTCTTACCATCACGTTCTTTATCCAGCGTTCAAGTTACAGTTGGTGGTTTTGAAAATGGTGCATTTGATGCAATTGTTGAGCCGGTGCCTTCGATCGTTGCAAAGAAGGGTGTGCTCATGCCCCGTTGTATTATCTCTGTGGCCTGTGGAACAAGTACGTTGTGGGTGTCAAATTTATCCAACCAGTCTGTTGTGCTACCGAGCGGTATGCGACTTGCCTAGTTTGAACCGGATACAAGCATCAGCATAGACGCCTTAAGTAACGACGCTTCGCACGAAGTCCGTGCGCACGAGACTAGCCCTGGTGTCCCTGAAGACTCTTCGCCGTTTCTGAATATGATCAACAAGGCACTAACCTCCGAGAAGCGTCAAGCCCTGGTCAGCGTCCTTAGCAAGCATGCTTCATTATTTGATTTCACCCAGGACGCTACCAAAGTTCGTGTTCCAGACACGCGGGCTCGTCATAGGATCGACACGGGGTCCGCGCATCCCATAAGGCAGAAACCATACCGTGTGTCCGCATCGGAGCGCAAGGCCATCGCTGAACAGGTGGAAGACATGTTGGCCAAGGGTGTCATTCAAGATTCTTCTAGCACTTGGGCTGCGCCGGTCATCCTCGTGAAAAAAGAAAGACGGGTCCTGGAGATTTTGCGTAGACTACCGGCGCCTCAATTCTGTGACGAAAAAGGATGTGTATCCATTGCCCCGTATAGACGATGTTATCGATTGTCTTCATTCAGCATCCTACTTCTCATCTGTGGACCTCCGATCGGGCTATTGGCAAATACCCATGCACTCCGTCGACAAAGAGAAAACCGCTTTTGTCACACCAGACGGCTTGTTTGAATTCAATGTCATGCAGTTTGGTATGTGCAACGCTCCCGCTACATTTGAAAGGTTTATGGACACGGTACTGCGCGGCCTGAAATGGGAGATTTGTTTATGCTACCTTGACGACATCGTGATTTTTGGTCGCACTTTTGCCGAACACAACCATCGACTTGACGTTGTTTTGACATGCCTCGAACAAGCTGCCCTTACCCTCAACTGTACTTGGACATCTTGTAGACAAGCATGGTGTGCGTCCAGACCTCAGAAGGTGGCTGCAGTTAGCAGTTTCAAACAACCGCAGTCACAACGCGAGCTGAGAAGTTTCTTGGGTCTCTGCTACTACTTTCGACGGTTTGTGCCCAAGTTTGCTGATACTGCCTACCCATTGACTTCCTTGCTGTGCAAGGACAAGGCTTTCGTCTGGACAGCGGAATGTGATTCCTCGTTTCGTCAACTTAAGTTCCTTCTCTCGTCTGGGCCTGTACTGCGCCATTTTGACCCTTGTGCCACAACAGAAGTGCACACCGACGCGAGTGGCATCGGTCTCGGCGCCGTCCTCATCCAGCGCTTCGATGACGCCGAGCATGCCATCGCCTACGCCAGTCGTTCGTTGAGCAAGGCCGAGAAGAATTACGCGGTCACTGAACAAGAGTGCCTCGCTGTGGTCTTTGCTGTCCATAAGTTCCGTCCATATCTCTACGGGAGGCACTTCACGATCGTTACTGACTACCATTCACTATGTTGGTTGGTTGGTCTCCGTGACCCCTCTGGCTGCCTTGCGCGATGGGCACTACGTTTGCAGGAATTTTACTTTGCAATACGTTATAAGAGTGGCCGCCATCATGCAGACGCCGACTGTCTCTCGAGGCTCCCTCTACCAACAACTACATGTGACGCCGACAACTTTGACGATTTTCTGGCTGCCATCGACGATACTGCTTTTCCTGACCTCGCCACCTTCCGGAAGGAACAGCGCAACGACCGCACCTTGGATGCTCTCTTCGATTGAGCTGCACAGTCTACAGGTAGCAATGGCTTTATCGTCCAAAATGGCTTGCTCTACAAAAAAGAATTACGCGGCTGATGGCGCTCGCCTTCTTTTAGTGGTCCCTAAGAATTTGAGAACGCACGTACTCCATGCTATGCACGATGACGCGTCAGCTGGGCACCTGGGTTTCGCCAAAATGTACCACCGCCTACTGGTTCGCTTCTACTGGCCTAGTATGCGACGCAATACAGAAAAGTATGTGGCCAGCTGTGATAAATGCCAGCAATTCAAGCGACCAAGTACTGCTCCAGTTGGTCTTCTTCACCCTGTGACGCCACCCTCATCACCTTTCGAAATGGTTGGTGTGGATCTTCTCGGGCCCTTCCCACGCTCATCAAACAACAATCGTTGGATTATAGTCTGCGTCGACCATATGACGCGTTATGCGGAAACCAAAGCGCTGCCAACGGCCACGGCAATCGAGGTATCGAGGTTCCTCCTCTCTTCTGTTATACTGCGCCATGGACCACCTCGGATTATTGTCAGTGATCGTGGTCGCCAATTTGTGGCCGATGTAGTGGAAGAGCTCTTCCGTCTCTGTGCTTGTCAGTTTCGCCACGCCACCCCGTACCACCCGCAGACAAACGGTCTCGTCGAGCGCACTAACAGAACATTTACCAACATGCTTTCGATGTACGTCGACGCCAAGCACAAAAATTGGGATGACATCTTGCCCTTTATCACCTACGCCTACAACACGGCAAAGCATGAAACGTCTGGCTACAGTCCCTTCTATCTTCTTTATGTCAGGCCACCCCGCTGCTTCCTTGACACCATTCTGCCTTTTCATGCTCATGCGGACTCTTCTATTGCCCAGACTCTCTGCCGCGCAGAGGAAGCACGTCGCCTAGCTCAGCTCCGTACCTTGGCGTCCCAGGACCGCTCCAAGCTCGCCTACGATTCACGACACAAGGATGTGTCGTACGAAAAAGGGGACAAAGTATGGCTTTGGACACCTCTTCCGAAGCGCGGCCTGTGCCAGAAGTTTCTGGCTCATTACACCGGCCCTTTCGTCATCGTCGATCGCCTGAGTGATGTCACCTATTCCATTGCTCGTCTCGTATCTCGCGGCTACCGTTCTAGGCAGACGCAGCTTGTTCACGTCGCCCGCCTAAAGCGCTGTCATACTCGTGACTCTTAGCACAAGTGATACTCGCCCAGGGGGGCTTCGTCTGGGAAAGGGGAAGTGTTACGGTGAAGCGGCAACGGTGAGACGAAGGAAGAGGAGAACGAAGTGGGCTGTCTTGGAAGCAACTCGGTGTCGGCGTGGCTACCCTTCGCTATTCATTAGTTAATAAACACACCCCATCGTAACAATATTATTATTATATTACACTCTGCTGCTGAAGCATGAATTTTTGATTCCTGATGCATCTTACACTCCACCGTCCCTTTCTGTAAGCGATATTCAACTTTAGATAGGAAGAATTATATGGAAAGAGGACATTTTTGGGCTGGCATCGCAATGAGCCTAATCCCAGGCCACCGTGTCCAAGGCACCCTTATAAACTCACGTTGTAAGCAATCGAACACACAGGATTTTTGAAGAGCCCACTTGTCTACAGACGATTTTTCATCCCAGAATGAAAAAGTACAGACATGTAGATTGTCTAAGACAAGATAATGCTCTGCAGAACCTTTACAGCGAAAGCTGTTATCAGATCACAGCGGCAGTGGGGTACTTGTCTGCCGCCGCCGGCGTCCGTAACCGCTATCGTGCGAAATAACAAAAAAAAACAATTCTAGAAACGTCAGCCACTCTTACTAGCCAACATCAGCGACACATTAGCCCATGTAACAGCGGATAAAGTTGCCCGGCCTGAACCTCGCTTTTAAAGATGAATCGATGACGACAACCTGGGCGACAGATACCACCGGTGGTGGCTGTTATTCTTGCTTCCACCCACCCGCTATCTGGCTATTGGTAAGCAGCCACTCTGTGCACTTGCCCAGGAATCTGGTGACAATGACGTCGTTGGAGGCTGTTATATAATAAAGTGTAAGCTATTACGAAATCACGACAAGAGCCGATTTTGGTGTCATAGTTATACGCCACCGCCACCGCTGGTGTCCGTAACCCCTATCGCGAAAACTAAAACAACAAAATAAGATAATTTTAGGAACGCATGGGATTTGAACCCGGGCGCTTTGCGTGGAAGTCGAGTAAGCTACCTTAGAGCCCCGCTGGTGCTTGTAAATTTCTTCGGAAAAACACCGTATACTGGTGTCATGTCGGGCAAGGAGTCGTGTTAACATATGTAATATAGCATCGTAGAACAGTAAAATAACAACAATGCAAATTGTGCAACGAGTGTGTCGTTGAGTGCTTCCAACACGTTATAAAAAGCTCAGCCACAATTCTTCATTGTCATCAGCCGAAGCACTAACAAAGTGCACATAATGCCTTACAGATGTGTAGCGTGTCCGTCGCTTATCCGCAGACTGACGAACATTAGCATAGTGGGTGCTTTCTCTGATCGGGCGCTCTGAGCAGCTGCCCCTGTTGGCACGTTTGGTTTGAGAGCCAGCACGAGCGGCCTGGGAAGGCTTAAACCCTGTCACACCCAGAAAAACATTATATAGGAATCAAATGTCTTTATTGTGCAATTTCAAATATTGCACGTTAGAAATTATGCCCAACCTATTTCGGCAGCAGAATCTTCAGTGTTTTGGCCCCCGAGACGACAGGGACACACTCGCTGATTATTCCGATGATGGGGACCGACTTGGTCTTCCGAACGGTCAGAACAGATCAACGTGAGGGGCAGAAGTGTTTCGGTTGCTAGGTGACCTGAGAAAATATATCGCCATGCTGCACAACTATAGGCTATGAATACAGTATGTAATGGCTATAACACAATTTTTTCCCCTTTCTTAACCCTTCCGCCACCTTGCGGGACTCCGCAAAACTCATTTGCAAATTTTGTGCTTGTCTGCGCCGGTAGAGAGACATTATTCGCGAGCCTCGGGTTGAAGCCGGACGGGCGCTGTCTAGAAGACAGCCTATTTGAGAAGCTCCTGTTGCTTCAGTGCAAACGCAGCGACCTTCTCAGCTAAAGGATGTTATGTGCAAAATAAATGTGTGCTTTTCCTAAATTGACTGATGTTAGTTATTCGCGTGATTTGCTTGAACTATGCAATTTCTAACATAGCTCCTTTTGTTGGCACCAGTTATGCCGATTTTTGGTGTCCCATGCTTCTTACACGTGAAATGATTTTACTTTTTACTGCAATTGATGCCTGTGAATATTTCATTATTAGCAAATATGTACTTTGTAGCCGCCCCCCCCCCCTCCCCGTTTTCTAATGTACTAATGTCGATCAGGGTACTGTGATAAATAAATAGCTGAAGTACACCTTTCACTGCATTGCAAATTTATTTCGAACAATATACTGTACTTAAAGGGGTGGTGCCACCAAATTTTGTGGCTAGTTCTTTGCTGCAAGCGTTTCTTATAGCTCTAGGAAGCATGATACACGCACTAAGATTCATGTAGGGTCGCTAAATAATTCAATATCACCTTATTTATGGGGACAATTTTCGGTTTCGCTTTCTGGGCGCCGAGTTGGGCGGTGACGTAGAAGTGTAGCAGGCTTGGTCACGTGACCACACAAGGCTGTGACGCACGTCGTGCTGAATATCGTGTGCTCTCACACACACGTGCCCCACAAGCGCCAGCAAAACAAACGCGCCGACAGGAGCGATGGCTAGGAACCGATGTGTTGCCCTTACCTACGTTGCGGAGTTGGCGGAGGCCTGGAGGTCAATCACGTCACTACAGATCTGGTGTGACGTCACTACAACTTTCGTTGTCCTTCCTATAGAGCTACGTCATTTTTGATGCGCTAGCGATGGGCATCGATCGGGAGAATGAGCATTTAGGTACGCTTTGGCAAAAATATATTCTAAACATTTGCTGTGTCCCAACGTTTGTGTGGAGTGTCCTTGCATACAGAGGAAACCCACAACAGGCTTGTTATAGCCTCAAAATTTGATGGCACCACCACTTTATTAAATGACTTTGTCGAGTGTAAGCACCCCCCGAAATAAAAGCAAGCTATTCCAGAAACTGTAATGGTGTATCTGTACTACGGGACACTTTATTCTTTTTGCGCAAGTATCTGCGAAATATCATGTTGCCTCGAGGACAAATGTATCTCAATATATCTGTATTTTGGGCTTTCACATCATGTGTTTCGATATCAGTATTCCGGAATACTTTTCCGGGTATCATTGCCGAGCCCAGCTTTCTCGTTAGTTAGGCCCATAAATGTTTCGCGGTAACTGAGCCGTTCGAGCACTGTTGCTTCGGTGGGCGTGAGCCTCAGTCGTTTTGATTCCTTTTAATCGCTTCTTGCCTCGTGTTGCGTACGCCGATCTTGAGGAGTCTCGTAGTCAATGCTATGAATGGCATAGACCGGGCAATGTTTATAATTTTGCGCTGTAGAATGTCAAGTTTATCGGCATCAGCATTCTTCCGTGCAAGGTAGGGCAGGCTGTATGTTACCCGACTGGTGAGGAGCAGCTGCATATACCCTTGGAAGTCTTGTCCTTTGTGACCGCCTCTATTGTATGCAACCTTCCAATTCTTCTGTACTTCCAGCAGTAAGAGAGTGCTAGCGATTCCCTTCACTGGAATAAACGCATGTCGCTTATTTCACTCCCTTTTCAGGAGTGCTGAGGAGTCTCTGCTGCACAGAGTAGGCAAACATTTTCGACAGAGTTCTCGTACTACTGGCTGAACAAGAGTGAACAAGCTCCCTCGCCATAGTATATTCGCGTGTCCTAAATGGAGTACATATACCCTCTGCAGGAGCGACGCTGCTCTAAGACAGAGTTTTACCATTCTGTGTGGGCTAGTGTGCGTCAACTCCCTCGAAGAGTAGAATCCCTCTAGTTACTGGCACTGACGGTAAGGGCCGCTCACCAGGTGACATAACGAATTTTAGTTTGACACTGGAAGTTGTTGAGCGCCCAATAAAGAGCATTATGCCACCACAATTTTTCTAGTCGGTCCATTAGAAGCTGAGAAAACCAATATCTTCAGAGGGCGCGAAACCATGATGTGCGGAGGCGAGCTTGAAAATCTTGCCGCTCGCCCCATCCAGCCTTCACCAGCGATATCTCTTCCCTGCGCTCTTCGGCACGGGAGCGGGAGGATCACGTCACATACGCATGAACACGTCATGCTTAAGCAATGTCACGAGCGTATGACGTGCCCTGAATCAGCCAGAGCCGACAATACGCGAGCGCTGTTGTGGCGGCGTTCTCTGCGCTTCGTCTCTGCAAGCTATGCCGAATGCTTCCTCGCCGATGACTTGACATTCAACCTATAACTGAGCATGAAAACTGCGACATTTGTACGGGCGCAAGACTAGCGGTGTGCCGCATGAGCATTTAGTTAGACGGGGGGAGGATAAGTGAACCTAATGAGCGCTGGAACGTGGTAGAAAATTAGTTTAGTTGTAAGGGGTGGCGTCTGTACGATGTGCAAAGCGGGAGAACACGAACACATGTGAAACAGTGATAGATTAGTCTCAAAGTAGAAATTAAAGAAGTAAACGCACACATTCCATGTGTGCTTTATTATTGCGATAGCAATTATATGAACACTCTCGGCTAGTTCTTGCCGTCGGCGTCGCCGTTGCCGCCGCCGTCATGCCCCATATATGTATATGTATCTATATAATTATAAAAGCCACAAAGAAAAA
>JALIZH010032826.1:0-31348 GCA_030522465.1 Rhipicephalus appendiculatus | reverse complement strand
TACTTGAAAGAAGTTCTTTTGGAGATAGCAAAACGAATCAAGTTGGTTCAGCAGGGGTAAGCACATCTTCCTCATGTACAATTATTTCTTGATCACAGGTCATTCAAAATCTTTTTTATCGCAGACTACAAAAATGGCTGGTGCTAAACGTCTTCCATCATCGAAGTCGAAGTATTCAATTGTTTCTCTATGCCACAAATTTTGCCACTGATAGTATGAACACGTTGCAGCAAGGAAGATTCACTGAAATGCTCTTCACAACTTATAACATAAACAGTAACTGCTTTTCATGTGGTAGTCAGTCGTAAAACGAAACTTGATAATTTCGTATGATTTTAATGAAGTTGAAGGGGTCGTCAAAAGTAAGACATGCAAGTAATGAAGATACAGGCAGGCTGATAGAATTCAAAGAAATCTAAGACATTTATTATGTATACTACCTTTCCCAAATGCGTGCTTCGACCTTCTACTTCTTTCCATCGTTGCTTAAAGCGAGGACTCAGAAATGTGGGCCTTATTGTGAAAAATCACATTTTTGCCGCAAGCGCAAATCAATGAATTCAAAAGCAACAAATTGCAATGTTTTGCGAAGTACGGCTAGCAGCCAACTCCTTTAGACCCGATCTCGCGTAACTCGACAATACGCTGGTTTAGGCGAATACGGCTGCTCCAGGAAGCAAACTAGTTTTCGTGCTGGCTGTCGTCTCAACTCGAAGTAAGCGGCGAGAGCACAGCGAGTGTACGAGCCGTGTACTAATGTCTGCCAAGAGAACACGCGCGCAAGCTCTCGCGACCGTGCCCTTATGACCAAAGTTTGTAGTTGCTGCACGAGCGATGCAGCCGCCCACCATCCATAGGTGCTCCTTCAGCTCGTTACATCTCTGCTTCAGCTACGTTCGTCCAAAGCGCTAGCGCATTTTTACTCGAGCGAAGCACATTCGATGTGCACGGCGATGTTATCGATTTGGGCTTTATACAGGACATAACCGCGACGGCACAACCCCGCCGAAAGGGTCCATATTGCCACAGAAAACTATGACCGCTCAGTGCAGCGCAGGCGTCTCAAGGCGGGTGAAGCGTTGTTGGCGCCGTTGCGACGGGTGAGGCTGGCTGCAGGGCACCGACCGGCCCTAGTGCGCGCGAGCTTTTACCGAACGCCAAAACGCGTGAAGAAGAGAAAGACGGCGTTCGAAAGAGTGGCTCGCGAGGACAACGGACTTTCTGTTCTTTCAGAACTCCTGTGTTTCTCTGGCTTTGGACTCAAGTTCGCCCCTTAATAAGCAGTCTAAATAGAATATCCTTGTTGTGAGATTTTTACATTTTCTGGTGGAGGAGCGGGGTAGATGATGAATAACCGGAAGCCGTGTAGCTTACACCGGTGCACCAAAAGGCCAGCCACCAGATTTGAGGGGGATTCACCAGAATTCAGACCACTTCCCTCTGTGTCAAGGGCATCGGCGACGGAGACAAGCGACACCACCACCATGACAAGCGAAGTTCCACCGGCACAGCTCACCGTAAGCCAATCTGTCATACCAAAGGTGTTTCACGGTGACCCGTTCGAGGACGCCGAAGATTGGTTGGATCATTTCGAGAGAGTGGCAAATATAAACCACTGGAACGAAGAACGCAAGTTGGGCAACTCCTCACAAATTTCGGGAACGAATTCCAGCACATCGCAAAGGGGACAATCATAGCCTTTATTCATAAGTTTTGTGTAGTGACAGAAATATGCAGTCTTAAAACAACGTCGACGAATATGAAACCAACACCTGATGTCTGCTACGGTATATCTGTCAATCCCAACCTTTCACAGATTCAACGTCAACATCTATACGACCTCATACGAGAATTTGACAACTGCTTCTCCATTAGCTCGAAGGTACGGCGCACGAGCATTGCAAAACACAGGATCATAACGGACGAGACAACCAGGCTGGTATGTCTGCACCCGTATCGTGTTTCGCCAAAGAAAAGCAAGGTTATCAAAAAATCAAGTACGGGATATACTTAAAGATGATGCTATCCAGCCTTCTAACAGTCCGTGGGCGTCTGCCGTGGTGCTTGTCACGAAGAAGGACAAGACGCTACGGTTTTATGTCTACTACCAGAAATTGAACGCTGTGACTAAACGTGATGTAGTATTCCCCTTACGCGCAAAGTTTTTCTCCTCACTAGATCTGAAAAGCGGATATTTTGCAAATCGAAGTTGATGAACGCTATCGTGAGAAGGCTGCTTTTGTTACTCCGGACGGACTCTATGGAATTTAAAGCTCTCCCATTTGGTCTCTGTTGTGCGCCGGCAACGTTCAAGCGAATGGTGGACACTGTACTTTGCGTATTGAAGTGGCAGTGTTGTTTAGTGTACCTAGACGACGTGATCTTCGCCGCTACATTCGAGGAGCACATGAAACGTGTGCGGTCAGTCTTATAGGTGATCGATTCAGCAGATTTAACAGTCAAGCCAGAGAAATGCCACTTTCGTTTTGAAGAACTGCACGTCATCAGCACCCAGGATGTTCGCTCTGATCTCGATAAGACAGCCGCCGTCGCAAGCTTTCTGGTACCAACAGAAGAAAACTCAGCACGGAGATTGCTTGGTCTGTGTGCTTATTACAGGCGATTTGTCAGAAATTTCTCGAAGATCGCAGAACCCTTAACGAAGCTTACGAGAGAAGATGTGCTATTCCATTGGCAAAACGAGCAACAAAGCACCTTAGACGAATTAAGAAAACGACTGGAAAAGCCCCCAATTCTTGCTCATTTTGACGAGACAGCAGACACAGAAATACACACGGACGCCAGTAACATCGGTCTCGAATTCATTCTAATACAGTGGTAGAATGGCGAAGAAAAGGTCATATCATACGCCAGCCGGCCTCTATCGAAAGCGGAGGCCAACTATTCAGCCACAGAAAAAGAATGCCTTGCCGTCATCCGGTTCATCAGTAAATTCCGGCCGTACCCTATAGAGGTCAGGCTCTGGAGTTTTGCAGACACGTAGCGCCACCTGTCGGAGCAGTTTTGGGTAGTGCAAAGTCCGACTCCCTTGCACAGTTTGCTGGGCAACTGGCGAGTGCGAAACAACGATTGAGCTAAATATTAGGTGTGTTGACGCATTGAACACTCAGAAAAAGAGCTACGAATATCTCTCCGCTAGTTGGACGGGCAACCGAACCGCCATGAAGTGCTTGCCAGAACGACGGCGAAAGCAAGAGCAGACGCAACATATCCGCGCGCTACGAAAAAAAGGCCTCAGTGGGGGCTATTGTTGCGTTGCGAATTGCCACGGACGTAAAGGTCTTCTGTTTTACCAATTTCCGTAGCTTTTGCACGAGCAGAACCGTGAGAGCGCTGCATACGGGCCATTGCGAACGTGTTGGGTTAGCGAATTACTCGCGTTCTCCAAAGCCGCTCGCATGAGAAAGTGTGATAATGTGGCTATCCTGTTATTGTTTTGAGCAGCCTTGACATAGAACCATGGTAACCTTGACTATGAAGCTCAGCAGAGCTTCAGACCGCGGTGCGCGCCGTGCAGCGGTTAAATGCAGACTAGCGAAGGGCACGATAAACATCGCGCTCTCCGCAACCACCTGACCTGGTCGTCACCACACAGCACCATGCACGTACGCACGGAAGGCTCAAAGTTCCAGCTTTAACTAGCAAATGCTAACACGTGCGTCATACAAGTAAATCGCAAAATGTTGGCCGTGACCACCGTCAGGTTTTTCTTGCCCGTGGTCTCCACGATTGCCGTAGCTATCTCGGAGGCCATGGTTTTGCCTTCGCTTGCACACGAGAAAGTGGACACAAACGTGTTCCCATTTGCATAATTCATACACAAACGGAAGACAACCGTCAACAGAACATTTCACGATGCGTAATAAAATAGTTCAACGCACAGGAAGCGAGAGATGGATGGAGAACGCAAATGCTAAGGCGAAAATCGCCGGGGTCGGGCCTGATAAAGCGAGCTTCGTACCACTGATCGTAATACACATTGCTCGTGTATGAAATAATCACTTTGTGATGAATTACATACAAATTTAACGCTTTAGGCGTTCCAGAACGCACGTCGGAGTGCCTCGAACTCGATGTCATGTGATGCTCGCTTGTACTCGCGAGTTGCAGTACTAAGTGAAACATCTTTTTGCATTGTACACGCAGTTCGCTTTCATGAGCTTCCTACTTCTTTGACGCGAGGGTGGATTGACGGAAGAAGCTGTCCAGGTCCTTCATTTTTCAGGAAACCGCGCCTCAACACCAACGAAAGAGGGGAGTTCTGTAGTGGCCTATGCACATTCGCTTGCGGATGGCTTTCTTTGCGCACTACTCAGTTATAGCCAGGTCGGCGATGATAGCGCTGGTGGCGGCGTTTTTCGCAGCGCCGCCTGGGCAGAGTCTGACGTCTATACGGAGACCTTTCAAGGCAGTCAGCCTTGTCCTTTGCTGGCTGGCGAACCTCAAGGACCCATCTGGATGATTGGCAAGGTGGATCCTGAGACTGCAGGAATATGGCATAACTGTGGCGTACCGATCTGAAAGGAAGCATACCGATGCTGACTGTTTGTCACAGGCGCCTGCAGACACAGCACTATCACAAGACGAGGCATTTCCGTTCCTATGCATTGTTGAGACTACTCAGCCGAATATCAACGCGCAGACGAAGAATTGCTCCCGCTCATTTAACACCTGAAAGGAGTCAACATACGAATGCCCCGCATATTTTCTCGTAGCCTCACATCGTTCTGCCTCCGAGAAGATTTTCTCTACAAGAGAAACTTTTATGCCTAATCGTGAAAAGTTCGTGCTTATTGTTCCTGCAACTATGCGGCAAGAAATACTACGAGTGTGCCAAAATGAGCCCACAACTAGACGTTTGGGCATGAGTCAAACGTTTGCTAGAATCAGTCTGAATTATTATTGGCCTAAGTTATTAACTTCAGTACAGCGCTATGTTAAGACATGCCGCGAGTGCCAACGACAAAAAACACCAACTATTAAACCTCCGGGCCATCTACAACCTATAGATCCACCAAAAGCATCATTTCAACAAGTTGGCATAGACCACCTTGGAGCCTTTCCGACCTCTTCACTCGGCAAGAAATGGATCGTTGTGGCGACTTATTATCTAACCACATACGCAGAAACAGACTCCTTGCACTGTGAAACGGTGGCTGAAGTTGCTTAGCTTTAGAAACGAAGCAGCTTAAGGCCGAGTTCAATCCGGTGGTGGTGGTGTGCGTCCTGACCACCCTTACTGCGGATGCGTAAAACCTCTCCACACACCTCCTCTCCTACGCTCCCCCCTATCTCCCCTCTAGGCATCCCTCCCCGCGACGGCCACACCACCACTACTACGCATGCGCGTCCCCTCCCCCCCTCTCTTTCCTCTCCTACCCTCAACCCCCCTCTCTCCCCTAGGCATCCCTCCCGTGGCGTTTACACCCCCACTGCGCATGCGCGTCCCCTCTCCCTCTCCTCTCCTATGCTCCCCCCTCTCTCGCCTCGCAACGCCGACGCAGGCAGCGTCTGCTAGCGAGCTTATTGATTGAAAAACCGACTGCTCGCGCTGCACAACTGTTCACTGGCCACCCCGTATATATAGGCACTGAATCTTGACCTGCAAGGTAGTTCCGGTGGGAGATTTGTCCTGTACGTTGCTGAACAATAAAAATTCGCAGCGTGCGCGTTAACTAAAAGCGGACTGCGGGTCTCTGTGTCCAATCGGATGCGTCTGTCTCTCATTGCCCATTAGCAGCGATTGGCATGTTCCAGTAGGAAACAACGGTCCATCACTGCGTGCTTTGCGCCTCCTCAGGTTTCTCTCCTGCGCAACGCCGCGATGAGCGCCAGCGTCAATGCCGCCGCCTGTGTAAGCGTTAGCGCCCGCTGCTTCGCATCTGTTCCCTTTAGGGAACCATCGCATGGTTCCCTTTAGCAGAAAATGGTGTAATTTTTTGTACACAACATAGTTCCCCGGCATTGCGCTCCAACTACAGTCATTACTGATCGCGCAACTGCCTTCACGGCGGAACTTATGCAGTGCCTGCTGGACACGACTCATCCTGTTGATAGAAAAACCACCGCATATCATCCTCAAAGTAATGGTATGACTGAGCGGCTGAACAGAACTCTAGCAAACTTGATATCGATGTACGTCGACGTTCAGCATAATAAGCGGGATGAAATTTTACCCGTCACATTCGCTTATAACACCGCCGTACAAGAGAGCACCAAGGTTACCCCAATTCAACTAGTTTACGGTCGTGCATGGAACGACATGTTACCGATAAACCAAGATGACTACCCCCTGATCTTGACAACTTTCTTTCTCCAAAGAGCGGCAGAAGCCCGCCAGTTAAAATGGTACGGAATATGTCCCCAACAGCAAACCGAAGCAGACCGCTACCACCGCCGACGACGTGAAACGCGGTACGACATTGGGGACGAAGTGTGGATATGGACCCCAATACGACGACGCGACCTATTCGAAAGACTAATTTGCCGATATTTTGGTACAGCGACTCAGTGACCTGGTTTATGAAGTCAAGCCTGCACGACACGCGCGTTCGAGACGACGCAACCCGGCGGAGCGCGTACACCTTAAGCATATGAAGACATATTACGACAGACACGCAGACTAGCCACAGCAACAACCCACTGTTATACTACTTCATTCCTCCGAGCCCGCCCACAAAAGGAACTCAGCATGCGGCCTCATCGTACGCATCGGGGCGATGCGCCTTGAGATGGGGGGATATTGCCACACAAAACTGTGATCACTCCGTGCAGCGCAGGCGTCGCAAGGCGGGCGAAGCGTTGGTGGCGACGTTGCAGGGCCAGGCAGTATCGAAGATACATGTATCTTACATGCTATCTTAGATACTCTCTCGGGATCTTGTATTTGTATCGCGATACGTCTCGCAACACGAGTATCTGTATCTGTATTTCCGATACTTTCAAAAATGTATGGTTTATCTTAAGATACCAGATACTGCTATAGAGTCACAGCCGTGCGAAACCATAATCGATGACTGAACTCCCCTTCTCAAGCCGGTACTGGCGCCACACTGCCACCTGAAGAAAACTAAGGGCAGTGAAATAATCTTTTCTGTCACTGCCCACCAGTAGGGGCTGGCGATGATGTGTGCAGATCCCTTTTGGTGAGGCAGAACAACATGACTGCGCTTGCGCAGTCTCGACAGAAACAAGTGCGCAAACACAGACGTTCGCCCGCTTGTCCACGTGCCTTTTGCTTTCTCAATTTTTTTCCCCTTTTCAGTTGTGTTAGTGCCACCACACTTACTCTTAGCCACTTACCAGTGCCGCGTACCACAATGCGTGCAGCGGTCGTCGTACAAATTCCGATGCCGATCTCGTGCACGATACTGCGTTACGAAATCTGAAGCACGGGGTTGCTTTTTCCATCTCGTGGTTTTCACACATCAGCGATCTGAAGGATCTTGTGCATGTAAGTTTGAATTGCATGCGATTGACTTATTCGCAAATAAGATTTTAACTATAGCACCGCCGGTGCCGATGCTAGATATAATAGAGCAAGCGTTTACCTAAGAGGCGATATCTTGGCGTACCACGTGGTTTTCTTCCTGCTATTCCACTTCAAACAGCTCTTGATATCATATGATAGCACAAGGGCTTTCTTAATTGTCCTTCTTTCGCGTCTCATATCTTACCTAGGGCTACTGTGTTTTGTTTTTTTTCAACCTGGTAACCGCAACGTGTCTTTTCTAAAGTGCAGCCAAATAAGCTGTGTGTTTTATCCTTACTTTAACTGTCTTCTTTATTTCTGCTCCTCTTTACCCACTTTTATTCACTTGAGATTACTCTTTTTCCAAGGCGATTTGGGAAACAAATACGGCATTATGTGGGCGTGCATTAAGTATACAGTACCAAACAGTGTGCTTATGGCTTGGCAATATCGCGAAGTTGAGTTTTCATTATTTTAATGTAAATAATTAGGAGCCGTCTAAAAGATCTTAGGAAGGGGATTCGAGAAAGATTCTTATACCAAATGGTCCACTTTTTCATTAGCGTGCCAACGAGTCATTTCAGGCAATTTTTCCATAGGCAATGCATTGTTTTATTGTCTAAGCTCTAAAGGTAATATACTCCATGCTTACTTGTCATAGCTATTATGGCAGTGCCACCTGTATCGCGTTTCTTTACTTTTTTCACTATGAATGTTCGATACGGAACGGCTTTTATATTTTAAAATTTTATAGTTTATTTTATATTTCAAAAAACTGTGTAGGGTGGTGCATATCCGACGGCCACTATGGACATCATGGAGGTGGCAGTTACCCAGGAGTGCATGCCTTTTTCTCCTATCATGTAAACAAGTTATTTTCTAAACTATCTATTTTCTAAGCATATTCATTTCTGAAGCAATTTTTCGTCTGATGAATGGCCGACAAACCGCGGTGAGTTGAGCCAGGCAACCTATTCACCAACCTTGCAGCACTCAACGGTTGGCACATAACTAGCCTCGTATATGTAGTGCTACGTGGTGTAGGCAATAAAGCAATAGCACTCTTCTACCACTTCAACCAGAACTCGGAAACAAGTGGCGCAAGTTGGAGTTTAAATGCTTAGGATGACGCTTGAGCTTCGCCTTCAAGAGTAGATCGCGATAGCTTTTTTGGGGCCCGTGCGCATCGCGCAACCCCGTGCTGCAAGGAAAGAAATGCTTGCTCGCGTAACATTGGCCATTTCAAATTCATTTGTATGCCGGCGCATTCGGGAAACCCTGGCGATGGTGCCACCGATTCTTTAGCCAGGGGGTTGCGAAACCGGACACAGGTGGTTCTCATGGAGGGGTTTCTCGAAGTGGAGTGTGCGTGCACCTTTGCTGAGCACACAGCCAATTCTCGTGCTGAAAGGCAAATACTCCGCCCCCCTCCCAACCCTTTCTTTTTTTTTTTGACTACCAGGGAAGGGCAGCTATGACGCCGTCTGCAAACGCGGACCTTACTTGCCCCTTCCCTCCTCTCCCACTATCAACCCATCCCGCCTTCGTGCCCACTCTGCAATGCATCGAGGGCAAACCTCACGCATATTGTCCTGGCTAGACTAAGAACACGGCGAAACGCATTGGTGTGATCGCCAAAGCAGTAATTTGTTGTGAAAACGCATGCCCAGATGTAATATTAGCGTTAGTTGACAATTTTGAAAGGTGGGTAGAGAGCATAGCCCGTCGTATTTGCCACAAAGCAGCTGCGCTAAAATTTTGTTGTGATGAGTCTCACTGCGTAATTCTATGTATATTGCTTCGAGCTAAATAAGAAGCTACAAATGACACTGGTTACATGCATTATGAAAAACTGTTGTAATTTTGACTCGACAAAGAAGTAGCATATTATCAAAGTCTGGTACAATGATAGACAAATACGTGTTTTTTGAAGGAAAGCAAATGCCATGGACTTTTCATTGCCCATAATCTTGATATATTTGTACCCCGGTTTATCACGAAAGAAATGTACGGGCAGGTGGCTAAATGTGGACACATTCCAAACACTTAAGGCCTGAATTGCGTAGTGGTGCGACATCGAAATGTACGCTCTCGTAGATGTCCTACCATTTCACGCTAAAACTTTTAGTCAAAATTGCATTTACAGAAAACTAAATTGAATTTAATTGAAGTGTAGAAATTATGTGTTTAAACAGACCGGTTTCTGTTCCATATTTATATCAATATTTGAGCCTATGCCATAGAAGTGACATAAACTCAAACCTGCGGCACGCCCTCATCAGACATCAAAAAGTCGCAATAAGTACCCGCTAACCTTTGCTTACCTATATTTACTGTAAATAAACTCTTGGTGCTATTTAAAGTAATGCACTTGATGTTTCCATCTGATAGATGGCGCCACACCACAAAATATTTACGGAAACAAATGGTATGAAAGAGTGTCAATGAAGACAGTGTGGCTGTTCGAAAAGCCGATAATCAAGGGTACCTAACATTTATTTGAAAGCTATCTAAATTTAGCGAGCACTGATCGTATGCGAGTAAGCGCGTAAGTTGAATTCGATTGAGTATCGCACATTCCCCGAAGCAGTATCTCGGCGGAGGAGGAACAGGAAGACCATGTCTTCAATGACAAAAGCTGTATCTTGAATTCTTTGTGAAATCAAACTATGAATAAACGAACTCCCGTTATTATAGCGCGATATTTACACATTCAATATTTCTTCCTGTCATTTTTATTGCTTATTTTCCACCTGTCGAACGTTTTCTCAACTTTTCCAGTCCGCTGAATTTTTCTTAATTACTTGCAAGAACGTTTAAACTATTTTTATACACTACACATACTATTGAAAGTCACACTATCCTATTTGTTTACTGATGACGTTGACCGTCCTCATCGCTCTATTTAAAGGCCCAATCACCCTTACTCGTGCAGTGCCGTTTAACTCTTGGTGCAATTTTAAGTTATGCGTTTGATGTTTACTACTGACAGATGGAAACACACTTCCTGATTCACTTAAATATGATAAGGAAAAGGAACAAACTGATGTGTAGAGGCCTCGTAGGCCGTTTGTTCACAACAAATGAAGATCCGCGGCCCTAGTGCATATTCGTTTGTGATTGCGAACAACGGGCCTGTAGGGGCATCGAACGATCACTTGGCATTCATTCACTGGTACATTTACCCATTTTAGCGATGATCTCCATACTCATACTTTATAATAAGCCGTGCTTTTCAGTTGGTTTCCTATCCAAGGATGATCGAAAAATATATGACTACTAACGTTTTTTTTCAGAAAAAATATGCGGACTGCAGAGCGAAGAATGGCACGCCTATCAACGAAGGATCGCTGTGTGGAGTATGTATATCGTCGATCAATATATTACAAAATTAGTTTATTAGAGTGTCACAAATATAGGGAAAATGCGTTTGGCGGATGGGAAGCAGCAATTTAGGGTGGCGCAACAAACACGCTTTAATCACTGAACGGAAAACCAAATAAAATTCACAGCACTCATCAACTATGAGAGAAAAAAAAGCGAACAAGCCACCCCAAACACCCGCTAACAATACTCAAGTTCAAGAAATGTTAACTCATTATTATGTAGTGCTAACTTTAGTTAGGCCACCTTGGCTTCGTGATCGTTGGACAAGTGGAACGTTCTTGCCCTCTACTGGTGCGCAGAGATTCTTCAAAGTCCTAAGCCAGTGAGGTCGCGCCCAGGGCCGATGATATTGTCACATGGTAGTGATGAGGAAGAAGGCTACAGTCAGGTGGTACAGAAACGACATACTTTACTGCGTTAAGTTGTCCTGAGAAAACTAAGAAACTTCAAGGACAAAGAAGTCACGCTGTACACTAATAGCGACAAAAGCACTCGTGGGCCTTCAGTAATAGGATCATCGGCGGAACGCGTCCTCTCTTATACATCAGTGATTGAACTTTCTATATCACTCCTGCTCGCGAAAGCTCCCGAATAAACTTGACCAGTCGCGTCCTTCGCCTAACCTTAAGAGGACAATCTGCGAGAATCGCGAAGCTTCCCAAACATAGCCTCGCAGCCTACGCCGAGCGGTGCAAACAGTTTTTGTGGGTGGAACCCGATCACATCAAAATTAGGAAATAAGAAGCATGTCAGTACTGACGATCCTGACACAATCGTCGAATTGTGTAGCAGCCGGACAAGCCGCCGGTGTCAATCGCTTCATTCCCGGTCGCTGTCGATGACGTGTTAAGAAGACCTATCGGGTTAGGCACAGCGACTGGCTCCGCTACCAGTTCCGTCGAGTGCCTTGCTTAACAAGAAGACGTGTAGCTCCTGGCACTGCTGCTGGCCGACCACAGCAGAGGAACTGCTGCGAGGGTGCCCATAACTACCCTGAGAACCTGCAACAACTTTGAGAAGCAACAACTTCGAAATGTGTGGCTCTGTTTAGCGAGCTTATGCCCTGTGGGAATCATAACTTCCGGCCTAACTTCTTGCCGTACGAGAGCCCTCGGATTTCTCTCGATTTGTACTCCAGAGTGCGTTTCCATAAACTAGGACCTTGGTCTCTTGGCGCCCCGTAGGACTACGCCTGCAGCTTTACAGTCGCTAACGCACACCCTGGTCCCTGGCAGCAGGGGTGGAATATTGCGGACAGCATGCCGGTGATTGAAATTATTTCCTCTGTTACTCCCTCACAGCACGATCTTCGTCGCGAACTCTTTTTCAGGTTAATGACCTTGGCCAAAAGCTTTTTTGAGGTTCAGTGGCATCGTAGTGCGTAGTCGCCAGCCCATCAAAAGCTCGTCCGCAGTTTTTCCCATAGGTCCAGGGGTATCCCTGTATAGGTCCAGGGGTAGCCCTAGTAAAGCGATGTATGGGTAACGGGATTTCTGAATGAGACCCTTTATCGTATTACCCATCCTCTCCACCTGTCCGTTGGCCTGTGGATATCTCGGGCTCAGCGTAACATGTCGGAACCCGTATTCTTGGGAAAAGGAGAAAACGAGTGGAAAGCTGATGAGCTAAATTGTGTTCCATTATCTGGGAACACTATTTCAAGAATACCGTGCTGTGCAAAGATGCTTTTAAGATGGTTTGCTACATGATCACTAGTAGTCGATTTCAGACGTGCTACTTCTGGATATCGAGACAGGTAATCAACAACGACCGGATAGTCCGCACCCTTGATTTGGCAAAGATCAATGCCAACTTTCTGCCAAGGCAGCATCAGAGTCTCGGATGGAATCATTGGTTGTGCAGCCTGTTCTCGTGACATGCCGCATCCTCGGCAGCTGGTTACTAACTTCTCTAGTTCTGAGCTCAGTTCCGCCCACTACACGGACTCGCGCGCACCCGCCCGACATTTAGTGATACCCTGGTGACGATCATGGAGACGACTGATGACTTCGGCGCATTGACGATGCGGTATGACAAGGCGCAGGCCTTTCATCAAAACTCCATCACACATGGAGATTGTCAGCCTGGATTGCCAATATGGCTGCAGATTGGACTGAAGAGAGCGATATTGTGGCCACCCGTTTCGACAGAAACGAACCAAGGTTTGGCACACTGTATCTTCTGCCTGACCATGCTTAACTTTCTCGAAGCCGCTAACTTCAGCCACTGTACCGACGCAACCTTTAGCAAAGCACTCAATTTCGGACAGAGACAGTGCTTGAGGATCGTTCTGATTCGATTGCAGTTTAGCCCTTGACCAAGTATCTGCCAAGAGCAGATTTTTTCCCGGCACGTACTCAACCTGAAACACGAAGCGTACTAGCCTCATTCGGAAGCGCTGAATACGCGGAGGGAGCAAATCGAGTGGTGCTCTGCCAAGCGGCGTTACGAGTCGTTTGTGGTCAGTCTCGAACTTTGCTTCGAGTCCTCTGAGATACCCCTCAAACCTCTTCGCTGCCCATGTTAGGGCTAAAGCTTCCTACTCGATCTGTGCGTACCTGGAATCTGTTGGCAATTACGACCTGGAGGCAAACGCCACTAGACGGCGCTCACCATCACCTTGCTCTTGGAATAATACGGCGCCGAACCCAAATGAAGAGGCATCGGCCGAAACTATTGACGGATGCCTTGGGTCATATTTGGCCATGCAGCGATCAGAACACATCTGTTCCTTGATGCTACTCAGAGCATCTTGAAGCTTAGACCATGTACACTGTCGGCACTTTTGCAAAAGTTCTCGCAGAGGAGCCCTTATCTGAGACAGATTAGGAATAAACCTGGCAAGGTGATTAGCCATTCCAAGAATTCTACGCACACCACTTATGTCCCGAGGTGGATCTAGGTTTTTGAGAGCATCTACTTTCTTCGGGTCCGGTTTCATGCTTTCGTTATTGATGAGGCATCCTAGAAACGCTACTTCCGTCACCCCGAAGGAATACTTCATTTTGTTTGGTATCCTGCTTTTTTTTTCAGCTTTTCCAATGGTTTCTCAAGATGCTGGTCATGTTCTACCTTTGTGCTTCCAAAAATTGGTATATCATCGATCAGATTGACAACGCCGGGCATGCCAGTCCGGGTTTCGGACATCCTTTTCTGAAAGTACTCTGGTGCCGATGTGACACCAAAAGGTAACCTGTGAAAGCAATACCTTCCGTATGGGGTTATGAAGATGGTCAACAGCTCACTGTAATGGACAACTTAATTTGGTAAAAGCCAAAATTCCCGTCTAAATTTGAGAATACTGTTGCATCACACAATAACCCTAGCGTCTCATCCACAGTGGGCAGCACATAAGGTTCCCTAATTACATTTTTGTTTAGGTGTGTTAAATCCACATGAATTCATATAGCTCCTGATGGTTTGAACACAGGAACCATTCCCGCGCACCATTTTGAAGGCCCCTCTACTTTTCTTATTACGCCCTGTTTTTTCATGTCATCCAATTCGTGCTTTACAGAATCTCTCATTGGAAGAGAGACGCGGCGCGCCACGTGAACTGCATGGAGCACAGACTTCGGCTTCAAACTGATCATATGCTCTCCCGATAGCGTACTAATCCCTTAACAGGTGAGAGTACCGATGCTCCCAAAGTCCTGAAAACGTTGCGCCGTCAACGAGCTTAGCGACACCTAGCCGTTCTGAGACTTCTAAACCGAGAAGAACGAATCGGAACGAAGCCACGACAAATACTGTCTGTTTGATGGTTGCCTGCTTCCAAGTAATAATGGCAGTGAATTTTCCCAAAACATTTAATCGATTACCACTTGTCCCATTAGAACTATGCCCGTTTTCTCTAACCTTGATGGGATCCCAGGGATTGTTGAGGGAACCACCGCTACCTCAGCACCCGTTCCTACTTTTGCGGAAACTGGCGTTCCATTAATACACACTTCAATAAACCTGAAACTCGCGGCTCAGTTATCAACAGTACCGAGAAAGTACAAGGCGTTGTTTTTCTGAACTGAAGGCAGTCCTACCTTGCTGGTTGTGAAGTCCTTCTTGCGACTGACCGCGCTGAAATGTCCCTTCGAGTTGCAGTGGTAACACTTAAGTTTGCTGCTTTAGCTGGGCACGCCGGTCTTGGATGCGACGCTTCTCCGCAGAAAGGACACCGCTTACCGTCAGGCGCCGTGCCTCTGACGCGATGCGTTTGAGGCTGCTTTCGAAGAGGGTGCGAAGAGGCGCTCTTCTTTTCGACTGCGTGCACGTCTGTTTCCACTGTAGTAACGGACGAACTGGTGTCGTTTCGCAGCTCTTGCTGTTGCTCGTGTACTGCTTTTTTGAGACGGGCCTTGGCAACGGCACTTGCTAGCGTGAGGTCGGCGTGCATTTGCAGCGTTTCGGGGAGCTTCGCGTCCGTGAGGCCAACGACAAAGCGGTCGCGGATCATTCTCTTTTTGAAAGTGTCGAGGTCGCACCTGTCTGCACGAGTGTGGAAAAATTTCACGAAGTTGTCGACAGACTCGCCGGGATTCTGGCTTCTGCGGTGAAAGCAAGCGCTTTCATAGACGACATTGCGTGGCCACGAAGTGCTTGTCACACTTCTCTATGACAACCTTGTGTTTCTTGGCGTCGTCTTCGGACAAGTTGATGGTATGAAACCTCGTCCTCGCTAGTCTTCCCATTGTGCACAGCAGAGTCCTGACTTGAAATTCCTCGCTGCAATCGTTCAATCCGGAGGAAAACCGGCAGTCATCGAGTTCTTGCGACCATGCTGGCCATTCCGACGTTCTTTCGAAGTTGAAGCTTGATGACTGCTGCATAGGGAACATTCTGGAGCAAGTCCCTGTTGACTCGTCACCAGACATGCTGGTGTCGTCATATTCTTCGTAGAGCAATCGTGAAAGACGAAGAAGTACCGCGTGATGGTACTTTCTTGACGTCAGCCGGGAACTTCTGACACTGTCGCGTTACTACCACCGTGTCGGGGCAGACGCGCAGGAGAAAGAACACAACAGGCGAGCGTTCAAGCACCAAAGCGAAGTGCCCGCAGTTTATCCACCTCGTGCACTGGTATGGTGGCGCCACCGCTAGGCAAACGCGGTCGCACCCTCATGCAAACCGCCATAGGATCCCATGCATTTTGAATGAAGTTTGCGCATCCGTTGTGCAAAAACAAACGAGCGCCATCTCTCGAAAATATTTCACACCGACGACTAGACACCTCCTCGCTTCCACCGCCTTCGTTTCCTTCAAGTCAACTCCTCTCTCCCCCTTTTTTTTTTATTTCTTTCGGTTACCGTGGGAGCGCGCCCTGTGCGGAGGTGCGGTCACCAGCGCACCGAACATGACCGGGAGGGCTCGTCGGCTCGTCGCTTCCGTCGTGTCTTTCTTCGGTGTTGCGAAGTTAAAATTGTGCAATGGTGGTGGCCACACGTCGGACGGTCAGCCCTGACTTCTCTCAGGTGCCATCGCATCAACGGAAATGCTTCAGATCCTTCAGTCGTGCACTTTTGTTCGTTGGCTGTACAAGATGGCCTCCTACAAGACGGCGTTTTTCTTTGACAGTCAATTATGAGTGTAGTTTTCGGCGTAGCAGCGGTTTGATGACCCGAGAAGGGGAACAGGTGCGACATCGTGGGAACCGCTGATATGACGGTAACCTTTACGACGTTACTGTACGCGCACGATTGTGCTACAGTTGAAACCACCACCGTGGTTGAAACACCACGCCTGGCTTCGCGCGTCTGCTTCATAGCACTGTGTGGTAGCAAGTGCGTTGTTCTGTTTCGTCGGTTAATATTGAATTGCAGTTGGAATACAGTTTTTACAAAGGTAAGTGAGGCTGTAAGTAGTCGCCCTTCTTTACGCTCGCTAGTGCACGAACATTACTTCTAGAATCGCATTTTTATGTGGAGTTTCACGTACCAAAAGAGAATCTAGCATACGAGAATCTGGCTACACGCGTACACATTTCCTATATAAATATGAGTAATGCCGCGTGTGCGCGTTTCCTATATAAACCTGAGTAATCTTCTGCGTAATTTAAAGCACATGTGATAGAGGATCGTGGCTTCAACGGCGAAAGTGATTAGATTTTCAGAAATATGTGGTTGTAATGCAGTTCGAAGTTTCTCAATTTTTTGTACGGTCTGTGAAATAATAATTAAAAAAAAACAGTGCGAATGATTGTGGGTCATTTACTATATTACTTTCACACATTATTATGCAGCTGTGTGGCGCCTGTTACAACGTCAAGTTAGCTAACCGTTTTCTTTTTTTGGCCGTATAGTTAAGTGCTGTACAAAGATGAGAACGTGTGTCTTTTATGCGTTTCCTAAGCAAGCATACAACCGCGATGTACATTGTTGTTGTGCTGTTTAGAGTGTTTAATAAAACAAGAAGTCTCTTTTATGTTGCAAAAGTTTTTTATTTCGTCTGTGTTAGCAGATCACGCGAACAACTTCAACGCATGCACGTTAGAAACGCATGTATTGCATCACGCACGTGCACAGTAATAATAAACGGGCCTGTCATTTTCAAACAAATAAAATAGAACAATCGACGTAACAAACGTCACAGCTGTCTAGTGGAGCAGCGTCGGCAGTGCAAATATCAAACCAGAATGTAAATTGAATAAATAGAAGAAACGGTTAGTAGCGGGCGCTTTGCGCAAGAGGCCTATGAGCCGCGCGTTGCCGCGTTTCGCCACCGTTCGCCGTTGGTGGCGCCACCTGTACAGCTCAAAGCAGCAGCGCATGAGGTGGATTGTGCGTCCATCTTTTATAACACCAGTGGGCGGAGCAGTGACCGGCGAGTCCAGACGCCGCAGCCGTCCGGGAACGTGGGCGTCGCTGGATCGAATAGCAGACCACGCCGCTGCGTCCCGACGCACGTTCCTCGAAGCGCTGGCCGCGTTCGATGCGACGCCACAGATGGAGGAGGAGGAGAGGTTGAGGAAAGGAAAAGACGCAACTTCTGCAGCCCTAGTTGGGAGCACGGCTCAGCGCCGCCACAGATGACTTGGCTATCGTGCTGCGCCACATATACAAATAGCGCATTATCTCTCTCCCGCTCTACGCTTAAACGCTTTCCTATAACTTCTAATGCTCGTGACGTCTGGATCTGGCCTTATAAGTATCGCAGTGAATTGTGGATCTACTGCCGCAAAATCGCAGCATCTGCTAGTGAAAAGCGTATCTTCAGGTAACTAAGCTGATGCAGACACCAAGTTTCAGCTCTTCTTGCTCATAGTTCCTGAATTTTAAGGCGATAGCGTAAAGAGCTCGTTTTGCAGAAATTGCGGTATCGGTGTCGGTGTGGTTGCATGTGAGCGAGAAATGATCATCTTATCCGTGAGTGAAAAATCCGGAAAGACGCAAACAAAATAAATGCTAAAAATCTTCGGTTGGAATAAGAATCGAACCCAGGCCCTCTGCGTGGCAAGTAGGTGTTGTACCACCGAGCCTCGAGAGTGCTCGAAAGTGCGTTGGAAAAAAAAAACTATATGAATATCATGTAGTTAAAGAAGTCTCCTTCTTAAGGTAATAATTGTATATTTCAGGATAAGTGCACTAATACAAATTGTAACTTATCATGGTACATATGGAGCTGCATTGCACAGATTGTTTTGATATGTTGTTTTTTATTCTTTGGAATATTTCCACGCTGGCCTTTCTGTGGGGCTATTCCTTATAAAGGGATGCCGTTCGACAAAACTGTCAACAGTTCAACTATTCATGGGTACACGCTTGCAAGCGTAGTAAATGAACTATTCTCGTTCAATCTTGGCTTTCAAGATGGTAGTCCGTCCTTAGCCCTTCCAGCACCTAGCGCCTAGTTAATGCTTTGATGAACACGGCGGGAAGGCAATAAATATTGGAGCAAGTTGCTGCTCCATAACCTTATAAAACTTTTAAGTGCAGACAGTTTCATCTAAAGTAGAATGACGGAATAAAGGGAAGAGTAGAAGAAAACATCATGATTACTTAAAAAAACTCTATATATTTGATCCTCACGAACTCACCCTTTTCTTTATTTTTCTAGATCACTTATAGAAAACGTGGCTTTAGGAGAAACATTACTATACTGTATAAAGCTGCGTTGTTTCTTAGCATGTGCTCCTTAAGTTTATTGCACTGTTGGCGCTTCTTTTTTTTAACTATGTAAGCACATACAATATTTACTGTCTCGTCGCAGCGATATATGATGGTCACCCGAAAAACTGCGACTGCAGTTTTTAAACTAGTGTTGCGCCCATTCAGGCTGAGCCTCTCTTACGCGCTTTAACATCAACATACGGTGCGGCTGTCTATTTCAGTTAGCCGTTATAGTGGAAGCAAGAAAAGCCAGCATTAAGGAAACTTGTGCCGATGGTGTCTGCAAGAACGGCACGTGTACGAACATCGAAAAAAACCGACTGTGCCAACAGCTGACGGACACGAACCCCCCAACTGGTCAACTATGTTTGAATAAAACTGTTTTAAAGAAAGCTCTTGTGTTTCCTGAAGATATATATTTATCACTCAACAAAATGAGGTGTGCAATCATGGCCACAAGAGCAGGGAACTAGAAAACACAAACGCCGTCTGTCAGCTGAAATGGCACGCTGTGTAAAAAAAAAAAAAGGTGTACGCACAGTTTACATACGCATCCAAACGCATGATACAACTGCCGCCAGTCAGGAACACGTGCAGATAGCACGCGAGAGATAAATGTTAATGCATTACGTTTTACATTTCTGTGAGGTAGCGGATGGCTGACATACACATACATTTCCACTACTATTTATATGCCAATCCCCAAACATTAAGTCTTAATTTTCGTTCATGGGGCGTCACAAAAGCGCGCATTCATCACATGTTTTCCACCTTAGGTACCGTTAAAGTAAACGCCTTATAGAATGGTTCTCTGAGACAAATTTAAAAACATTCTCACAATTGAAGAAGCAAAATATACAACTATTCAATTGCCTGCTCAAATTTTACGCCGTAGATAGGGCTCTCAAGCTTCGATGTTTTAGCAAAAAGTACCGAAGTGCAACCAACCTTATGAAAACTGGACGCCTCCTTGAACCCTTTATTTAACACGATTTAGTAGACAGAATATCACCTTTCACCGACTCGTGATTAGGCTTTAAAAAATACAACGTGTTGCTGCATGCAACATATTGAGTGCTTTCACACTCAATATGTTGAGTGTGAAATATATTGAGTTTCACACTCAATATGTCGCACACTTTGTGTGTGCGTGCTCTCTCCTCTATCTCACTCTCTCTTTCTCCATCTTTAAATCTCCCCCACCCCCTTTCCCCAGTGCAGGGTAGCATACCGGTCCTACTAGACTGGTTAACATCCCTGCCTTTCCTTTCCCTCCTCTTCTTTCCTTCCTTCCTTCAAACTAACGTGAAACATAATACAGAGAACTCTCAGTGTACGAACGTCGGTTTAACGGATACTTCAGAATAACGAGCTTAAAAAATCCCCGGCGGTTTTCTTATGCATTCTATGCAAATAACGTTGAGTTAAACGAATTTCATAATAGTGATTTTCAATTGAACGAACTTGATCCGCAGAAGCGGACTCACATTTAAAATATTTTCTGCGAAGTTTTGTGCTCTGCAGGACTGGCGTAGACGATTCGCGCCGCCCGCAAATTGGAAATCCATCGGCGTCGGTGCAACATAACTAGTGCATGTGGCGCTGCCAAGGCAAAGTGGCCGTGCGGGAGATGAAAATGAGCCGCGTGCGCTTCGACTCCCCCTTTTCTTTCTGTCCCATTGGTTTTGTTCAGCCATCTTCTTTTCAGGTAACAAAGGCGCAGTTCGTGCGCCGACATTTGTAGATTTCGACGAAACGAAAGACTTAGTCTGTACAACATAACCGCTTCCGTTCCGCTTTCTAATATTTTTTTCTTCCTTCCTATTTTGCTCCTTGTTACGAATAATAGTGTTTTTGCCCTTGCCTCTATAATGTTCTGAATCTACCTTGAGGGTAATTCAAATAAATAAATAAATATCCTCTCAGGCTATATTACAAAGTTCCGATACTACACGTCACAGCAACAAGCCGTGCAAGAGCCAGTGCGCAGAAACGTGTACTATCTGGACTGCTTTGTCTCTTCTTTGGCTTTAAGGGCGCCTGTCCAAATGAAGATTACATAATATTTTTCAAAATAAATCGCATTTCGATCCCACTTTTGTCTGGATATCTGTTGTGCGCAATGCAGTTCAATATTCCAGTGAATGTTCAGTTTAGTGAACTTCTACCTAAGTGAATTATTTCCTTGGGTCCCTTGAAGTTCCACTCAATGGAGAGTTCACTGTATACCTTTGTGAACAGTCATACCAAAACGACTCATCAGCCAAACTATTCGTCAACACTTGTTTACACCAAAATGAGGTTATATACATATTTCACTTAACAAGAGCTCTCGCGCATGTGTACACCCTTAATTGACCAAACAGTTACCTCTCGCTTTTCCTTATCGGATGCCTTCTCTCATGAACGGAGCCCTTGTAATGAGTGTTTTTTCATTGCTGCGGGATGCTATTCGACAATGTGTGTCCGAACCCATCCGCACACGAAACGAAACACTTGTGCACTTCCCGCTTAAACAGAAACATAGTGGACTTGCCTTGAACCGAAACCCAGTCTTGCCCCACTTCCCTCTCCGACCACTTGCTATACTGTCTAAGCAATGCTTTACCCTCCATCTCCTCCTTTCCTTTTACTCACCTTCAAATATCTTCTGCTCACTCTGATTTCTCTTGTCCACCATCTTGCAATTCTGCGCTATTCACGGCTATAGTATGCTCTATATATGCTATGCATGGTTTTGCCTACTTGACGCCATACATGGCTATGCTACGCTACAACCTCTACCCTCCTCGTTTCCTGCTTCCTCACCCTCATTTCCCTTTCCAGCGCCCTTACCATACCATACTATACATTGCTATGCTATTCATGGTTTTGCCTGCGTGACGCCAAGTGACTTGAGACAGCATACGATTACAGCATACGACAAACCAGACCCCAAAGCGCTCCTCACTTAAGTATCATCATCACACGCAGATTCATCAATGTGTGCTGCTACTCACGTGACCTCTCAAGGTCCATTGATGATGACTGTAGAAGAGCCACACCGGATCGCTTTCGCCTTCGGGTCGTCTTAGGCAAATACACGCTTTACCCTGTGATTTATTTCACTTGTATTGATAGGTCACCTATCCACAAGACGAACAGCACCACTCTTCCGTGAGAATATAGTTGATGAGCCAGGAAACGTGAAAGGCAGTGTTTAGATTCGGCGATGCCGCTCTTGAAGGTACCTGCACGAACTCACGGGCACGACATATTTTTTACAGCATCTACTGGAATACAGTAAGTTTCAACCAAAAAACATTATTGCATCATCTGCTCAGCTATCTAGAACTTTTACACATAACACGTTTAGGAAACCGCACTTAGACGTGGCCTAAACATGATCATTTGACCGTAAAATGAGAACTAATTCATGGGCGTATGTTGTCCGCTTAAATGGTACTGTTCGTTTCAGGATGTATTTGTCCGTTTTAGTGGTATCTGAAAACAAATTTTTTGAGATAATATAAGCAGTTACGCGATACTTAGCGTAAATAAATCACTCTATATTTTAAACGATGCACATTGCTCAAAGGAGTTAGGGAATATGAACATTACCCACCTCGCAAGCTGGCAATTTCATCCTCTACTTCTTCGCGAAGTGCCATCTACAGCGTTCTACCTCAGGCTCTCTTCAATAAAATAGTGCAGGGCACGTTTAGTGCTTCTCTAGCTGACGTCTGCGCCTCCAGATACCACCACAAACCCTGTCGTCTATGTTTTCTCTTGTGGTAGCAATAAAATAGGCCAACGTAATAGGTCGCACGAGACACGCCGCAAAGTTTTCCCACGAGCCACAAACGCTGGAGCTGCTGAAAACTCGATGTGGCAGCCGCTTGCGATCTATAGCGATGCTGCTATTGAAAACATTATGAAAAATTGTACCTCTTAAGGAGGGCGCTTAAATAAGTAAGTTTTTTTTTAATTCTAAATTTCCACGCAACCGCTTCAATAGTTTTCTTTTTTTTTTAAGTTGTGAAAACTCTTCCAGAAGCCTTTTTACTACGACTTAGACAAAGCAATCATAAGTTTTCGGGTAATATATTTTGCCGCATGATACCGATATTACGCTCAATATTTGCCTCGGAGAGCCCCTCGCTGCTGTTAGAAATTCAACTAGCTCTAACTTGGTTGCTCAAAAGAAATACTGCCAATGATTCAAAAACCATGTCTTGTTTCTCTCTGTACCTTATTTATCTGGCATGCACTATGTGACCTAACTGTACCTTTTTCTGCACACGCAATAAATTTTCATTAGCTGGTCAGCGCTCGTGTCGTCGAATTCTTCGTCCCGCGGGTGTGCCGCGCTGCACATTCAACCAAATATCTTAAAACTCTAACTCACCCAACTTGCTACATTCACCCACTACTCGCTACTGGTCCGATCAAAATAAAAAAGAGAAGAAAATTAAGTAACTGAATGTATAAAATATACACTAAATAAATAATAAAATGCGTAAATAAACAGAAAAAGAAGAAGGGGATGTTTTTTCATTTCATTTCATTTATTTTACCCTCAATCGCAATAGCTTTACAGAGGGGAGTGGGGTACATAAAATAAACTATAAACAAGAGCAAACATAATAACATCAAATAATAAAGATTACAATACATATGAATATTCGATGTTAGTCAATACACTGAATGCAAGTGTAAGTATAAGGCAAAAAGTACAAAAAAGAACATAAGGCAAAAAAGTTCAAAACATATATATACACAATATACACTTCACGCGTCATCCCGTAAGTAATTCTGTATGGTAGAAGAAAACATGTCATGATTTGAAATGAAAACTATGTCCGAGGGAAGTTGGTTCCAGTCGTTGGATGTGCGGTAGAAGAAAACATGTCATGATTTGAAATGAAAACTATGTCCGAGGGAAGTTGGTTCCAGTCGTTGGATGTGCGTGGGACGAAAGAATGATGGAAAGTGTTAGTGCGGCAGCTAATGACGTGTACCTTATGTTGATGATCTAAACGAGCTGAGCGATAGGATGGAGTTGTAATGAACTGAGCTTTCAAAAGTGGATGATTGAATATCTTGTGAAAAAGTATGAGACGAGATGCTTTGCGACGTGACTCAAGTGACTGCAGTGAAAGGGTGTGTTTCATTGACGTGACACTGCTAGTGCGATGGTAGTTAGATAGAATGAAGCGTGCTGCGTTATTCTGTACCATTTCAAGTGAGTGAGTTAAGTTCAGTTGAAAAGGGTCCCAAATGGAGCATGCGTATTCGAGTTTTGGACGAACTAGTGTTTTATACATTGTTAGTTTCACGGCTAAAGTTGCGTCGTAGGTACCCTAGCGTACGGTTGCTATTGTTAATAACGTAGTTAATGTGATGCTTCCAGCTCAAGTCAGATGTTATGTGAATCCCCAAGTATTTATACGAAGTTACAGAATCTAGAGCAGCGTCATTTAAGGTGTAGTTAGTAGGAGGTCCGGTAGTTCGTGAGATGCGTAAAACTTTACATTTGTTAGTGTTTAGGTCCATGCGCCAAGTTCTGCACCAGCTAGCAATATTATTAATGTCAGTTTGCAAAGAACTAGCGTCGGAGTTAGAAGAAATTTCCCGGTAAACAACGCAGTCGTCTGCGAAAAGGTGAATCGACGAAGTTACAACATCGGGTAAATCGTTAATATAAATAAGGAATAGTAAAGGGCCCAACACAGAGCCCTGGGGCACGCCAGAAGTAACAGGAGAAGAGGATGAGCTGTAGCTATTAGCAACAACGAATTGTGAGCGATTAATTAAGAAAAACTCAATCCAAGAAAGAATGCCGCCATCAATATTAAGGGCCCTAAGCTTGTATAGTAGTAGGTGATGATTAATCTTGTCAAAAGCCTTCGAAAAATCTAAAAAAAATGCAGTCGACCAATGAACTCCGATCTAGAATGGCATGTAACGAATGGGTGAAACAAAGTAACTGCGTTTCACATGAGAATGACTTCCTAAATCCATGCTGTGACGTGCTAAAGAACGAGTTTGATTCTAGAAAGGTGACCAAGTTAGAGAAGATTATGTGCTCCAAAAGTTTACATGGTATAGAAGTAAGTGAAATAGGTCGGTAATTAGTGACAGAATGCTTGTTTCCTGACTTGTGTAAAGGAACCACCTTCGCCTCTTTCCAAACGCGTGGCACCACACCTTCATTCAAAGACTGTTGAAATATTTTACACAAGAAAAGAGATGAGACATGTTTAGTTTCTTTAAGAAATCTTGCGTTTATATTGTCAACACCGCAAGCAGAGGACACTCGGAGTGATTCAATTACTTTTACAATTCCATGGGCTTCAGTCACTATAGCAGACATTGATGGATAGTTGCGCTCTGGTAAAGAGACGGTAGCAGAAGTGGACGACACTGAAAAGTTCCGGACAAAATTTTCTTTCAGACGTGCTGCACACTTCTCGGAAGACACGGGAAGGCCGTCGGAGCCAACAAGTACAATTTCACTGTCGTTGGTATTTGTAACAGTTTTCCAAAACTTCCTCGGGTTGCTAACAAGCATTGATGGCAGAGTATTAGATAGAAAGTTCGCTTTAGCATCCGAAACTGCTGACAAATAAACTCGCGCAGCGCTTTCGTAGACACGCCAGCGTTCCTCCGTACCCTGGAGTTTCGCAGCACGAAACAAGCGTTTCTTTTTGTTGGAAAGTCGCTTTAAATATGTATTGTACCAGGGTGAGCAAGAGCTTACAGGTATAGACTTTAAGGGAACAAAGGTGCGAGTAAGTTCGTAGATTTTGTTAACAAACAGATCCCAGTTTTCCTGCACGGTTCTATTATCAAAGTCGAGCAGGTAAACGTCATAAAATAGAGAGAGTTGGTTGTTGATTGCCTCAAAGTTAGCAGCATTGTAGTTGTAGATTACCTTGCGTTTCTTAGTAGCAGTTGGCATGCTGTTGTGTATGTAAAAATGTAACAAACAGTGATCGCTGAGACCAGGAAGTGAGTTTAATGAATGAATGTTCTCGGGCATTGTTGTAAGAATCAAGTCAAGAATGTGCGATGAAGAACTGGTGACGCGAGTTGGGTTATTCACCATCTGCGTAAAATTAAACAAGTTGCATGTATCAAGAAAGCATTGGCCATTTGAAGAAAATGGTACGACTTGTGGTAACGATGACGTCCACATTATGGTAGGATAGTTGAAGTCGCCGAGAATAGTTATCGAAGCAGATCGGTACCGCATTATAATTTCATTGATGTTATCGTGAAACTGCTGAACAAAGCCGATTTCTGTATCTGGGGGGCGGTAACAGACGCCAAAAACAAGCGTTTTATTATTCACAACCACCCCGCACCATATCACTTCCAATGTAGACGTCACGTTTATAAGAAAAGACTTAAAACGCTTTGAAATGGCAAGCAAAGTACCACCACCTTGTCTTCCATCCCTATCGCAGCGATAAATGTTCAACGACTTGGAAATAGTAAAAATTTCGTTATCGCAAACATGAGCATTCAACCAAGTCTCGGTTAAAGCAATCACGTCGGCTTCACAGGAATCGATAATAGCATCAAAAGCGTCACGCTTTCCCATAATGCTACGAATGTTCGTGTAGAGCACCGAAATAGGATGTGACACGACACTGCCACTTCCCCTTGGTGATTGTTACGAGGTGGCATTAGATGTGCGCGCACGTGACAAAAGTACGGTATCAGGCAATGAACGTGCGTGAAAGTCATGGTTGTGATCGGAAGTCGAGTGCACCCCATTTTCGATGCGGAATCCACTACCATTAGTGCGAGAATGCGCAGCAGTTTCGCGAACAATGCCCGTAGAAGCATCATAAAAATAGTTTGTGTGGTTAACAACAAGCTTGTCGTAACGAAGCTGAAAAGCGGGCCTACCAGGCAATGATTTAGCAAAATTGTGCAGCATCTTGCGCGCTGTTCTTGTAGCCTGACAGTAGTCCTCCGATACAGAGACGTTATGGCTTCTCATCTTAGATCGACGTGCCAGCACAAGTTCTTTTGCTTTAAGGTTTGCAAATTTAACTATCACCGGGCCAGTTTTCTCGCGTATGTACGGACCACCTAAACGATGGGCCTTTTCTATTGCATTCGGGTCAAACTCGGCGCCTAGGCTACTGAGAGGCAAGTTAGTAACTGCCTCTTCGGTAGCTTGCCAGGTCTCATTTTTATCAGGCATACCAAAAAACACTAAGTTGCACCTTCGAGCTCTGTCCTCGAGGTCGTTTAAACAGGACACCAACGCGTCATTTGTTTGAGTGATGCTGCCGATAGCTTCATTCGTGACCTGCAGTTCCTTCTCAACGTCAGCAACCGAGTTAGCCCTCAATTCAACCGTCGAAAGCCGCCTTTCAATTTCGGATAATTTGCTTGCCACAAGTTGCTGGTTGGCTTTCACTTCGTCGATCGCCTGTGCCAAGTTGGACTGCTCAGCGGCAGATGAATCGCAGCGGGCACTAATCTTGGAAAGCATTGCCATGACTTCTTTATGACGCGCATCATCAGAAGCTGTGCTGTGCTCGACATCATCTACTGGGTCAGGGGTCTTTTTTAGGAGGCCCTGGATTCGCTTCAACATCACCGCAACACAATATTATTGAGCAAAGGGCGTCAGTACACTCGCGAGACAAGACGTACAACACTTGTGGGCGTGGAAGCAGCAGTAAACAACGGTTACTGGTTTTCTTAGCATATAACGAATAGGTTTCACCAACCTGTATAACGTGAAAGCGAAGCCTCGTAAGCCATTGCCACAGTTTAATGAAGTGAAAGGAAGAGAGGTCGGCCTGGAAATGTGTTTATAGCCTGCTTCCTACGTGCTAAACTTCTGGCCCGCGCAAATCTATGTCAAAAATATTTAAAGAAGCATGCAATAAATCAAAATATTACAAACAAATGGATAACTGAATGAATTAATGAAATCAAACTATGCGTGTGCTACACAGGTTCGCTGTTCCTCCACCCTCACAAAGTGGAATTTGTCATCAATTTTTTTCACCTAAGCTAGTCGTAAAAATTACGAATTCGCCTTAATGAAAGATACTGGGGCTATTTTGCTGGCTAAAAAATAGATAGAACACTCACACGTATGGCACCAAATATGCCCATGTTCCTTGAGTCCATAATAAAACAGCTCACTTTGCAATTCCTCATGTCCATAACAATAGTTTCCCTTAATTTCGGTGGGCACTGCATTTCTGAAGCGGCGGCCAGGGAAATGTCAGCGTTAGCCCACTGACATGGGACTCGAAGCGCTTTGGCAAGATGTGCAACACATTGTGGCGCAATACTTGCACTGTGCGTACTGTTCGTCGTAAAAATAGCAACTTTATTTCAGCCGAATAGCTGGAACTATGACGACGAGGATCTATCTATGCAGAAAATTATATATGAAGCTGAGAAATATTTACATATGGTATCATACGTACAGATGAACAAGAATATGAGCCGTGTGCTGCGCTCACAAAATTTATTTTAAGTTATTCCTATATACTGATAGTTTCATATTACACACTGTGCGCTCTTCTATCGCATGCTGACAAAACATAACTACTTGAGCGTTACATATATCTAAAAAACTAGGGCATAATTTAAAGGAGTTTATATACAAACCTTAATACGACAAAATCTTACAAAGTTAAAAGGAGCAGTGACAGCAAGATTTTGTTTATGGCCTTTATGATTTAATTAATAGGTTTGCGTTTATTAATTCCGAAACTGAATCGAAAATGTTCTAACGTCGTATGATTAATGCTAGCTTCATTAATTATGACCACTTTCGGTGCCCTTGAATATGCCCGCTAATAGGATAGATGATAGAGCCTCATAAGGAACGACACAGTTTTCCAGTCGACGCAGCCTTACGAGCGTAAAGAGGAGCAGCTCAAAATGATGCTGACGAAAGCGCCAATCCAGGTTGTCTTTGATTCCGAGCTTCCCACGAATATGTCGACGGATGCGTCTGCGTTTGGACTCGGAGTGGTCCCTTTCCAACAACATGGAAGCATTTAGCGTCCCGTAGGCTGCGCGTCGCGGGCATTCACAGAAACCAAGCGAAGGTAGAAACAGAATAACATGGCTTTCGCCTTCGTGTCGTCCTAGCAGCTGCGTAAAGCACAGTCTGACCTTTAAAGTTCACGCTCGTTTGACGCCGCATTTACTTTTGTTGTTTTGCTCGCCTGAGATGGCAGGCGACGACAGTAGGCGCCGCTGTTTAGACACTGGATGCATAGTGTAAACAGACTGCGGTTCTTCGACTAGCCGTTGGTGCGTAGCTATGATAATTTCCCCTTCAGAATATCGTGTTTTAAAATGAACAGACAATTCTGGTGACCTGATGTTTTTCATCGAACTATGGTTGATGCGATTAACGCGACAACGGTAAAGCGCATTTTTATTGTCGGATGACCCACATACAAAACCGTTTTGATCATTTATATTATTTGTCCGAAATACGGAATATAATCCGCTATTAACTCTTGCATGTATGAAGCTCTCTGCTAGGGAAGAAAAAATAACTCTGTGTAGATTTCCTCGTGCTGACACAGAATCTGCGTTATGTTGTACTGATGATGAGTGACATGCTTTACATTATCTGCCATACCTGGCACATACCTAGCACTGCATAAACAACCACTTCAACAACACCTATAATAATATAAATGCGTTATACTAACAATACCGGTAACATGTCACAGCACAGTTCAGAGTGAGCAGCAAATATTGTTTCTGAATAACGCAAAAAAAAATATTTCATCAGATCAAAGATATAGTTGATTGTGCATCCAAAAATGTCATTCATTCGGAAGACCGGTCTTTAAAAAAAACCGCAGAGTTATACCTAAGAACTTGTGTGCGATAACAACAAATTGCAATGTCATGCGAAGTAGGGCTAGCAGCTAACCCTTTTGGATGCGATCTCGGGTAATTCCACAAACGGTTGCTGTAAGCAAATACGGCCGCTCAAGGGAGCAAGGTGGTTATGCGCAGGCAGTGACAAAGCAACCCTAACTACACACCCGCAGTCGTTTTGGCGACGGAAACTATGCAACTGCGTCTCATTTAAAGGCCCGGTAACTGCGCTAGTAAACACGGATAAAAGACGAGGGAAGACAGGACGCGCAGACTCACAACACTGAACCTTTAATGGTTGAAGGATTACATATATACTCTAAGCATCAGATGAAACAAGTTCACTAGACAATGATACGCTTTTGTCACAAAGCAGCATCCAAAAATTCTGCCTCACAATCAGCAAGAGATACCGAAAGTTTGCTTATACACCCACGCGTAGTCTTGCATGCTTGGAAAAGCTCTACGGTGCACCGATCCCCGTGACCATACAAAATCTTGCTTTTATTCAAAAGTGGTTGGCTCGTGATATTGTTACCTAATTTGCACTCCCCATAACTTTAAGACACGCGCGAAAAGCCACCTGCAGATCAATTCTTAAGATGCTCTTTAGCCGAATATTCACACGTACCCCTTCGCTGGGCCACTTTTATGTGAACAAGGCTTCCGTACAGAAGCCGAAACGTCGTTTTTTTAGTGTTTTAAACCTTTTCGTTTTCGTCGACGTTCATTCATATCCTGTTTTTCATCATGCCTGTTCCCGACAGACGATTCATCGTCAAACCATCGACTTCACGTACCCGTAATGCCTCACACACACACGCCCACAAGAAAAAAGAAAATCATAAACCACAGCGCAAGCGCAGGGGACAAAAATTCAGCTGTTGAACAAGGCAAACAAAAGAACTGCTTATTTAAACTGAACGGCAGCGCGAAAGAACAAGGATGCAGAAAGAACAAGTGACAACACGAGCGCTGAACTAACAACTGCATTTTTACTGCACGAAGGCAATAAGTAGACAAGAAAGCAGCTTTTCCCACATGCGCAAAACTCCACAATCAAAGCAAAGGCGATGAGAGCATCTTTTTAGTATTGATAAAAACTCGCGAAACTAAGGAGCGTCTTCCAGATGCGCGATCTCTCTTCTTTTGAGAGACGAAAAAGATGCTTTCATCGTCTTTGCTTTCTTTGTGGAGTTTTGCGCATACGGGGAAGGCTGCTTTCTTGTCTATTTATGAAGGTCTTCGTGCAATCAAAATACAGTTGTTAGTTCAGCGCTAGTGTTGTCCCTTTGTTCTTTCTGGAGTCCTAGTTAATTCACGCTGCCACTCAGTTTTAGATATGCAACACCAACTTGTCCAACGTCGTACCCTTTAAAGTAAATGCTCTAGGTGTTTTGTCAATAGCATTCATTAACCTATCACACAAACGCGACATTTTCTGAGGAGCTGAAAGCCCAACGTTCACACCACAGCGCTGCGCTACATTCTTCAAATT